>VZRN01000467.1:562488-688110 GCA_013397935.1 Dasyornis broadbenti
CCCCCGTGCCCCGGCACCGCCCGGGCGTCGCGGCAGGGCCCGGTCCGTGCGGGGCCGCGGGTTGTACGCGCAGGGCGGAGGGAGCCGGAGCCGGTGTCCGGCGGGGCGCGGGGGGCTCGGGGCTGGGGCCACCTCTCGGAGCCAGCCCCCGGCTGTCCGGCCTGGCCCCGCGCCCCCTCCCAGCCCCCAGGGTCACGCTGCCCTGCCGAGCTGCGGGGCGAGTCGTCACATCCAAGTGTTAAGCTTTCTGCCCTGGGTGACGATAAATTTCTGGGGTGGAAAGAAGGGGAAAGCCTTTGACATCTGCTTACAGATGCACGACTGAGCATAGTGCTGCACTGGCTTACGGAAACAGCCGTGTTTTAGGGGCATATACTAAACTACTTTTTCATGTTTTATACTGCTAAGCATAAGATCTGGTTAAAGTCTTTGTATGCCTGCACCACGTTGGTGCTGATGGAGAGCAGCAGATCAATACCCCTTTTTGTCATGTCTTCTTTTCACATATCTCAAAATGTAGCATGACGTGTTGAATATTCACAGATGAAAGACTGCAGTTATCTTCGGTTTTTGTGCAAACTGGTGCAGGTTTCATAGGGTTATGGGGAATTGCTGCAAGGCTGAGCTCGTGGAGGGTCCTGTTGAGCTACCCAGCAAGTGAAAGAATACTTTCTCAATCATTTCTGTATTATTACACTACTGAAAATGTTCAGTTTCCTAACGCTTGCTGTGTTTACCTCCCACACTGATTTTTACCCCAAGATCTGATGGGATGACTTGGGCTATTCAGATTCAAGAGGGTTTAAAAAAATGAAAAAAAAAACAACTTTTACAGCTTTAGTGGCTAAGTTGCCCCACACAACAAAGCCTTTATGTCTGTCTTGTTGAACTGTGCCTAGTTCATGGTAATATTTTGAATCAGCGTTACTGGCCTCTTCACTGTGCTGGGAAACTTTCATATTTAAGTCTCATAATCACATTCAGTGTGTATTCCTTTCATCCTTGCTCTATGTCAGAGGTGATGCACATTTAACTCTGCCTTGTCTGATACAACAGTAAGGGAAGAGGGTTCCTCACCAAGTAGGAACATTTAGATGGTACACACTCTATGCACTGTGTAGAGGCAACCAAGTGCTAACAGAGATTCAGCCATGGTCTGGAAGTTTATGATCTGCAGTCTCTACCAGGCCTCCGTTGCTGCGGGGTTGCTCAGGGTTCTTTGCTCCATGCTGTTTACTGGATGAGCCTCCTGAAGGGTTTGTTAGATGGGGTGTAACAGCAGACTCCAATATACTTCATGCATTTTGGCAGCACATGGCTCAAGTAATACCCAAGGACCAAAGTACAATCTCCAGAGTACCACTGTGGGAGCCCTTTAGCAGATCAGGCACTACGGGAAAGGCACTAGATCAGCAGAGCTGAAGGTAAACTTACGCATCAGCAGTTGTGGTGCATTATGCTTAAGTGCTCTAGGAACATCATGGAAATTGTTGTACAAAGAACTGACTTTGGGTTTCAGTGCTTACTGCTTTGGGATCCCCACCACAAAATTTCTGCCGTTCACTGGAAATCAGATGAACATATTCATACACTGCTGCATCTTTGTTAATGAACTGTGCAAGACCCAAGCTGTCTTTGCTGGAGGCTAGTTCCTATCTCTGTATTGGATAACCACTGAGAAAATTGAGAGCTGGCTGTGTGTGTTTTGACAGTAAGTGTGTGTGTGCGGTAAGCACACAGTGGTACCACAATGCTTTGTAGTATCTACGTGGTAGACTTTTACATTTTTTGATAACCACATGGCATTGTGTTAATAGTGTATTACTGTCTTACTCATGACACAGCCCCCATATCACAAGGATTAAGCTGCTTACAAGTACTCTTTATTGTAAGATCAAGAAATAGGAATGATAACCATCAAGTACAAGAGGTTTAGGGTAATTTGTTGCTGCTGCTCTGGGCTTTTAATGCTTCTAGAAGTATTTAAACCAAAGAAGAATTATGTTGTAAATGTAAAAGAATAGTATCTTTGTCAAGTCAAACTCTGAAAGATACTCAAATTAGTATTAAAATCAAGGTTCTCCCATCTACTTTTATCTCAGTATTTGTGTATGTGTGCTACCCCATCATATGGTAGACACTATGCCATGTGTTCCAATGGGTACCAACGTCCCATTGCTATTCCATTTTTAGCCCCTTCAGTTTACATAGTTTTTACAATATCACAAAATCACAGAATATTCTGAGTAGGAAGGGATGCACAAGGATCGTTGAGTCCAACTCTTAAGTGAACAGCTCATAACAGGATCAAACCCACAACCTTGGCATTATTAGCACCATGCTCTAACCAATGTCCATTTTGTAGAGTGGGAAATAAAGCAGAGAGGAAGGCTGTCACTCTGATGAGACTGCCTATTGTAGAAAGCCTAAATACTGAGTTGCATAGTATTTTGTGGTTTGCATTTTTATAGCATTTTATTTGTTCAGGGTGTATATCCTGGTGCTTACATTGGTTTTATCAGTGTTCAGCACCATTGCACATCTCGGTTGCAGTGTTTCTCATCAGATACAAGAAGATAAAGAACATTTGCTTGCACTTACAGAAAGAGATTTAAGTGACAAGTTCAGAAAGACCTAGGAGCACTAAATAAATCTAGTGATCTAGAGCTACCCATCTGCTAGCAATGATATCTAGCTTTCTCATCCAAAAGTTACCTCATTCAGTTATGTCTTCCGGTGTCTGCCCTAAATAAAGTCAAGGTCTTGAAGTAAGTAGACCTCCCTGTGCATAGTTGTGTTCCACTAACAACCCTTGAGCTCTTTTGTAGCTCTAAGCAGGAAGGGAACTGGGGAAAAGTAGTATTTGATCACACAGTTAAATCCAAAATCCTCCTTTCTGGGAACAAGGGAATAGTTTAGGACTCACTTCTGACGTTTCCTAGTATTTACACCTTCGCAGGTCTTACAGGCTTGATGTCTTTTCAGTGTAGCTCTCAAGGAGTGTCAAGCTATTCTTAAGAAATAAAAAGCAAAATAGTTTATCATTAGGAACATTTACTGATCTCCATATTGAATTGTGGGCAAGGTCTAGTCCTCCAGCGGCACAGCACATAATTCCTGTGATTAGAAATGTACTAATGACTAGGCCAAACCTTTTAAATATTTTGAAAATCACTGTGAAAAAGCCATCAATCCCAGATAGGTATCCAAGATAAATTTTATTTTAATTTGTTTAAATTTGGCAACGTTAAAAGTTACCCAAGACATTTTGAGCAATCTTAATGACCATCTTCCCTGGTAATCCTAAGTGACAATTCTAAATATTTTAGACAGACCAAGGGACCTAGCAGAACTGCTGTGCTGGTGGCTGGCCCTCAGAGCTGAGTAATCCCCAGTATCCTTGGCAGTGCATCAAGCTGGGTGCTGACTGCAGGGCAGAAAGAAAGAAGCTGTTTGAAGCCTTAGAGACAAGAACTTCAGCACAGAGGATAATCCTGTTGGATGTCCAGGCACTCACTCTCAAAGTATATACAGCGTACATAGCTGTGGAGAGCAAAAGCTGAGCAAAAGCTGAGCAAATGCAGCCTCAGATTTCCAAGTCCATCTTCAGGAGAGGAACATGTCAAAAATGAAACACTTCATCAGGAAGCCTTTGTTGTTATTTTGTCCTTCAGGTGCCTGCATTACAGGTAACAAAACTAGCTAACTTTTTAAGAAGTTGCAGAAACATCAGGCCGTGGCAATCCTAGCAAACAACGATATGATGAATAGATGCCAGTACATTTTCATGTACACTCCTTAGGCCTGATCCTAGGAGCATGTGTAAATAGCATGACGTGTAAGTCTCTATCTTAGACCGGATTCCACTTGCGTAAGGGCTGAAGGGTACACCCTGTAAATACAGTTTGTTTGTAGAAGCATGTGTAACTTCAAGAACCTGATGTGGGGAAGTTATTACCGTTAAAATCTCGATGGTGCGTCTCCAGTAATCCTTGTCTACTTGTGTAAAAGAAACCTCATATTTTGAAGCTAAAGTATGGCATATAAATGTGCTTATGCAGTGTTTTCTTATTACCATGAGTATATGAGTAATCATGTAAATAGATTCTCTGGTTAACATGTTTGTGTTTTGGGTTTTTTTCCAGAACTTTGTGCTGTCCTTTGGAAAGGAAACATTACAGACAACAGCAATTACTCCACAGTTTCCGAAAAATATGGATTTTGTGGACTTTATCCATTTAAACATTTTGGAAAAGAAAGTTCTTAACAATTCTGAGGTTTCAGTTCAGTATTTATGTTCTAAGCCTTGTATTGTTAATTTGGAAGCAGTAGCTTCCTCCGAGTTCAGGACTGGTGTACCAGTGTATAGAAGGAGATGGAAGGATGAGAAGAACCTTTATGTTAGCAGAACTCGACAAGTACACTTGAAATTTCCAAGCATCATGGTTTATAGAGATGATTATATCATCAGAAACTCAATAATAGTGCACAGTGTGATATTGTATGCATGGATTACTCACAAATCTGCTAGCAACCATGAGGATGAGCAGAATGAAGACTACCAGGCTGCAGTTGCCAAGAATTACACATTTTTAGAGGCAGTTCCACCTTTTGAACGTCCATATAAGGATCACAAAGTTTGTCTTCAGTGGGGTGCCGACTATTTGTGGATGCTTCAGGCAAATAGGATACCTCAGTGCCCTCATGAAAGTGGTAGGTGCAATGTCACTTTTTTTCCCCAAGGAAACCAATGGGACACAAATAACATCTCTAGTAAGCTGTTAAAAAGTGCCTAGTGGTAGTAAATAGTAAATGATACATACAGGGGTTTACTCGGGAAACATTGTTGAACATGTAATCTTCATAACTGTGAGGTTAGAGTAGCAACTTGCTGAAGCTGTCCTGCTCTTCAGATTATTTCATCACAGCCAGCCTGGCAATTGGCAGCAGCCTGGCCCTCTATTTTCTAAGCATATTCAAACAACTTCAGTGAAAACCCATCAGTGTCAGTGGACATTATTCCTTTATCTTCAGAGAGAGTTGTTCAGTTCCTTACTGCATTATTTCAGAGTCAGTTCTGCAGTTCATGCACACATAATTCTCAAACAAGTAGTCTTCTCCTGCTTAAGATGACAGCCTCATAGTCAGAAATTTATTTTTAAGTCTTTGTAGTAAAGTAAACTTTATAGCAACTCTTTATTTTTTTCCCTAGAACCGTAATGAGCAAACATTTTAGGGAAAAAAAACCCAGTTTTAAATAAAAAAATATGTTTTACCAACTGTATAGATTACTGAAACAACTTTGCTGTCTAAATTTTTTGAGTTCTGACTTTTATTTCTGCCTATCTCTAGCTTTACACCTGCTGAATTTTTTTTTTTTTGCCCTCAATTCATACTCGAAGCAAAACCTAAAAGGAAAAGGCCCATTTGTTTCTAAATGGTTCTCTTCTGGAAAATCCCTTAATGGTATTTATGTCAATTATTTTCACTACATTAGCATGTAAATGGTCTGAAGAAGAACAGGGAACATCTTGCTTCCTTTAGGGGCTTTCTAAAATACTTGTTGGAGATAGCATGTGGTATCTGACAATACTGTGAAACATCTTACTATCTGTATTATCTATTTCTGTTACAGATTAAATCAGTATAATAGACAATAGGAGGAAATAATATTTTATTCAATTTTTTTTCTTAAAATAAAATTGTAACAAATTGCTCAGGATTTGGTTTATTTTGTTGTTTTCTTGGGGTATTTTGTTTGGTTTTTGAGTTTCTCTAGGCAAGCTCATGATATATCATGGCCTTGAAGATTTTTCTCCTGTTTCTTAGGAGGGGCAGCTTTATCAGTTTTATTACAGGATTGTCCATAACAGTTAAGAACAGAATTGGTATCTATGGATACTTAAAATATAGAGAGGAGCAAATGGAGAGCAAGTCCAAGAGATGTGGAGTAATGTGACTTAGGCATAACCAAAGATAGGATGAGATTTAAGTGAATAACATAAATTAAGACTTCTTGTTTACTAACTAGTTCTTTAAGTATCTTAGATTTAAATAAGTCTGTTCTTTCCCTGCTTCTAATTCCGTCTGGAAACAGGCTCAATTTCATTTTTCATGGGTTATTTGGTCCAAGGCCAAATAAGAGCAAGTGAATTTGTGTTTAAGGACTTGTTGAGGGTTTGTATTAATTTTTAATCTGTTGTGTGATTTAAATGTTTGTCTGTAGGAGTATGAGCTAATTAATTAGTTATCAATGCTTTCTGTCTGTCAGGTTAAGAAAGATTGTATTTTGCAGATGGTGTCCAGGTTCTTGAATTTATATATGCTTCCAGTGGGGAAAAAACAGGAATTGTGAAGAAATTTGAACAATTTGAAAACAGAGAACTTGAGACAGTCAGACAACATCAGATTGATTATCCCATGTAAGTATAGGCAAGAAATTGAACGGGACTGTAGTTGGTTATTGAAGGCTATAGTATGTACTTAAACTCTTGGGCTGTACCACAAATTAAAGGCATACTGGCTACTAACTTGAGAAAAGGTTCAAAAGGAACCTAGTTAGCTCTTCCTTCTGATTTCAGTTTTGGACAGGCTTAAGCTGAATCTCAGGAAGATACTTACAGTATGTGTTAGTGCAGTGCTGTGTAAGAGATGCCACTAGTAGGTACAACTGAATGGGTTAGGTACAGTTAGGAGGGTGAGTTAGCTGCTGTCATGATCAGACTGCTGTCTCAGGGCTAACTAGCCTGGGGTTTTCTGCATTACAAACAGATCTGCATTTATAACATTGTTTACAGACCAAGAGCGGAGTAGGGTTTCTTGCAACGGCAAGTAGCATGGAGAAGCTTTATCCCTATAAATTCACACTCTGGTTTGTTTTGCAGCTGACGTGCCCTTAGTGGTAGAATCCTCTGCCTAGATAAGTATTCCAGCTTGAGCTCTCTCAATTTCCTTCTACCATTGCTGTGTAAACTCTCCTGTTTAGAGAGGAACACAACCCCTTAGCCCCTGCACACTGTTCAGTTACAAAGGAATCACTCTCCTAAGGTTATCTTGCTCTACTCTTGTCCCCCTTCCCAAAACTGTCACAATGCTTCAGTCATATTTTACAACTTTAGAGGAAAAGCGATACATAAATATACCTCCCTTCCACCAGATGCTCTTACCCTGGCAACATTATTACAGAAGTAGGAAATGATTACAGGAACTGGGACTTGCCTGCTGGTTTGCATTTGGCCCGTGGCCACAAGAAGAGTGCCAAAGAAGACTTGCCAGAGAGCACAGGTTGCATGCAAATTACTAACTCTCAAACCATATCTGAAGCCATAAGTACAGAGCAATTTTTATCTCCTGGTCTTTTCAGGATGGATGACAGATGCTGCCCTTTGCTCACCAACACAGTTGCGTTCTGCTTCTAGCACTGAGGCATTCCAGCTGTTGTTTAGAGTATATGGCATGAATTTTTACAGCTTTTTACCTGCTCCACATAGTTCTTGCCTTCAGTTGATGTCTTCAGGGTGTTTTGTGGTTGTCTGACAACCTGGGGTAGTTCTGTTAGGAAGAGGAAGAAAGCTTTTCTTCATTTCTGTGTATATGAGCAGTAGTTCCCCACTGCACAGAAGGTCAACAGAAGCAGATGGATCTAACTGAGGTTCCTTGTTTGGCTTCAGTCAGGGATTTGTAAAGAAAGAGAGCCGGAGCCAGATAACTCATTTGAGGTGGCTACCAGTGGAGAGCCTGCAGCAAGGACAGGCTGGGACTGTAAGAGACTACTCACACTGTTTGGCATTCTGCAGCAATGGGGATGTGAAATGAGTCAGCATTGTCCCAAACTCTGTCCCAAGAAATGTGTCCAGAACAAATATGGTCTTAGACCAGCAATGAAGATTTAAGTGAAGACTGTGGAATTTGAGTTTGCTGTATTGGCAGAGATGAAAGATGAAAAGAGCAATATATAAGAATGAGCACATGAGCAATATTTCTGGAAGCACAGTGTTTGCCTGTAGGTCCTAACAGTCAGTACACGTGATTGTGATTTACAAACCTTTCTGCCTCACCCATGTACTATCTCTGTAGGAAATGGTGTTATTAGCTATTTAAGGCATAGTTTCCATTAGGGAAAACTTAATCACCCTTGCATTTTTTTTGAAAGCAGGAGTTCAGGTGTTAGGCTTTCAGACCTACATTGGTTTAGTTTAGGAAAAGGTACAAGATGCTCATGCTAAGCAACTTCTTGAGAGAGAAGCCAGGCAAGCTGATGCAATTCTAACGTATTATAAACAAATATTGACCATTTTCATTAATTACAGAAATGCAAAATCTGACTATCTCCTTCTATAAGTTACTAAGAAAAGTGAACTATTTCATCAGATGTGATAATAATTATAATGCCTTGCTGAACTGTACATTAGAGATATGATTTTCAGAGTCATTCAGCATTTACCTAACTGCTGTGACAATGTTACAGAAATAAGTGATCAAATTTTTTGTTAAAAGCACAGAAGCGGATTTAGTCTGGCACAGAGGATCTCCTTAAAATTAGATATTGTGGTATAAATTCTGCTTTTAGTGCCTCTACCAGCTTTGAACAGATATTTCTAAGTACATAGCGTTGTTGTGTGTTTGGTTTTTTATTTTGCACTGCTCCATAGTTTGCAGAGGCTCCACCTTTATTTATCCTGTTATATCCCTGTGACAGCTATTCATACCTGTCTGTACTGTCCAGAGGTTGGATTCATTTTTAACTGCTTCTCCTGAGCACATTTGCACATTCACTTTTAGTATAGAAGACCCAGCTTATAGTTTTTACTGGCTTCAACAATCAAGATGACAAGACCATACATCTGGGGATTTGGTACTGTAGTCTGTATGTGGGAGGTTGGCTCCAATTTGTCTCGGTTGTGTTTTCAGTTCCTTGCTGATGTGGGATCTGGAAGTAGCTCTGACCCAGCATTCTGGAATTGATTCAGATAATGCTTCCTTACTCTCTTCTGCTGTTGTTACCACGAAAGTCTGTGGTTAGAGATCAAAGATCCAAGAGTTTTAAGTGTGGTTGTTCTGAAGTTTTTCACTGCAGAGGATGTGCTCTATTCTGATGATAACGTGTGAAACAGGTTTGCTAAATTAAAGTGAAATATATGCTTTTCAAATTATATGGAGAGATATTTCATAAGAAGTGGATTTTTTGTTTGTTTTTGCTCGTGCAGGTTCACCGTTTCAATTTGGCTGTATCTACTCCATCACTGTGAAAAGGATCTGTGTGGTATACTCTACTTTATTGATTCAAAAGAAATGTATGGTACTCCTGCTGTATTTCTAAATGAGGAAGGTAAAGGATATTATTAATGGCTTTCAGAAGAGGTCTAATACAGTCTTTATAGATCTGTGCCTAGGAATAACATTTATGGAAATATATTATCAGACCTATTTTGTGATATTGATCCCTTGCAAAATGCTCCTTTTTGACTACAGTGTCTCAGTAGGAAAGCATCTACTAAATTAACAGGGGAAAACTAGGAAGTAGTTGCATAGCATCTAGTCTTGGCTTCAGGAAATGTCTGCTTTGTCAGGAACATACACTGGGATTAAACAGTCTTACGTCAATGAACAAGCTTTGTTATTATTATTTAAGTGTTATTTTAAATTGATTTTAATTTCTGTTTACATACAACATGAAAAATTTTGATAGTTTGAAGTAGCCTCAGAAGAAGTCAAAATTATTCAGGGTCTTGCCTACATTACAATGTTCAAGAATCAGTCTGTTTCTCTGATCCAGAGGAAAGTTAAGAGGTAGCACTGTCTTAGTCTTGCAACACTTGCAGTAGGGGTCTGTTTTGTCAGAAGACAGCTGGAAGCTGCTGGCAGGCTCACAGAGGAAATAAGCATGTGAGTTTTAAAAGTGCACACCTGGCTTTCTCATAATACATTTTTTTCTTCCTTCTTTGCAAGTTTGACAATTGACCTCTTCCTCTCTATTATTTTTGCTGTTTTCATTTTCTCTGTCTTATAGCCAATTTTGATAACCCATCCATTATAAACTGGATGATTTTCTTTGAAGAACAAAAAAAATGGGAGTTATCAGGTTGATAGGAGATTTACATGGAGACGTTTTAGGGCCAGTTTTATTCTCAGTATTAGACTAGATTTTGATAACAGCCTGTTCTGGTCTTAAGAGCTCGGACCGTGAGTACAGCTTCTGCAGGTCCAAGAAGTGGAGGGTAGAGTCATCTTGTACTTGGACATTGCAGTCACATGCCACAGTTGAGTGCTGAGTGGATGCCATTGTCTACTGTTCCCTTCTGCTATTTACCATAAGTCACAACTGCTTTCTGATGTTTGAGATCAACTGTGGCAGCCTCCCTGTTTGCCTTAGGTTTAGTCTGTTTAATCCTTAGACAGTTGGTTTTCAGACTGTGGTTTCATGTGGGAGCCTGAGCATCAGCATCTGAGATGCATAACTGATATGTGGAGCACTTTCTGTGCGACTCTGTGAGAGCTGATGTGTGGCTTGGTGAGTGCCCAGATTTGTGTTGTTGATGAAGAGATGAAGAGGACAGAATCACTGTGAACAATGCATTAGTAAACCCATTCCTGCTGTTAATGTTTCTGTGGTGTTTATTTCCTTTTTCTTCCTTTCTTGCTGTCAGGTTATGTGCATATTCAGATGCATCTCATGAGAGGAGATGACCTTGCAGTGAAAACTAGCTTCAGCCTTCCTCTGAAGCAGTGGTTTCGACTGGATCTCTCCTTTAAGGGTGGACAGGTATGATTGCTACTGAATTACAGGATCATGGCTGAGATTTGTATAATTTTATTATACCTCTGAAAAACTCCTTAATAGCTGGGGCTGAGAGAAATACTGTAAATTGTACATGCTTACATAGCAAAAGAATGAAAAATCTAAAACTAGAAGTTGTTTAGACCATCTGGCTTTGGGAAATTGGCTTTGATTGATTGAGTTGGATTGAGCGCACCCTCAGCAAGTTTTGTGATGACACCAAGCTGTATGGTGTAGTTGAGATGCTGAAGGGAAGGGATGCCATCCAGATGGACCTGGACAAGCTTGAGAGCTCGGCTCATGTGAACATTGTGATGTTCAACAAATCCAAGTGCAAGGTGTTTCACCTGGGTCAGGGGAATCCCAAGCACAGATACAGGCTGGGCAGAGAGTAGATTGAGAACAACCCTGGGGAGAAGGACTTTGGGCTATGGATTGACAAGAATCATTGAATCATTAAGGCTGGAAAAGACCTCTTAGGTTATCAAGTCCAACCTTTGACCAAACACCACCATATCAGCTAAAACCATACCACTGAGTGCCAAATCCAGTGCCACATCCAGTCATTTCTTGAACAATTCCTGGGACGGTGACTCCACCACTTCCATGGGCAGCCTGTTCAGTGCTTGACAACCCATTCAGTGAAGAAATATTTCCTAACATCCAGTCTAAACCTTCCGTGGAGCAACTTGATGCTGTAATAAATGTACCCTATAACACTTATTTTATTATAATTAATATTTTGTGCTCTTTTAGATAGAAGTAAGCAGTGTTGGGAAGAATTTGAAAAGACATCATCATCAATCTTTTACGTAAGCAGCGTTTTCTCCTTTATATATGTGCGTATATGTTCAGATGCAGAGAATGGGAGAAGGAGATCACAAGTTTGTAACTGAGATTCCAATTGATTTTCAAAATGTCTGTGTTTTTTTTCCACACTATGCTTTCAAAACCAGTTTGCTTTACTATGCTTACATTAAGCACAAGTTGAATATTTTTGTTAATGCCATGAGTTAACATGGTGCATGATCTAGTACTAGAGTCTGATAACCCTCACTAAAAACTGATTGGCATGTCGCTGGCATTAGGATCAGTCTTCAGATGAACTTTTGGCCTTACTGAAGTCTAGTTTTACTGTCGCTGTGAAAGAGCTAGTATTTCACCATGGAAATTGTTACCTGCTTTGCATAGTTAGAGAGCAAAATTGCTACCAAAGTATTCTTGCTCTGTCCTTTATTCTAAGCAACTGAATAATTTTTTTTAAATGGATCTTTAGCTGTTCTCTTTCACTATAATTTAAGATGAACTCTTTCTTGTGCAAATTAAAAAATGCTAGAGATAATAAAAGAATAGAGTTAATAAGAGAACTACGTAACAGTGAACTGCATTGCAGACTTCAGGGTTGTTCCTTCTCTACTATGCATTAAAAACCAGAAATTGGTAAGTTGCAGATAATAACTCTAGGAGACAGATAACTTAAATTTTCATATGCTGATTTTAGAAAAGTGAAAGGAAAAGGTGGAACTGAAATAATTGAGGTTGAGTAATGATGCGTAAAATATCAGAAGATACTTAAAGGTTAGAAAAATAAAACACCCTACTGGTTTAATATGTTTGTAGGGATTTGTTAAATTTACTCCAAAATTTATCACACTAAATTGCAGAGTAGGTTTTGAGAATAAATAGATGAGAAAAGAAAAAGATACTGGCAATGAGCTTAAGACTGTCAGTTGCAGGAATTCTGAGACACTAATTTCTCTTTTCTCTTTCACAGTACCTCTAGATAGTCAGCTTACTTCTCTTTCATGTTCTCAAGTTTTAGGGAAGATTTCTATTATGATGACACTGCTGGATACTTTGTTCTTGGAGGCAGTGGGTACGTAAATGGTATCGAAGCGTTTTTTGGACCTGTGAAATACTATCGTCTCAATGTGTTGGAAACAGAACAGGTAAACAAAAGCACTGCTTGGAATTGTTTAATTATTAGCAGCCAACTATGGCTCTATTTTACTTCTTTCAGATGGAGTTCTCATCAAGTGATAAACTAGTTATGAAGCACAATAGTATCTGGGAACATGCATCATATAATATATGATAATTGTCTATTGAAATCTAACAGTATTAGTTACCATTTCAAATGCTAAAATATAATACTTTGGGGAGTATGTACAGCAGTGTTTGTAGATCTATATTTAATAAGGACTTATTTTCAGTATTGCTTTGTTCCCAGGATTTCTGATGGTATCGTGTTGGACACATTTGATTAATCTATGGTTTTGTTATAACTGGTGGTAAAAGTCACATGAGTTTGGTCAGTTTTGGAAATTCATCCATGATTTTTGGATTACGCTGACCGGTTAAATAGACAGTAGTCTATTGTGGCCAGCATCAGGTTGTCTGACATACCAATATGATGTGCCAGATAAGCTGATTGTAGTGAACAATCTGTTTCCTTTTGTTATTTGTGTACAATGCATCTTTCTAGCTAAGCATCCGCAACAGCAGATACTGGCGAAGCCATTTATCCATCATTTGCCTTTTTATAGATTTCTAATCCTCTTCATGACAAAGACACAGTGGAACAAATTGAACTTTACTACGAGAGATGTATGGACATTCAAGAAATAGTTTATGACTACAGATACATTGTAAGGCAAGGCGAAAAAACGCACAGAAGTTGTAAGTATTGGTCTACAACATGAATTTTAAACTGTCATCTTTGGAGACCTGTTTTCTTATCTTTAATAATCTGGATATTGATCATCAAAAGTAAACTTAAATTCAGCCATAACAAGAAAAAATGCAATTTGAAGAGTTGCCAGTTGTTCCTGGTAGCTAGAACTGGGGTTTTGTCCCTGCAAATAATTTTGTATCATGGAATAAAAACTTAAATTGTCTTGGTATGTCTTCTCTAATAAGACAGGTGCATAAAGAGACAAAGAAATACTTTCAAGTCTTCATATATGCTATGCAATTGCCTTTCTTCCATTTCATTTTCAAAATGACCCTAGAGGCAAATGGGTGGGTTCTGCTAGAATGTTTCTGCCACAGTTGTCTAACATGCAGTAATTAACAGGTTTCTACCAAAGTGTCCACTTTGGTGAAAGAAAAATGACATAGCTTTAATGTGTGCTGAAAACTAGCTTATGTTTCTAATTAGAATTTGATTGCATGCATTGTGACCAGAGTATGGAACAAGAAATCGAAATGTATTTGTAAGTGGCATGTGTGAGTTTTTAGTACTGCTTTGTGTTAAGGGTGTGCTCATCTTGTCAATGAAATTTTAGTTTACTAGAAACATCCTTTTTTCTGTCAGAAGCTTGTTTTCAAGACTAAAAAGTCAGCTTTCATGTCTTCAATATGTTGTTTTCTCTAGGTTACTATGAAAACTATTATTTGGAGCTGATTCACAAATATGGAGAAAAATCTAAATGTGATGCTTTCATGTGGGGAAAAGAGCTCAGGGAAAAGTACCACACGTTGTTCAAACTGTTACAAGAGATGGATTTCAGTAGTCCAGATGGTAATTATGTCTCTTTTTTTGTTGTTGTTCTTTTGTTCTTAATTGTTTTTTTTATTGTTCTTAAATAAATCAGCAATATTGGTTGTGTAGTTTAATATCCTTTGACTTAAGTTCATGTGTTACACATTTTTTTTTTCTTGTCAGCTAACTTAATAAAGGAGTGTTACGTGGCTTATATGTTGCAATGTGCTGCAGATGAAAGGATGGCTTATTAGGTAGAAAGAATCATAGAAATATCCTTATGTCTTTAGTGGTTAGTTACTTTGAGATGGTCTTTTGGATTTTTATTCACCCTTCATATTCAATAATACCTTGTGTCTCTAGGAATTTTGTTTGTCTGCATTGAGAATACCATTCAGCATGAGAAATAACAGAGTCTGTCTGAGTCCCATTAAATAAAGGAGGGGGAAATGGCTCCTAATTTTAACTCTTGCAATAACTGTGTGTCCTATATTTTATTTTTAGTGTTAGAAGATGGAAGTGATACAGTTGTAGCGGTTGGCCGGAGGATATTTGAGAAGGTTGTGAAAGGTCTGTCCAGCGCCAATGGCCTCAGCAATCTGCACTCCTCTGTCCCTCTCCTGGTGGATTCCAGTTGTTGTGGATACCATAAGGCTTCCTATTTCCTTGCAGTTATATTTGAAACAGGGCTCGGTGTGTCTGTGGATCGTATAAAGGTACTATATTTAATATATTCTGTTATATCTGTGAAATTAATTACTTTTAAAGGCAGTTAAGAAATGGGATGATCAATTGAATTTAAAAAGTGAAATGGCCTTCAGATCCAGGTGATGATTGAAGAGATTATCCAATAAAGCTACCAATACCTTGATGGCAGTGATATCTTTATGAAGGCCTGATAGGGGGAATCTTTATCCTGCTCAAGCAGAACAAGGAAATCAGTGATTTAGTACAGACCAAAAAATGGTGGTAAAGTGAGCAGTGTAGAAAATAGTGCTTTTCCTAGTCATTGTGGAGCTAGGATGAGTAAGACCCCTTGAGTCATCCAGTCATTTGAAGACAGGTAGGAAAAAAGTCTCAGGTCAGGCAAATCTAAAGTGGAAAGCTTGCATAGTTCAGTCAGGAAAGAAGTCTGATTTTAGAGTGTGCAAAAATGTGACACTGAGTATATTATGGTCAAATGATCAAGAGTAACCAAAGTAGAACAGTTTTCTTTTGTGAAAAAGTAACTGTGCTTCAGCAGAGCAACTGCAGAGTCTGAGAACTGACCTCTTAGCCAGGTTGCAAATAACTGAATTGTTTCAATGTGATTCTGTTGCAAGGTCAAATAAAGGGTAGGTGTTTATATATCAGGGGAAAAAGGCAACACTAAAATTGCCAACAGATATTTAATTTTGATATAATAGTATAATATAAAACACTCATAAAGAATAGCAGATATGTCTGTTGTGGTTACAGGACACTAAATCAGAAGAACCCCTGACAGGCCAATTGGAGACCAAGCTTACCTGCAGTTCTTCAAAAACAAGAAACCTTAGACAGGAACCCTTTTTATACCCTAATTATAGAGTATACCTAGTGCTAATTATGGAGACCAAATCATTTCATCATTGGATCTGCTTCAGATAGTCTAGGAAACAATTTAATGTCCAGCACAGATGTACACCACTGGTTTTATTACTGTGCAGGTGAAAAATAATAGTAGTGCTGAAAATGGTTTTTGGCAAATGTGTGGTGCATAGACCAATTAACATGTGCCTTAAGGGAGATTTGTGCTGAAACCTTATCAGCCATAGGTCCCCTCCTGTCAGAGGCCTAAGGTAAGATTCTCAAATGCTATTTGTTAGCTTCCATGTGTTTCCGCTGAATCCAGTGTGAAAACAGCTGGCATCAGTGGGACTAGATAAGTCACAGCTAAGTATAAAAAGTGTCAGAGTATAAACAACACCATAGAAAAATGACATTAAAAAATTGCTGCGCACTTAGTGGTGACAGAATAAATGCAATACTTGGAACGTACTTAGAGCATAGTTTTTCTTTCAAGACTTTGTGTGCAAACATAAGACATTTTAACTACTTTAAGGCTGTGTTTGCTTCTGTAGCTGTTTACATGATATAGCTGGTGTATCAGCTACCACTGTGAACACCCTGTTCCCTGTAAATCTCCTGCAAAATGCTTAACTTGAGAGATATGCAATGAATTCACTCTTCTTTATGTCTGTTGATTTTTGCCAGGGACTGCTGTATAGTTTGGTTGGTGCTCAGGGGAATGAGAGACTTTCTGTGATGAATCTTGGCTATAAACATTACCAAGGCATTAATAACTATCCACTTGATTTGGAGCTCTCGTATGCTTATTACAGTAATATTGCAATAAAGACATCCCTGGATCAACACAATATAAAAGGGGAACAGGTAAAAGAATTATAAATGTATCTGAATTTATTTTCTGTGCAAGTTATTTTTCATGTTCATATTATGTGGCCAAAAGATTTTTGTCTTGATTTACAAATACTAGCTCATCTGATTCATGTCTCTGCCTGTGGCAGGGGTGTTGGACTAAATGATCTTTAAAAGTCCCTTCCAGCTTCTTTAAAAGTCCCTTCTAGTCCCTTCCCTTCTTTAAAAGTCCCTTCCAGCACAAAGCATTCTCTGATTTGATGATTGTTATAAAATCCCTCAAATTATATGTAGGTATCATTACTGTGTTTCTTAGGAAGGGGAAATCAAGATCAAACTTAGACTAAAATCCTCAGAATTAAAGACTTAGACTAAAATACTCTTTCATTAAAAATTAAGCCTTATTCTTGGGCCCTAAATCCTCACTCAAATTTTTAATTATTAGTATAATTGGATGTGTTTATTAAGCAACTTACTTGCTGTTTCAATAGACAGACATCATGGAGTTCCTGCAAAACATGAATTGTCCTTTCCATAGTTAGACCAATAACTATTTAACAACCAAGTCAAATGTATTGACTTGGTTGTTAAATATTATCTGGTAAAGTTACAATAAAATTATTATAAAATGAGCCGCTAAACAGGACATAACACAGCTTTATTTGTAAAGAGTAGTCAGGGTAGGTTAGTGCTAGAATCCTGGCTTATCAGAAAGAATGATTGCTGTACAAAAAATAGAGAGATTTTAATTGCTGGAGAACTCAAACTCAGCAGACTTATGTAGACAGAGCAGTAAACGTTTTTTGCACTGGATGTAAGAATAGTTCTTAATGGACTGGCTGGCAGAGGAGTGATGAGAATTTTAAAACCCAGAGCTGATCATGAATTTTTAGGGATAAGGAGGAAATGGGCAACATTTTCATTTTGGTGGTAGATGTGGAATTTCATTGTGAAATTCATGTGGAAATTATTTGTTTTTCTGTTCACCTACTCTTCAGGCATTTGTTGAAACTATAAGACTGATGGATGATGAACTGCTAAAAGCTCAAACAAAAGAAAATGGTGATGTCTTTATGTGGTTAAAACATGAAGCAACAAGAGGAAATGCAGCTGCACAGGTATAAAGTAATAAATTTCCCCTTTTGTGGTTTTAAGCACACTCAGGAATGTACATCTATAGACCACGTAGGAAAGTTGCAGAGGAGAGTAGACAGATATTTTCTCTTTCCACCCAGAAGTGCCTCTTTCTTCTGAGTTTTAACTATTTCCCATGTTCCTGTCCAGTAATACCCAGTAACCATGCAAAAGCCATAACAATGATGCAAGGCAAAAGAGAAGAGTTGTCAAGTCTCGGCAACCTCCTTCTCTGATAATTTTCCCCGCCATTGTACTTGATACAGTGCAGTTACTGCTGATCAGAGACCAGTAGCAATATATTGTAATACTGAGCCATTATATACATCCAATCTATCAGTCACTTACCTCTGCACTTAAATCAATCCAGACTTCTATGATACTGACAGCTGTAAAAATAACCCTGCTGTAGGGTTAATATCAGTACATTCCATCACTGAAAAGCCGTCTGAACATTCCTGATAACCAATTGTTTTCAAGCTGTTGAGGATATATAACTAGTTTCTTCACATAATTGAAATGCATCTAAACCTGCAAAGGTCTGCTCCTGCAATTCCAGTTTCAATACTAGCATTTATAGCATTACTGCTTATGTTGTTTTCTTTTAGCAACGGTTGGCTCAGATGCTGTTTTGGGGCCAGCAAGGAGTGGCAAAAAATCCTGAAGCTGCAATAGAATGGTATGCAAAGGGTGCAATAGAAACAGAAGATCCAGTGTTAATATATGATTATGCCATTGTGTTATTTAAGGTAAGTCATATTTCATGTTTTCACTTCAAAATAAGCATTTCTATAACATGATGTTTCTAAGTTACCTGCAGTGACACATGGTAAGAGTGTGTACAAGTGCTTTTAGATTTCCTCTGAAAACCAATCAATAGTTATGAAGCTAATGTTGATTTTTACCAAAAAAATTTTAAAAGAGCAAGCTAAAAGCAGTCTAGTCACTTTGTTCCTAGCCACATTCAGGATCAAAATACCAGCCAAACTGTGGATCCTAATTTTTCCTAATGTCTTGTCACCTCAAGAATCCAACCAGCTAGTAGGCAATAGGCTTTGGTGTGGAGTTGTAGGTAAAATTTTAATCCTTTCTTAGAATGCCCTTTGTTAGGTCTCTGGATTTTTTTTTTTTTTTTTAATTAAATTATCTCTGCATGCAGTTAGCTTTTCCCTGCTGGAAGCAGTAGACAGAAGAGGCTAAACCGAAGCATAACTCCACCTGAGTTAAATAAAGTGTATCAGCTAATTGATGTCCCCCATAAGATATTCAAGAGTACTAAACGTTAGAAATATTAGTGAGGAAATGTTAGGTCATCATCGCATTCCTTTGACAGTGGAGGGTTTTTCTCTAGATAATGCTTGCTTAAGTTTTACTTGTGTTAATTTTGAGCTCCCATAATCTGTTTGACCTGTCTGGAATTATTTTATGTGGATGTCATAAGCATGACATCTGTGTATTTCCAGTAGAGAAATTCTAACATCCTTTTTCAGGAAAGCTGAGGACTCACTGCCAAACTGTGCAAAACCTATGCCCCTTTGAATGCTATTCATTCTTCCTTAGTTGCCCAAAGTTAAAGATATATGTTATTACTTACCCATAAAAATCACTTGAATATACTGGTGAAATAGTTGTCTCTAAACTGAATCACTGAGATTTTGTAAAGCTGTGAAGGAAGGATGAACACAAAGCTACTTGTTTTGTTGTGACTGTTTAAAGCCAAATGATATCTAGTAAGTAATAGTATCAATATTAAAAGGCATTTTGAATGTGCATAAGTGAATTTTTATCAGCCTGCATTTGTAAACAATGATTCTTTCACATATCCGTTTCCTAGGGTCAGGGTGTGAAAAAGAATGTAAAACTTGCATTGGAATTGATGAAGAAAGCAGCAGCCAAGGTAAAATGCAATAAATATTTTATTGTAGTAATCTAATACCAGGTGCTAATAAACATGATCTCTGATTTATATAAAATGCCTGTTACTATAATTTTGTGTCAATATTGCTTGCTTCTTTCAGTGTTTTCACCATGAATGTTGAAAGCCTTATTTTCCCAAATTGGGCGACTAGACCACTCAAAATCAGCCAAAATTTGTGTGAAAGAAAAAGAATTCTACATTTATCTTTTGGAACCTGATGTTAGTTAACTGATTTACAGAATGAATATTTGATCCAGTAGTATGTTTTTACCTCATATTCATAAGGATTAAGGGAGAAGACCTGGATGTTCCAAAGTCTTCTGTTTTTTCCATTGTAGGGAGAAACATTGACAGGCACTACAGAGCAGAGTAGCCTCACTCCATTTAATGATCTAGTACAGGCAGATTACCCAGGCTATGATCTAGTCCTTAGAATAAAAATGGAAGAATACCTAGACCTTGAATACTTTCCTAGCTCTTAGAACCAGAACTAATTATGTTACTGATAATGACAGTAGGACTTCATTGCTGACCACCATCAGAAATGATTTGTGCCAGTTCTGTGATTCCTTTGAAACTGGAGAGACTATCTCTTCTACTGCCTGTTTGGGAAAGGCCTAAATAAACTGAGAGGCTTTTATGGTGTGATCAAAATTCCCTTGACTCAGGATCTGGGGAACAAATTCTTGAAAGAATCCTAGAGACATCAATTTCCTTACTCTCCTGGAAGCCAGATACTTAGGTTCTTAATGGCACCTAAGGCACCAAGGCACATTTTCTATACAGAAACAACACCCTACTTATTGAAAAGTTTAATGGCTTTTACATTTTAATAGGCAAGTTAGTAACACTGCTAGCATACTTACAGCCCAATATGATCCACCAGTTTATGCAAGGAGGTGGTGACTCATTGCAACAAAAATAACAACTGTCTCAAGAAGATTTTATCTTCTTGAGATAAAATCCAAGAGCCAAGATACCAAGTTGCAACTTGGTAACAGCAAGCAGCAATATCTTAAGCAGATCTGTATGATGTTGGTAAAACGCACTTTGAAAGCAGCCTATGAAGTTCTGTGTTCATTGCTTTCTATTTATTCTCAAGGAAATGTTCTAGTTTAAAAGAAGTGGGGTTTTTTTGATTGCTAATCCTGTCAACCAGTTTCTGGGAATTCACAAGAATAAGGGTCCTGTTTTGGCTTTGAAGAGGAAACAGGGGAAAAAGTCACAGTTTGTTCTTGTGAGTAAGTGAAAATCTGTCAACAAGTGAAACTCAGCATACACGACTGAGACTCTGTAGATTAAGCTGGCACTGGAATCTCATTCCTCACTCTAAATATGAGGCCACATGGAAGACTAGTGGGGAAAAATAAGTCAGCAAACCTTATAACACCTAGTCCCAGAAGTCACCCAAAGAAGAATCAAATGTGTGACCTGAGACTGCTCTTCTTCCCTAAGGGCTTGCCCCAGGCAGTGAATGGACTAGGATGGTATTACCACAATTTTAAAAGAGACTACAAAAAAGCAGCCAAACACTGGTTAATTGCTGAAGAATTGGGAAATCCAGATGCATCATACAACCTTGGTGTCCTGTATTTAGATGGGATTTACCCCGGAGTACCTGGTAGAAATCAAGTGAGTAAATATTTTATGATACTATTTCTTACATTACGGCCCAATTTAGAAGTTTTTGCCTCATTCTTGAGATTGCTCTGTTCACCCTGAGTTGGGTTTTGATATCTTCTATCACAAAGAAGGGTTTTACTGGGGGATTCAGTCAGATTGTGTGGGGAGAGAGATGTTACTCAAATATCTCAGTCAAAATTATGTGCATGTGTTTGTATTCTTTTAGTTTAGAAATAAAAGAGGTGCAGGTTTTTCTCCAGTGACTGCCTCTACTTTCCTCCTTCCAGAGACAGCAGCCAGGAAGAATAGTGTGTGCTGTCACATCATGTGATCTTTTGGTTTCTCTCAGTTTTAGGTTAGAAAGTTTATAGGGTAAGGATTCCACAAGAATTGAAAGCATCACAACCTTGTCCCTGAACTCATGACCAACTATGTTACATTCACATAACTTCTGTGACCCTCAGAACTGCAGTGAGAGGCCTCCAATCCAGACTTGAAAATGTAACTATTAGATACAGTCCTGGTAGACGGCAGTATTTTATTTTGTCTTTCTGTGACACAACGCATTAACATATGTGCAAAATAAATTTTCCCCTAATAGGAATGGTCTACTTTAGTTATATTTCTTTTAATTAACTAGGTAGTGTGTGAATAGCAGCACAAATACAGGGAGGTAGACTGTAATAAATACAGGCAGACCTCATACTTGGAGCTAAAAAATGGTTCCAGTGTGGCCTTTGAGTTCTGAGATCTGGATATACTCCAGGTAGTGAGCGTTTCTGTTGTCAACAGCAGCAGTGCTTGCCAACATGTGCATCTGGCAGACACATTTTCCTTCCCCACGGACCAAAATACACATTTCAGAGTGAACTGATTATAAGAGTAAACCTAAAAGTACACCTAAAAGTGCCAAGGTTTCTCTAATCATCAAAGCCAAGGGAAAGAAGTTACGCCTGTGATGGATACCCTGTAGACCATGCTCACTAACAGAAAACATATAGTGATGGTTAAAAATTTCCTGAAATAAATTATTTCAGGTTATGTGCTGGTTTGGTTGACTTTACAGATTTCTGTTTCTGAAGGTAAAGTGTGGAGTCACACAGCCTTCCCACTTCTGTGCCTCTGGCCCTGCTTACTGTATCTGTGTTATCTTTTCTAAACCAGTTTCATAGGTTTGAGCACTGTGGCTGTGGTCATGCTCTGCTGAGCATACTGAGCATTGCTGCCGCTCCACAGCCTTCACTTGGCATCGCAAGTGCAAAAGTCCTGTTCTCCAGGATACATTATTAATCTTCTAATAGTGATTAACTAATTTTACTTTTGTCAGTGCATGCAAGACTTCTGTGTTAGCAAGTGTTAGTTAAATGTTTAGACACTTTTCTATTTGATGTTCCATATATTACCAGAATATGTTTTTCAAAACTTTTTCTAGCCTAAACTATTAAAAAATTAGAAGAAAGAATTAATTTCATCTAAGTACATTAAAGGTAGTTAAACTCTCTTGCCCTCATTAGCCAGCTACCTCTTTTAATTCATTTGATGAAATGAGTCCTGAGGAAGATATCTTAATAAACATTAGTAATGCAGAGTTGCTAATTGTGTCTTGTTTCTTCACAGACCGTTGCTGCACGCTATTTCTATAAAGCTGCCCAAGGAGGACATATAGAAGGGACTTTACGATGCTCTCTGTACTACATCACAGGAAATATGGAAGACTTCCCCAGAGATCCAGAAAAAGCTGTAATGTAAGTAACAAGACCATTTATTAAAGAAGAATATATTTCTGATGAATATTTTGGTTATTGGTCATTTTTAAGTCCTTAGTCTAAATACCTTGTACTTCACGGTGCTTACCTCCTTGGCAAAAGGTTCTTCTGCGGTAATATTTGATCTGCATGAGTATGTGTATTATTTAAATGGCCAGAAGATTTTGAGAGATATTGAGTACTTGTAGTACTTTTTTTTATTCCAAAACAACTTGAAGAGATTGTATCAAACAACTCTGAAATGTTGTATCTAACAAAGCCTTGCTTATTTTGATTTTAAAGAAATATCAGTCTTCTGATGTGGTAAAATTGATATTTTGCATTAAAAAATAGGCAGATAATTATTGATAGCACCTATTAACTTATGTTTGTTTTCTTAAAAAAACATGGCTGAGAAAAAAACTCAGGATGTCTCTAATACACGCATAGAGATGAATGGACATCATGTTCTCATTCAGTCAATTGTTGTAGGATTGATGAAGTGACTACTGTTAAATCCCATAGTTCATTTTACAGGAGTCAGGTGATCCCATATTCTTTTGTGTTCCTGGAGTCTGCATGAGTTGAGAAAATATTACTGGAGCACAACTGTTCATTTTTGGTTTGTTCTTTTCCACAGCTGGGCAAAACACATTGCAGAGAAGAATGGCTACTTAGGTCATGTAATCAGAAAAGCTCTCAATGCTTATCTGGAACTTTCTTGGTATGTTTCTCCTGTTCTCTTTATATTCTCTTTTGCATTTATTTATAGCAAGATAAAATAATTAATAATGGGCCATCACCTCAAAGAAAAGAAAATCAGTAGCACTACGGAAATCAGGTGCAAAACATCCATTGACATAAGGGGAAGGAGGAGTTGACCCACAACATAATTTAACTGTTCTGACAGAATAAAGTGAAAAACAAGGAGTTTGTAGAGTGAAATAGTTGTATCAACTGTCAGCATTCTCATCCCATAATATTTGTATAATGTGCACTTTATTAAGGAGAGGAACACCTTTCACTTGTACTCTTCTCTCTGTTCCAAATCTCATACTGGGTTTTCTCTCTTCTGTATAATTCAGTGTCACGAAAACTCAGGCTGCTGAGTTTTGTTCATTTTTCTGTGTATGGATAATATTATCTTTTGTGTAAGTGTAATAGGAGGCTATAATATCCAATAAGCCAGTCAAGAGGTTTCAAAATAATGTCCAGGTTAATGCTCCGTCTTTGCAGTCCCTGTAGGCATGAGCATCAGATACTGTATGAGCAAACATCAGACTGTCATATGTGATTAAAACAATAGCTCATTTTGTCCTGCAGCTTCCCCCTGCAAGTATTTAATTAGTGCTTCAGACTTAGGAGATCTACAGAAAACTGACAGTGGATTGTTCTGGAGTAACCCATTCCTAAAAGAAGTATCTTTTTACTGAGTCCATCACAGACATTTCTCCTTAGACATGAGCTCGCTTTTCAACACTGAAAATCTCGGTTGATATTTTTGTAGCATGTTCTGTTGTGCAAGCCTGTGACTCTGCCCAGCTCACTTTGCAGTCCACAGGTAGGTGACAGGTAGAACATTAAGGTTCCAGAAAGTCTGGGCTCAACAGCAAGGAGGGAAAATCTGCTGGAGTCCTACTTGAGATACCAAGGTGTAAATTGCATAGGTGTAAATAGTTGCACTGCCAGTCAGACCAAGTAATATGTGTTCTTCAGTCATTGTTTGCAGACACATGTTTTACATATGTCTGTCATGGTAGTTTGATCTTCAAAGACTGATTTAAAGGCTGTAAATGTAATTTCTTTTTTTAGTTGCCCTTTGAGACTTAAGGATCAGATGAACCAATTTCCCAGCTTTCCCCTGAATTCCTTCTGTAGTTCCAGGTCTCCCTTGACCTAGACATTTTTACAGGGCAAGTACAAGGAATAATTTGTAATCATACAGAAACAGCTGGATAACAGGAGGTTACACCTGCTCGTTCTGTAAGGACAGCTGCTTTCACAATTTGTTTTAAAGTTACTTTGCTTAAGCACCTACTCTTGAAGTCAAATATGTATTTGACCATATCTGCTTCCAGTTAAACAAGCCATTGAACCCTGAAACTTGCCATGGTTTTACCTTTGTGTTGTGGAGAAAATCATTGCAGCATTACTCTTTAATTGGAAACTTTAGAAGGAAAAAGTACACCAAGTGGCTTTTTAAATATTTTGTGATTTTAAAATGACACACATAGTTTTAAAGACTTCCTCTTAATTTTAGATACGTAGTCTTCATAATATAGACTAAGTGAGTGGCAGAGAATATGAGAGATGCTCTCCTCTAGTATCAGAATACTGAATTGCTATACTGCAAATGCAATATTAAATTTTACTACTTGTTTTACAGCCAGTGAGAGGCATAGAGTCCTTAGAAGGACAGAGACTGTTATTCTATTCATACATTCAAATATAAAGAGAGACAAATCCTGTTTCAAAAAGCTCATAGTCTAAAAAGACAAGAAAAAATGTCACATAAATGAAAGGTAAAGCATACCAAAGAAATACTCAGATGAATGGTAGACAGATACATAAACAGCTAAGTTAATTATAGATTTTTTTAAGTAGAGTCTTTTAAGAATGTTTTATCTGAAACATTTAAATAGATAATTTGGCTTAGTATCAATTTTTCTTTCCCATCAGTCTGGCACTTAGAGTAAATGCATGCTGGAGTCAGTCTAGCTACAGTGCAAGAGGGAAAAGGCTGCAAATTCTTGAGATGCAGCATGGCTGGTTATACCGAGCATTGCCTGTGTATGTCGCTGTTGCATGGGTTTCCTAGCCTCTTGTTCTTATACTTTGTACCAAAATTTTGCTTGTAGGCAATTTTACAAATTTATTTAGTGCTTTTGGGTTTTTTTTTCAACTGTAACTAAAATGCATGTTATTTTTGTAAGGTTTTTCATTAATTTATTTTATCTAATGTTAGGCATGAAGCTCTGCTGCATTACATTTTAGCAGCTGAAACTGGGATTGAAGTGTCACAGTCAAATTTAGCACACATCTGTGAAGAAAGACCAGTGAGTAAATGTATTCACAACTCATTATACTGAAATGAGCACTTGTTAATGATAATGTGGTCCTAGTCTCTTACCTGGGATATGAATGAATCAATTATTTTCTTTATAGGACCTAGCAAGAAAATACCTAGCAACTGATTGTGTCTGGAGATACTACAATTTCTCTGTTTCTCAAGTCAATGCTCCATCATTTGGTATGTATTAGGAATTCTCTCTGAATTTTAATTTTACTTTTTTTTAGATTTCAAAAACTGTGTTTGTCACAACTTCTATGTAAGTAAGCAATTTAAGGGAAGATCAATCCCTGCTAGTCATACATTTCTCTTTTCATGTTTTGATAGGAATATCGGGGAGAAAAGGTAATTAAAGTGTTTTATTTCAGCACAGGTTTTCTGGAAATCTCCTTTTTATGGCTTTAAATGGATAAAAATTTAATAAAATAAAACATAAAAGCTAAGCCCTGAGGAAAGGCTAGGTATTTAGGAGGCTGAGCAGCTGACTCAAAGTTTGAGAAAAAAAGCAGTAGACTTTAGGAGCTCATGCTGTTTGGTTTATCAAAGGGGCAATCCAAAAGCAAATATACTTCCATATCATAATTGAGTCATGAGAAACTAATAAAGGCTAAGGGATTCCTTATCTAATTTATTACTAGTTTTTCTCGTAGGTTACAGAGTTTATCAACATTGGTAGAGCTTACCTTGGAGAACTAAAGGATTCTCTGTTAAAAAAAAAGTCTATTTGCAAATAAGTTGCATTCTTCAGGCCTTAAATTTTACTACATCTATGACTTCAGTAGCTAAGTCATTTTGGTGCCTTTGAAAGTGTTACTGAATATTTGAAAACATTGATCTGATTGTCTCACAAGAGCATTTAAGTGATTTGTAACAAGCATCTGGAAAAGTGGAGTGTAAAAATAATTCATGCTGTTCATTTAAATATGCATTCTGGAAAATTTAAATGTGTGGAATCTGAATACCATGTGGATATAGCCTGAAGCCACAGGAGGTGACAAACCCTGCTAGCTTTCCAGAGGAATTTGTAGATACCTTACCAAGGTGTAGTTTAGTTGACCCTTTGGTAGATCCACCGGTACATGCTTCCGTTAGGAAAACTTCTGAAGGTCAGACTTATGGGATGGGACTGTCATTCCATTTCAGTCCACTGTAAAAACATGTGGGATTTCTAGGTAGCTGCTGTAGACACACAAGGCAAAGTGTAGAAGATTTTCAAACCATTTGAGGAAAGCTTGGATCAGATAAATGTAAACACAGTCCTGGGAGTTTTACTAAGGAGTAAAGTCCTTAGCACAGATTAGTGCAACATCGTTCTTGCTCCTGTCTAGGTCAATGCCCTCTCTTTTGATCTTTTCATTACTGTGCAGTATCACAGAAAGATTTTTGTAAATGTTTTCTGAGCATTGCTTCCTTCTGGACCAGAAAAATTGTATCCTACCATTGTCCTGGGTTGAGTGAGATTTGAAACTAATAAAATCATCATCAGCAACATTCTCTAGCTTTTGAGAAAGGTTCAGCCACCATAGTATCAGGTACAGAGCAAGCACATAGATGGCATGTTTTTAAGCCTCATCAAGTTAGTAGGGCTAATCTGACTAATAAGGCTTCAGGTTGCCCGAAGACAGATTCAGCCAGTGAAGAAGGAATGCAATATAAAGACTCTTAAGTTTTGGTTTCTGTAAAACGTAGCAATATCATTCACTAAATTCATCAAAGAGGAACAATGAGAGATTTCATCCAGGATAAATATTTCCAGTGGGAGGCTGATATAAAGAAGCCACAGAGACAACCAGAGAGAAAGAGTATGTTTGTTTTTTAATACTGTTTAAATAGAACTGCTATTAACTTCTCTATCACATTAGAAGTTGGTTAATTCTATTGCTATAAATAGTCTAAATGATCTTCTGCTGGTTTCTTCCACAGCTTATTTGAAGATGGGCGATTTCTACTACTATGGTTACCAGAACCAGTCTAAAGACCTTGAGCTCTCCATGAGGATGTACGCACAGGCTGCCTTGGAGGGAGATTCACAGGTGGGCCTGCGGTTGGGGTAAAACATTGGAGTGTAGAACAATCTGAGAATTTAGCTGTGACTGGTTCTTCTGCTTGGCCTCATCTGCACCAAAGAAACCTGCTAGAATAAGTTACAATTATTTCAAAATACCTTGTGAGTCAGTAGTTGCTGTTTCATAATAGAGGGTAAACTCAACACAGATGAGTGGTCCTAGAATTAGGCTGTTCTTTAAGCTAAAGGTAAATGGCCTAATTCAGTGCTACCTTACCTTGGCACAATTGACTCAGTTGTGACCTTGGTGTTTTTGCTGTTGCAAGAGGAAGAATTAACAGACTGCTGGGTTGTATTCCAGTCCTACCCTCTGCCATTTTAGGATACAGAAAAGACCCATTTCCCTTGGTATATTGAATGAATTCCAGGATGAATTTTGTTTGCTAACAAAGGTTTCATCTTAAAATGCTATATAATTAAAAAACACCCCATGTCACATTACCAAAGACATGCAGTGTTTCAGCCCTGAGTTTCCTGTTCTCAGGCCCTCCTGAAGTGTCCTAGGTGCAGTACTCTGTTGTCCTTGTCCCTATGGCAATGTCCCCAGACAGTATCTTGTAAGTGAACTTATGAGAGGTAGCAGGGGGCGTTTCTGTTCTCAGATTATTGGGACACAGCATTACTGCTAAACTAGCAGAGGTAAGAAGAGATGCATGAATAGTTACTTTAAAGTATGAAAGTCAAAGTGATGGGGAAACCTGTAAAATGTCTCATGTGTGTTCATCTTCTTGACTCTGAAGAGACACAGAGTTGTCTAAGACTTGTCCAAATAGGCAAAACTATAAGATTAAGGACTTAAACTGTCTGGAGGAAATTTCTGCTCTCAATTTCACTATTCAGATGCTGTTGATCTGTAGAGCTAGGTGAAGAGGAATTGAATAGTAACAGAACAAAAATCCGTTTCTGCTTTTAGCCTGTATTTCCCTAGTAGATAAAAGATGACAGCTTGATATGGTGACTGTGCTTAAAGAGCAACTAAAAATAAGAAACCTTGTGTGTTTTTCCAGATGTTTTCTAAGGAAACAGCGTCACAACATCTGAATGCATCTTTTGCATTTTCAGTATTTACCTGGATATATGGTTAGGAGAAAGGGTTCTCATATGCATAATTATTTGGTGACTATTACACTATACTAAACAAATGTGTAGAAGACAGTTATAATTATTAGACACTTGGTGCTTAAATACACATATGAAAACTTAATGGTTACAAAGTGTGCATGCTTTTTTTACTGTTAGGGCTTCTTTAATTTGGCCCTTGTCATAGAAGAGGGCAATTCTATACCTTCCTACATTCTGGATCACTTGGAAATTGATCGAGCATTGCATTCTAGTAATACATCACTTCTTCAGGAACTGTATTACAGGTGAGTCTTTTTCCTCCTCAATCAGCATCATCTGGTTTTCCACATGAGTAGCATTTACTCTGGAGAACAGCAACTTCTGTAGTTATTAACCTTGTTCACTTTTATGATTTAAGGCAGGTTAAGGTCAACATACTTGAAATGCTTCAATTCCCTAAATGTATTTCAGTTTGTGCTTGTTAAAAGACCTGATTATATGTGATTACCTGAAATGGCAGGGACTGGATTTAATAATCTAGGAGGTCTTTTCCAGTTCAATATATTCAAGTTCCTAGATTAGGCTCTGGCGATTTGTGTGCAGTCCAAATCAACATTTCATTTATAAATGTAGCATAATTTAACACAGAACTTCAAAATGTGTAACTGAGGTAATAACAGTCTTTCCTATTGATTCTGCAAATATGCTCCAGCCTGGTACAGATATCGTGACACAGAATGTTAGATGTCTGAGAAGGTTACAAGTCTGCTGCCTGAATGACCAGTGCCAGCACTATTCGTGCACAAACCACCTAGGGAGCTCTGGTTCCGGTACAGAGCTTGGACTTCCTTTACCCAGTTAAAGCAATGTGTGTTGGAAAGTACAGTGGGAATGGGAAGCTTACACAGTATTTGATGGATTTGTGGAGTTGCCTTTCTAATACTTGAAGAAGGAGAAGGTAATGCTTAATACATGAGGCTGTCAACCAAGACTGAGTGGTTTAGCATCTGTTTTGCTACTAAGTGTTGTGTGACCCCAAAAAAGTGGAGATGATACCAACGTTAAACCTCATTTGTCTATTCACCAGCAATCTGCTGAAATTATTCTTCTCTGCAGTTAGTCTGAACTTGAACCCTAAGTTACTTCCACTCCACATGAAACTGCCAGTCAGATACATAGGGGTTCTGTACCATCTGGAATTGTAAGCTGGAGTCTGAATTCTGTCTTCAGTTGAGCTGCATCCATCTGCTTTGTCATGAGAGTAATTCCAGAGTTGACAGTGCTGAAGGGTTTTCCCACTGTCATACACTTTTGTCCAGAAGGGCACATACTTTTATATATTTATAATATATATGTGTGTGTGTATATATATACACACAATCTACAACTTTATAACTAAATGTATATTTATAACAATTTATATAGGAAATGTATATATCTATATATAGACACCTCACCACTCCCTCCTTAGCTTAGTAAAAAAGACTCAATTGAAGCTTAAAATAGGTGCCTGGGATTCAGCTGTCTAAACTCCCCTAGTAGGTGAAGTCCTATTTGATGGAACTGAGAAAGCTGCTCAGCTCACCCCACAGGAAGTACCTTGTGTTACTCAGCTAAAACACTCTTCAAGCTCTGATTTCATTCTGTCATACCCCATTGTCTCTAAAGGAGATTTAGCACCAGTGTTCTATGTAGGCAACTAAATTTTGTACATCTGATTTTAAATCAAGTACTTCTGCTGTTGACTCACATTAGTTAGAACTTGAACTGTGACTGCTTTGCACGTGTAGCCTGGATGCTTAGACCTATTGTTGACTAGTAAAAAATTTAAAAATACACTTCTAGGGTAAGGTATTCGGTGCTTAATAAGTCTAGGCTGGTATTTTTCAGAATTTTTATTTCACTGTCTCTGAGGTAGTGATGATGATATTTGTTTGTTTTTCTGGGTTACTGAGATTTTCCGCAAACCCACTTGAGATTCCCAGATACTTGATGCCACGAAATTGTGGAGGAGGACTAATTAGTTGTTTTCATTTTCTTGTTGTAGGTGCTGGAATAATAGTAACCAAGAATCAATTAGTCCATGTTCATTAGCATTGCTTTATTTTTACATGAGAGTTCTCTGGAACAATGTTTTACACTCTACTCTGGTATGTATTGTTCCTTTATTACATGCACAGTTCATTTGGAGCACTACCTTGGCTTTGCACTGCTCTAATTATGTTTTTGAAATTACTGTCACAGATCTACTTCATGGGAACCTTTCTTTTATCGATACTTGTTGCATTTGCAGTGCAGTCTTTTCAGTCCTTATCTGGTAAGTATGTGTCATAGTAAAACTGAAGAAAGAGGAGTGATGTTTTTATTTTAATGAAAACTTCAAAAATAAAAACAGAATTCTAGATTTGATAGAAGTACCTCTGAGCAGACTTTGACACACAAGTCATTTTTTGATCCCATTTATTAAAAAGGGATAGATGAAGCAAAGCATAACTTTAATCCTGTTGGTTTCTGAAGAATTTCCCTTGATAAAGGAGATTCTCAGTAAAAGCATTAACTGCATAAGATTATTCCCCATCTCTCAACATGCAGTATTGTTACAGTAATTATATGACTTTGATTCCCTATGTAACCTCTGCAATATGTAATTGAAGTGTGTTGCCTTTTTCACATGACTGGATCACTTCAAATGCAAGGTGGGAGAAAAAGTGAGGTTCCAAGAGATGGTACATTGGAGTAACTTAGGAAGAGTCAGTTCAGACTCTTCACACCAGTAACAGAATCAGCAAATGCATTCAGTCAGGAGTTGCAGACTCCACCTGTCCTAAACCAGAAGGTTTTGCTCTATGTTGTCTCTTCTGATGGGACAAAGAATCTTAATAGATAGAAGATCAAATGCCAGACTTCAGTCTGTTAAAACTCCCATCATGTTTTCCACCACATTGAAAGAGATTATCAGACAAAACTACATTGCTGAGGAAAGGGGAGAAAACCTCCACCATCACATGCAAAAATAATCAGTCATCATTTAAAAGGCATTTCGAGCTTCAATCAAGTGTTTCAATTCAGATCACAAGACTTGATCAGGAAATTGTGAAGTGAATATTACCAGTTATTTAAAAAATTTCTTCTATGAAATATGTTTTCTTGTGTTGTGTTTTAACCCTAGTAGGCAGCTTAAGTCTATGTCAGAAGATGTTTTCTGATATATTTCTGTAATAAAATGCTGAAAAAATTACTTTCACATTGACAACCTACACGTGTAAGAAATAGTATTTAAAAAACCTCAACACAGTTAAATCTGAAAAGATTATTTGAATTAAGACATGTAACTCTGAATAATATGCTGAATATGGAAATAATTGTGAAATCCTGCTTTCTTTTCTTACTAGCTATTAATTTGTGTAACTTGGGAATCATCTAAAATATGTATAAAGTATATAGTTATAGATATTCTTCTTTCAATATTTCCAAACCTTTGAATATTATCTTTATATGTAACTATACGTCCACATAATATTTAAATGTTGGTTAATAGACTTCCTAGAGACAGTGAGTTTTTTTAAATAATTTCTTTTGACATTTTTCCGAAGCCCGTAATTCTCCTGGAAGAAGATCAGAATCATTATCAGATGATGTCCCTTCTTCCTCAGGGAATAACAATGAGGATGCTACCAGACCAGTACAGCAAGATGAACCTACTTTATCAAACAATTTATCACAGCAGGAGTCAAACCCTCAGAATCTTCTTGTTACAAGCTGAAGTGAAGTTTTCTTAAGGTTGTTGTCCATTGGGAAAATGGGATACGAACAACTACAAATCTAAGAACTGGCAACCAACCCTGTACATGGCATTAATAACACAGTCCAACAGCTGAAGTTGTAGGGAAGTTCACTGATCTGATTTCTCCACTGTAGAGGAAAACCATCCCTATAACTTACTTAACTCCAAACAGATGATGCAGATTATCTCACTATACCCAACACACAATCAGAGTATATGTCGTGGAAGGACCTGGAAGGAAACCTGCAAAGTCTTTGCCTAATTGACAAATAAGCAAACATCCCACAGGTTTTGGTGAAGTTTTACTTACACACCTAATATCTTATTAAATTGCTTTTATTGCGTTTGAGCCTATTTATTGGTGAAGTTACCAAAGTTTTTCAAGTTTGAATCATGGAAATTACATAAAAGCGAAACCCAGTCACCAACACTTTCCAAGTTCCATGGAAACCAGCCAAGACTTCAGTACGTGCAATGGTAACAATTAGATTTTTTGGCATTTTATATTCCATCCTGATTTTTCAATGTGAAAAGTGTTTTGTTTTGAAAGAAAACACACCAAGAATATTTGTAATATGATCATAACATACTAGTTCTGCAGGCTAAGCTTTAGTCAAAATTTTACAAGCATCCTCAGTTTCCTGGTGGACACAACAAAATGTTTCCCTCCCTGCCAAGAGCCACTGATTAGAGAAATGAGCTCCCCTAATAAATAAATGCAAGAATATTTAAGTGTGATCAGGTGACAGAAAGTGAACAAAAGTTTATTTTTTGATTCTTCCATAGGTAACACTGGCAAGGATTTATTTCATGGTCTACAGTAACTCTAAAAGACACCTATTTAAGTGACAGTTTATTTGATCAATATTGGATGGGATATATAGATAACAAGTATGGAGTGCGAATACCTTCTGTCTGATTTAAAGCTCTCTGTAAAGTGGCTGTAGGAAAAGTCTAACTTTTACAGTGGGTGTGCAATCACCTCTGCAAAATTATGTAGATCACAGACTATGAATTGCATCAATCTATGCATTATTGAGGGTTAAATCCACTCGCCTTGCACTACATTATTTACTCTTGTAAATAAAAATATTTTTTTAATTCAGCCTATATGTGGAGGAATTTCTTTTAAAGCACTGATTGGTTGAAATAGTATCTTGCTGTTGCAAATTCTGTTTCTTACGTCTGTTTTTGTAGCTTCAAATGGGACAATCAGCTCTTACTTTCTTTGAGGAATACAGTCTTCTCATAGAGCAAACCTAGAATAGTTTTTGTTTTGTTTTTCAAGCAAGACGGGAGGTTTCAGTAAGCAAGGAATGATTTAAAAGGAAAAAAAGTTCTGTCTGACCTTCAAGAGAGATTTTTATATTTTTATATAAATGTCTGTACACATATGTCATCAAGGCACATTTCACTTGCAGAAAACCGAAAATTCAAAAGTGTTGAGAGAAGAGTTGATGCTTTAAGGCAGCAATTCCACTGACAAGTCATGGGATAAAAATGAAGATGTTGAAGCTCTTCCCCCTCCCACTCAGAAAGTAAATTATGTGCCACATTACTGAGCTTTTCATTTATGTGCAAAGAGTACTTTTTGTTCTTAGTACAGTTGTAGATACATATTTCTTTCTGTGTATAGGTAGGTATTTTAAAGTGTTGCAAAAGATCTTGACTTACATACTAAACTTGTACTCACTGGGGTTAGATTATGTGCTTTTGATATCCATTGAAAATGGTGTCCATTTTATTTTAGTCTGTTTTGAATTGCAAAAAACTTGTGCAGCTGAGTTTGATTTTATCAAATTCCTTAACACAAGATATGAATATTTCAAAAGCCCTCTCAACTGTACTTTTGTCACCTAATAGAAGTGTGCATCTGTAGTAGAAGTGGGGCAGGTTTAGATGATAAACCCAGAAGCATTGCAGAAAGTCAAGTGTACCCTTGAAGACAAGTAGATATATGTCACAACGTAGGTACGCTGTTAGGTTAGATGGTCACAAAAAACTCTTTGGACAAGCAGACGACAATCTTGCTTGTAGTTAGCTACACGTGAAAGGTGTCGTTTACTACAAATGTCACATGTAGCAAAACTGAAGCCCCTAGTGAAAAATTAATCCCATGGGAGTTTGTTAGTGGTGGTGTGATTGCAACCCGTGTGCTGCAATCTGGCAGTTCTTAGAGCAGCAGTGGTTTACATTGTGTACATACAGGTCAGAGTTAACTGTCAGCGCTCAGGCTCAGTCTGTGTGCAAAGCCCATGTTCTCAACTCTAGTAATTAACTAATTTGAAGAGTTCTGCCAGAAACTTGATTTCACATCTGTATTTCAGAAGGCAATTGCTGAAGCTGCAATATATTTCTTGACGCCAGCAGTTAAATGTTCTGTCTTTGTTTATTGTTACCTATTACATCAGAAGTTCTACCAAAGCATACTTAAAGTATGTTAAGATAAGCAACTCTTCACAATACACTGGCAATCCTTAAGGCTAAAATAATAATAGTTACATTATTAGCCTTCACTTCCTGTAGGAGCAAGGGGACTATTGTTTGACAACCTAGAGAATCAACCCATTCCCAGAGACAAAGAGAATGGTTAGTTAAGCAAAGCATCTACATAGTTCTATTGCATCCACAAGGAAAGTGTGGAGGGAAGGGGAAAATAGTTGCTGTACCAAGAATTATTTTTCGATTTTTCATAAATTGAAACATGATCACTGAAGTTTATAGTTTCTGCAGCCCATGGTGAGTGGTCAGGGCAGGAATAAAGAAATAATCACAGTTATAGAGCTGAAATAATCTATGTGCTTTGTTTATACACATTTGATAGAAGTCCAGCCCTCTGAACAACACAGGTCATGCATAAGGCAGTGTAAGTGATAACCATTTTTCTTTCTCCCTTGGTTCAGCCCAAAATCATCTCTAGAAAACAAATTAGGACAACAAAGAATATCAAAGGAGTTATTTACAGAATAGGTGCCAAATCATCTGAAAGGAATGCAGTTTACACCAGGTACATGGATTTATGCGTTAATGCAAGTGACAAGGGAGAGAAGTTGCTACATGCAATTGTATCAAAGCGCTATGGGAAGAAGAGAGGATCAGATAAGTGAAGACAAGCTGGAAAAAAAAAAAATCAATGTTGAGCAGTTCTGAGTAGTTAACTACAGGGTTATGAAGGAAACAATTCAAATTCGTTATGAAAGATTTGCAACTATGCAGAAGAGTTTGTTCAGCTCTGAATTACACAGGGTGGTAGTAGCAGGACAGTGCTGGATGCAGGGGACATCCTTACGTGGGTGACTGACCACTGACTGCATGGTGTTGCTTCCTAGTCCATACAGTGAAGAACATTGAATCCCAATAAACAGACATGAGGACAGACTTGAAGTTCTATATTAATACCTTGCAATAGAAATTTTACTTGGTGATAGAGGGGCAATCTATAGGAATCAGTCCTGCTGTACTGATTACATATTATAAACATACCGTTGTGGTGTTTTTGTATTCCCATTTAAGATACTGGAAAAGCATAGATAGTCTTTAAAAATCACATGTGAAACATGGATTATCTGTGAAGAGAATTGTTTTATAGCAGATTATTGTCTGTGTAAGCTGTCCTCATTGACTAATGGACTATGACATTTAACACTGGCTATTAACCCTTATCCTGGATGAAAAACAGCACAAAGGTACGAAACAAGTTGAATAAGCTTTGTCTGAGGAATTCCATCCATACATTCTTTCCTTCCTCCCATAAATGTGTGAACTGCATTAGAAGACTGGGATGTAGGAGGAGAACAAAAAGAAAAGGCTGTTGTTTTTTAAGAACAAGCCCAAGGCTAAGAAAACTAAAGAATGTCAAAGGGAATCTGAGCGTGGAGCAATTTCCTGTGCTATATTCTAAGATGTAGGTGGCAGGAGCAATAACAATCAACAGAAAATTTTAAATTAAAAAAATGGCAGCTGGGATATAGGTGTGCTGGAAATGCACCACAGCCTCGATATTTACCTAAACACCTAATGCCTGTGCCAGGAGACTAAATTATATTTGCAGTAAGGAAAGTAACAGTGAGTCTATGCCTAAATAGAAGGTGTCTGTGTAAAAGCAGCTGCATACAGATAAGTGAGCATCAAAATCAGACAGACAAGGAGAAATGAGTAACCAAAATAGAAAGAATCGCTTGCATTGTTGCAGTATATGCTTATGTAACAGTTACAGTAAGCAAGAAAGACACCAAAAAACACAACCAAGCAGAAACCAAATCACCTGCAGCAGATCAGATACTCTGAAGCACTGATGTTCCCAACTTAAATTGCAACAGCAGTGCGGTGTACCCGTTGACTTAAGGAACTTGAGTTGTTTGGCAAGTACTATCAGATACCCATCCACCTTTGGGCACCTTAATAACCCCTCAGAAGAAAACTGCCTGCAGCAGGTTTGTTTATAACTTTGTGTTCAGTGATCTTGCTGCTAAAGTATTCCTTGACCTTGCTTCCCTCCCCAGTTTGCATTTTCTGATTCCTGTTGTTTCTTTCGTTTGTCCACACTGACCTCTCCTTAGTCACTCATGAACTGTCTAGATAGCACCTAATGCTCAGCGTTGCTATTTGCTCTTATCAGTTCTGCTAGGTGAGCAGGAAAAAGCACAAGTCCATTAGCAAACCTAGCACCCTTTCTTGACAGTCTGCCAAGGCAGAAACTGAGATACCTGCTTGGCATACTCATTACAGCATGACCTGAGTAATGGATTTACACAGCAAGTAATTGTGCAAGTTATAAATAAATCTCCCTGGATAGATTTGTATTAATAAACAAATCAAGGTCAGGCTCTGCTGTCTGGTTGTGATTAGTTAAACTCTTTCTGGGAACACATTTATCTCATCTGCTGCTTCTTGGGACCAGTCTTTGTCCATAAAATCCCCAAATGGTGCCCAGCCATTGTCTAGGAGGATTCTTCTCAAACAGGCTTGAGCTAGGTCAAGAAGCACAGCCCCAAATAGGGAAAAGGGATTCAAAAGACCTGGTTGAAATTCCAGGATCACTTCCTCCAGACTCAAGAGCAGTGCATCCCAATGGGCAAGAAGTCAGGCAAAGGGGTGAAGAGACCTGTGTGGATGAATAAAGAACTGTCATCACTCAAGCATAAGCAGGAAACACACTGGAGATGGAAGAAGGGTTGGGCCATTCTGAGTGAATATAGGGATATTTTCGGAGTAGTAGTATTTTCAGAATAGGACTGAGACCAGGAAGGTCAAGACCCAGCAGATATTAAATCTGGCCAAGAATGTGAAGGACAAGAAGGGCTTTTTCAAATACATCAATAACAAAAGGAAAACAAAGGATAATGTGGGCCTGTCACTAAATGGAGGGGGCCTCTGGTAACAGGATGCGGAGAAGGCAGTTACCAAATGCCTTGTTTGCACTGACCTTCAGTGAGAAGACCAGCCCTCAGGAATCTCTGAGCCAGGAGACGAGGATAAGGGAATGATGGAAAGAAGACTTTCCATTGGTCAAGGAGAATTAGGTTAGAGAACATCAAGTAAACCTGACATCCACAAGTCCATGGGCCCTGACAGGATGCACTTACGAGTGCTGAGAGAGCTGGCAGACACCACAGCAAGGCTGCTTATGGTCATGTTTGAAAGGTCATGGAGATCAGGAGAGGTATCTGAAGACTGCAAGAAAGCAAGTGTCACCCCAGTCTTCAAAAATGGCAAGGAAGAGGACCCAGGGAACTACCAGCCAGTCAGCCTTACCTCGATCCCTGAAAACGTGACGGAGCATCTCATTCTGGAGGGCATCTCTATCTACATGGATGACAAGAAGGTGATCAGGAATAGTCAGCATGGACTCACTAAAGATAAATACATCATGCTTGGCAAACCTGGTTGCCTTCTGTGATGAAACAACTACCCGGATGGATGAGGGGAGAGCAGTGGATGTTTTCTACCTCAACTTTTGCAAGTCTTTCAACATTGTCTCTCACCTCAGCAGGCTGGAGACAAGGGCAGAGAAGAACCATTTAAAATTCAACAAAGGAAAATGCAGGGTCCTGCACCTGGGGAAGAGTAAACCCATGAAATAGCACAGGCTGGGGGCCAAACTGCTGAAAGCAGCTCTGTGGAGAGGGACCTGGGAGTCATGGTGGGAAACAAGCTGCCCATGAGCCAGTTGTGCCCTCGTGGCCAAGAGGCCCAATACAATCCTGAGGTGCATTAGGGAGAACATTGCCTGCAGGTTGAGGGAGGTGATCCTGCCCCTCAACTCAGCCCTGGTGAGGCCACACTTGGAGTGCTGTGTCCAGTTCTGGGCTCCTCAGTGCAAGAGAGACATGGAGCTTCTGCAACAGGTCCAGAGGAGGGTGACAAAGATGATGGAGGAACTGGAGCATCTCTGTTACAAGGACAGGCAGAGGGAGCTGGGCCTGTTCAGCTTCAAGAAGAGACTACTGAGAGAGGACCTCATAAATGTCTATCAGTGTCTGCAGGGAGGGTGTCAGGAGGAGCCAGCCTCTGCTCAGTGGTGTCAAGCAGCAGCACAGGAGGCAAGGGGGAGAAACTGCTGCGCAGGAAGTTCCACCTGAACATGAGGAAGAACTTCTTTACTGTGTGAATGACCAAGTACAGGAACAGCTTGCCCACAGAGGCTGAGGAGTCTTCCTCACTGGAGATATTCAAGAATTGCCTGAACACAATCTTGTGCCATGTGCTCTAGGATGACCCTGCCTGAGCAGGGAGGTTGGACCAGATAACCAGCCAACTGTAATCTCTTCCAACCTTATCCATTCTGCGATCAGAAATTTTTCCTCTAGATCTTTTTAAGTCTTTACTGCTCAGCTGCATCTGACCCCAGTCAATAAGTTTTATATGAAATCACCAGCAGCCTTCAGAAGCACTAATAGGCTAATATTTAAGAGTTCATTTACTGACCTGAGAAGCTGCCATAAATTATAGACATAAATCCAAATATTCCAAAGCCTAGAGTAATTGCCACATTCTTCAGATACCAAATTCGGACTAAGAGAATTAAAAGTGGTTATCTACACTGATTAAAAGCACGTCCTTACAAGGCTGAAATCCATCAGTGGAGTGACAGCCATGCAGAGGTAACCATGGCAAGTGCAGGTGTGAGTTCTTAGTGCCAGGGGCCAGAGCCTGTCTAGCAGCAGTGTTGCTGCCCAGCCTGTTTCTCCAGCTCTCCTTAGGGCAAATTCTTCTATCCTGCATGGCACTGTGTTAGTGTGCTCTGCAAACATACCCTCTGTGCCTTTACAACATTAAAAGGAGATAAAAAGCTTAATTTTCATATCTCGAATATCCGGTGCAAACGCACAGGATATCCTTGGCACTTGGATACTTATCAGCCCCGCAGAGGAATAACATATGACAGAGTTGGTTACACTCTGTTGCTGATATGATAGATAGAAACTACCTTGTTCAGCATTTTGATTGATAAAATACCTACATACCTTTTTAAGAAATCTGTGTTACCCCATGTGGTAATTCAGTTATCAAGAAAGAGACCAAAAGAACCAGACTAGCCTCCAAACCCCTACCTCATATTTGTATCTTGTGCCCCAATGCCATTATCCCATGAATATTTACATTCTTCTGTGATGCAGTAAACATTTGTTAAGGGCATGCACGTTAAAAAAAAAAAAAAAAACAAAACAAAAACAAAAACAAAACAAAACCAAAACAAAACCTCATTCAGACAAAATTATTTTTATGGCCGTAAGTCTGCCTATAAAACCTGTAACATATAAATTCCCCAGGCACCCACCTACGCCACCACCACTTGCAGATAAAGGCAGAAATTTAGATACCTACCCTGTGCTTTGTGTACCTGCCTCATATAATTCCAGAACTATTTGAAGGTGAGATGATGTGAGTCTAGGTTTAGTAAAGGCCCCTTCTGCAAATATATGATACCTGTAATTGACTCTTTCACTTAATCCAAAGAACGTATTTTCTTTGAAACATTCAAATGGTAGCACTAGATGTTAACAAATATATGCCTAGGACAAAGAAGTTCAAGATGCAGCTTTTGAAGATACGCAATATTAATGCTACTTCAATAAGAATAATTGATCTAAAAGATCTTAGATATTTATCTCACCCATGGTTTAACCCTATCATATGACTAAGCCCCACACAGCCACTTGTTCACACACTTTCCTCCAGGATGGGAGAGAGAATTGGAAGAATAAAAGGGTGGAAATTTATGTGTTGAAATAAAGACAGTTTAACAGATAAAGCAAAAGCCATGCATACAGGCAAAGCAAAACAAGGTATTATTTCATGCTTCCCATGGGCAGGGAAGTGTTCAGTCATCCCCAGGACAGCAGGGCTCCATCACACATAACAGTGATTTGGGAAGAAAAACATCACTCCAAATGTCTCCCCTTCCTTCTTGCCCCAGCATTATATGCTCAGCCAGATGGAATCTCCCTTGGGTGAGTTGGGGTCGGCTGTCCCATCTGTGTCACCTCTCAACTCATTGTGCATCCTCAGCCTCCTCACTGGTGGGACGGGGTGAGGAGCAGAAGAGGCTTTTACACTGTGTAGGCACTGTTTGGCAATAATGCAAACATTTCCATATTATCAACACCGTTTTCTGCAAAAATCCAAAACATGGTCCCATACCAGCTACTATGAAGAAAATTAACTCAGCCAAAACCAGCACAACAAACAAAACCAGAGTTTGGTGCTTTAAACTGAGGCTAGTTGTAAAAGCCATTTTTGTCTGACTGTGAATAAATTGAAGCAATGGAAAAACAAAAGGAACAGGGACACACAATAAAACCCAAACCCCACAGTCACTGGAGTTCTGAGAGTACTCAAAAGCCTTTTACAGTCTCTATCACTCTTCTATACAGAAAGATCAGTTCTCTGGATCTTTATTGCATTTCTCTGATAAATACAGTGACTTTGTTTATAACAGCACAGAAGGGCTTAAAATATTCACCTGGAAGCTTATGTGGAGCACAAGTCAAGACTAATTAGTTCAAGAATGATTAATCCTTGCTTGGACTATCGCAGCTGCTATTAGGAAGTCGACCTCTACTCTTTAGTGAGGAGATAACTGACCCCTTTCAGCCAGCAATAATGGGTGAAGTCCAGACTGCAACAGTTCTTGAACCCAATTTGAGTTCATAAGCCGTGCCAGATTGCTGACGTTGAGTGGCAATGCCACAGGGAGCATCTCAGAGTTTGAACATCTATAACTGGTCCAGGACGTGGCTGGACCATGGTCTGCTGCTTGTACCCCATAAATTGTTCATATTTTTGCCATAGTTTCTGTGCCACCAGCCGCAGCATATATCTCAACCACTGAAGGGTAGTCCACGCCAATATACATTTACTGGCACAGGAGGCGTAAATTCATGAGGTGCATAATCTACATCACAAGACAAATTTATTTTAACTCCATAAGATGGAGAACAGAAAATCAGTCTCTCAGTGTCCTCCTTCCAGACCTCTGTTTGCTAGAAGCACAGGTAACAGTGTGTCCTCAGGACTTGTGTTCCACCAATTAAAAAAGTGAAGAATTAGTTTGTTCCTTAAACATTTGACTTTCAGATGAAATATTCTACACAGTCAGCAGGACAGTTTCTGATAGAAATGAGATATTGTTGCAGAAAGTCTGAACTTTTTTCTCTCCTACAGACACAATAAAGAATTAACTGGTATTTTCCCATCGTATCCACCACACAGCCTGCAGAGCGTGTTTTGGCTGCATTTAAAACCTCCACCCAAGTTAGCCCATGACTAGGAAGGAGAAAGAAAAGAATAAGACAACTGCAATAAAAATCAACAAAAAGATCCTCAATGAGTACATTCTTCAGAATATTGCCAATATGCCCAAGAAAAAAAATCCTTCCCCCACATCTCCTCTGGTTCAAGAAAATACTAATACAGTGGATTTAGACCAAGGAAGAGGTGCCAAATTATTAAGAAGTTGAACACTTATCTCATTACACAGCCATCATCTTAGACTATGCGTCTCTAGGAGGAGCCCTGCCTACCATGAGCCAACCTTCAGACACACAAATACAGAGATGTTTCTGGCTCATACCAGCAAGCCTGAAGCTGACTGCCTATAGCAAGTGTTGTTTTTCTTCAGTCACTTTTCAGCTCTTTTCAATCACTTTATTTTGTTTTTAAGCCTCCCCAGCTCTGCCCCAGGAACCTTGATTTAGCAGCTTCAGATACTTTATTTCTTTCTCTAGGGCAATTTTTCTCATCCTTTCTAAGCTGAAAAACTGCTTCAAGCTTTTAGCAGGAAAAAAGTTTTCTAGCCCATCTTGAATGGCACTCATTTGTAATCCAATAGATTTAAAGAAACATTTTGAGGGCTACTTCATTATTTTTCATTTCTACTTCATTTTCTCATTTCCATGTAATGTGATTATTTAAAAATAAAACAATCTTGACTGCTTGCGATATCTTACCCAGCACCAGTTATCCTACAAGTCATTTGCAGGTCTAAGACTAAGAACTGCCCGTCATACAATGTGCCCATTCAGGCATAGGCAGGCTTTGAAAATTGTGCCCTACAGAGGCCCAGGTCAATGCCTCCTCCTGAGGTGAGAGAGGCACCTGGCCCAGGTGAGGAAATTTTAAATTCCTTCTGGGATTTGCAATTAAGAGAATTGCCAGGGCATGCCAATAGATGGTGCTGATAAGGCCCTTTTTGCTGGTCAAATGTGAAATCCATTCTCAGCTCTGTGATACTCTCCTTTAACCAGGGTTTGCTTCATTGAAGATGTTGTATGTATACTGTAGGAATTCTGCCATCCAGTCTCCCTTGTCAACTTTTAAAAAGTTGCTAATCTTTTAAATGCTGAATTTTATGTGAAAACAATGTGTTTGCTGCCTAATGAGGAACAGACCATTTTGTAAAACTCATCTTTCTGACATTTTGGCTTTAATCTGTGACTGAAAAAAAGAGGGAGGAGCCCCCACTGATCTCCCTCTAGATGCTGCCCTGTGCCTGAGCCAGCCCCAAGCCCTGGTGTCCAAACCCGCAAGAACCTTGGTGTTCTGGAGACTCTACAGCTCCTCCATGCTGATGGGGTGAGTATGGGGACTGCCCCAGGAGAACAGACCTGGCTACTGCATCCTGCCGCATCTCCTGAGTCTTCACTGCCCTACAAATGCGCTAACACAGCCAGGGGTTATGTTATGCCTTTGTGGATGCTCTGGCTGGGTCCTTCCAGCTCTTACCGGCTTGAATTTTTGACCCCCGGAACACCTTCTTCAACGTCATCTACAGTGTCCCTGTAGAAAGATTTTTCATTGACTGAATATCTTGTTAATTACTTTGCTCAGAAATTACCCAATGATGTGTCCTGAAACTGAGTTTTAATTAAAGATTACAAAGGCTGAGTAAATGTAGCTTCAAACATTCCTGCCAGTATGTTGTGACAGGTCTTCCCTGGCAAGGTACTGCTGCACATGGTGTAAGAAAGCCCAAAAGATTTACACTAAGCTGTGGTTCAAGGTAATTTATTTAAATCACCTGTTACACATGGTCAAGACATCCTAACAGCTTCAAAAGTTGCCTCTCAGGTATTATACCTCTGACTCACATTCAAGAGGGGCTGCTGAATACGACTTGGTAACAACTTTACTAATAGGGGAAGACAGGCAATATTCATCACAGGATAGCTCATAGCAATAGTAGAAGACCACAATCAGAATCTCCAAATTCACCAAGAGCCAGACCTCTCTTTCTCTGGAGGGATTAATGAATTGGTTTCAACAGCGTTATTTTTCTGGCTGTGATATCTCAGCTTTGTAGCCACTGGTGTCTGGTTACTTTGCCACATGGATCATTCTTCCAGCTGCAGACATATGTGCTAAGTGTACCCACCTGAAGTGCTTGCACACTACACATCAGCACTCCTCCACATGTGTGCATACCCAAGGTGAGGTGGCCTGGCTGCTGTCCTGCAGAGGGAGGGAGGTCTCCTCCATGCTTCCCCAGGCAGGGCCCAAGATGAAGCCCTGGGATGGAGTGTAATACTGAGTTGCTTTCTCAGAGCAACCTCAGCAACTGCTTTGAGCCTATCTCATTGAGGGCTTTGTTGAGATTGTGAATGCATGGCTCAGGGTCTCCTGCCTGACTAGGAGCTGTGGACTAGAGCTGCCCCATCACATCCATAACCATGAGGTTCCTAGAGAAGGACTGCCAGCTCCATGAGTTGGGGCTTAGCATGCCTTGTTGAGCTCACCAGGCATTTTGTTTTACTCCAAAGGAAGTAAAACTTATTCCTTTCCTTGTGTTTCAAGGTAGTGTTGAAATTGCTGCTGCTGAATGCTGCTGAATGATCTCTGCCTGCTGCCACATACATGCAGTCATTTAACCACCTGGTCCATCCAGCCACCCAGCCCTAAGATCAGTTCCACCTCATCCCACCCCCGGAAGTCCCGGCCTGTTTTGGAGCTCTGTTCCACCAGCCCCACTCCTGCTCTGTCTGCGATGCCTCAATCCCCAGCAACTCAGGCTTGCAATATGATGGAGGGAGGGGAAAACACAAAATGTCACTTCCTGCCCCTCTTTTTCCCAAGCTGGGTGAACATCAGCTTGGGGGTTCCTTGGTTCAGCAGCATTGCCATGTTTGAGAGGAAGGAAGAAGAGCATGAGGCACAAAAGACTGAAGGCAGAGATGGGGTCCCACCTGAGACACAATGAGCTACTTGGGATTTCTTCTTTCCACTTTCCGTGGATAGAGGTGTCAGCTCTGAGGACAATGAGGACATGCCCAACCTGGCCAAAGGCAGCAACTAGGCTAAGCAGATTTCCCCAGATATACTCAGACTCAGCTCCTTTCTACTTCCAGCATACAAACCTGTGATGTGAGCCATTGTTCTGTTATTTTCTTCAGAAATGCTCCTTGTGTCACATCTGTCCTCAAGCACAGGACAAAGGATGCTCTGCACCTCATGGGTGGGAGCAGCCATATGTGTCCCACTCTGCTGGGGAGTGTTTGAGACTATTCTAGCAAGTCTTTGAGGAAGATAGGGAAATTGCACTGGTAAGTATATTTAAGAGTATCTTTTCAGATGATATAACAGCAGGGAGCAAGAACCAAGAGTCACTATCTTTTGTTTGTACTATGCCAGAGCCAGCCTTCAAGCTGGCAACAATTTGAGATCCAGTGCCTGAGGCCATTGCATTAGTCAGTTAAAATAGGGCTTAGTGCTCTCCTCACTCACATGAGCAACAATTTTCCCCAATGTCAATTATGGCCACATATTGCCTCACCAAGTGCAGCATTTGGTCCACAAATTGTTTGCATGTCCTGTATTTTATGCTTTTTGCATTGTGTAAAAAAACCCCAGTCTATCAACTGTGGTGTTGGTTGCGAAATATCTGCTTCTGTAATTACCCTGATTGTTTATGTCATGGTAATGTGTCCTTAGACGTTGAGCCATGTCTCAATGAGAGATTGATACACCAAAAGTGTAAATGGCAATTAGGGAATTTCATCAGGTGCTGAGTGAGACACAATGATTGTGACAGTTTAATTCCAGCCCTTGCTCTGCTTCTCTGTCTTGTTGAACCATTCGGATGCCAGTTGTTAGGGGAAACCTGCATAGGGACAGCTCCATGAAATGAGTGTGATTACTGTCCGCCATGCAAAGGGAACACTCCATTCTCTCATAAGGATCATGTGTTTTCTTTGTAGTAGAACTGTCATAAAGGGAGAAAGACATACAGAATATTCACTGTAAAAATATCATGAGTGGGTTTACACATCCAGTGTCATGCCTCTGGCATGTGGCAACACCAGGAGTGGCCGTCAGCGACAAAACATCCGACTGCAGATAAAGCACTTGCATGGAAGCACAGCCCATTGAGATTATGCAACTGAAACATGGCCTGGCATTCCCTGGTACGTGTGTGTGGTATCCTTCTTTATGCAGCTCTTGAAACACTGGATTTTTGCTCCACACTCCTCACTATTTATTTTTAACAGACCTAATCAGATCATGTGCTATTGACTGCGTGTTGGTTCAGCAGCTGCCAGTGGTACCACACCAGCCTGCACCCCCAAACAATTTGCTGTAAATCAGACAACAGCCTTTCTCATGGTAAGTGGCTACCCTAAGGGCCTGGCTGGGTGCCCACCACTACATGGTGAGATGAAGAAAGGGATGATGGAGCATTTAACCAGCATTTCAGACTAACAAAAACACTCCACAGTGATAGACCTGGTGCAGTTCAATGCAGTGTCAGAAAGAGTTTGAAAATGGGGGAAGCAAATGTGGCACTTCAGCAGGGACTAAAAAAGCACAGGAGCACCAAAAGGAGCTGTGGAAAACAGTTAAGTTGAAAGCAGAGGGGAAGAGGACAGAGAACAGGCAATGTGCTGAAGCATTGTTTGCACATTTTGAAAGCTTCTGATGAGTACAGAGCTCCATGACTTAACTGCTATTGGTTAAATAGTGATAGGCATTGCTGAACTTTGTCCCAGGCAGTTTGGAAATGGAAAGGTGGGTGGCACAACGTGTGCATGTGTCCTGGGTGCGTTTCGGTTCCCAACAGACAGCGAGTCATGAGGGTGATAAATTCCACTATTTATGCATGGGTGTAAGAAACTGTAAGTTTTAAATCATGGGCCTAGGGTGCTCACTGAGTTTTCAGAAGAAGCCAGTTTACGCTTCAGTGCACAAATATCGGTGTTATATTAAATACTTCTGCTATCTTCATTTCACTAAAACATGGTGTAATTGGGAATGAGAAGTGCTTCTGGGGCTGGTTTCTCAGCTGCTATTGAGCTCATAATTAGGAGGTCTAATAATATTACCACTAATCTTTAATGCATTTAAAGAGCACTTTTTATTTCTCTCTGTCTGGTTAATTTTAAGCTCCATAGGTCGTGTGTGATTAAAAATAAAAGAGTAGGATGGATGTTTTTGCCCAATTATAAGCCAGGCATCACTCAGGTCACGGAGTATAAGGAGCATTTTGGAAACACTTTGTTTGCCAGAGACTACAGGAAGAATTTGAGCTTGCTACAGGAAGAATCTGAGCCTGCTACAGTGATACAGATAATTTGTGGTAACTCATTACGCATCCTGTTGCCACAATAGCATTGGCTTTGCTCTTCCATGCTTGCCTTCACTGAGGACAGTCTGTAGCACTCTGCCAGAAAGTATCTTGAGCCACACAATTGAACTGAGCAATTCTTTTTATTTTTCTCCATATGAAAATCTCTTATTCATATGAAAATATTGGACACACAGGTGCTTTTCTTTAGTGCTCAGTGCTAAAAAAACCTCCCCATTTCCTGCACACTGCATCAGATCAGCTAGAACTTGTCTGAATACTTATTTTTCTGCAAGACTCCATGATATGTATATAAATAGATATTATGAAAAGATCCATCTTTTTTAAACTTCTCTTTATTTTTACATTCAGTGCATGAGGACAGACAAGATGAATGTTCATGTCAAAATATAAAGACATTATACTGTCCTAAAAACAGTTAGATAAAGTTTTTAAGAGTTAAAAAAAGTATTTTAGAAACGTTGTATCTCCAAAATTGCTCATTACAGAAAATTCAAATCTTTTAGAAACATAGAGTCTCATTTCCTTGTGCATTAAGCCATATTGTGAAAGTCTGTAGTTGTTTGTTGTCTTTAAGAAATCTGTCTCTGCATTACTCACAATCTCTAAGTAACCTATTGATGGAGCCAACAGCCTCCATAATACACAGTGTACACAGTTACAAACAATTGAAAAGTTATATTACAAAATATACAGTAGTTCCTTTTTACATTTTTATAGATAAACATTGCATAGTTTTCAAATATGTAATATATAACACAATCACGAGCCTTTTTCTCTATAACTTATGAAAAATTCTGTACACTCAAACAATTATAAATAAAGTGTAAGTATCTTTTAGTAAGAGTCGGGGAGGAGTGTACCAGGACATATCGTGCTGTCAAGTATTAAACACAAATATTTGTTGGAATCTGCTTAACACAATGGCACAATATGGCCTGGAGCAAGGAGAGGAGATCATAGGGGAGACATTACAAAGAGAAACCATAAAGTACTGATATGTCTGACAATTATTACCCTGATTCTTTTGTAAGAATTGCATTCCCACAGTTATTATCACTGTTCTTGATGGCTTTACTTCAAGAAGCAAAATAAGGTGCATGTTGTTTAAGAAATGAGTAAAAATAGACTAAAATGTTTCCTCTTTCAATGGGTGGTCAATGGAAACGAGACAACTTGAAAAGAATTCTGGATATTTTTCTCATATTTTTCCCAAAGAAACAGGGCATGGGAAATTCACACTGGAATTCAAAGAAACAGATTCAAAAAGTATCCAGAACTGTGAGAATAAAATGAAGAAGAATTATTGAAAATATAAAAATTCCACTTTAAAAATGAGATGCTGACAAAATTCAGTTTCAACTATATGAAGGATAAGGCAAATAACTTTAAAAAGAACATTTGACATAACTCTGCTGTTTGCTACTACACTCCAAAAGAGCAGAACTATACCAAAATTTGATGCCTTTGGAAATTCACTCTGATTCTAAGCATTTTGTCATTGGCTCATAATTACAGGAACAGTCGGAATCTAAGTTTGAATGCAATTTGAAAACACATAGCTTGCCAGTTTTAATGTTAGTTTAAAAAAGTAAATGAAAACAATTTTTACTTCTAAAATGTGCTTACCTGATTGCTGAATTCAACCTACTAAATTCCAAGCTCTGCAGAAAACACCTATTAAGAAGTAATTGTGTTCTAGCAGCACTGAGTGGCTATGTTACACTAAGGGTCTTCTCAGCATTTTCATTTCAGATTTAATTTAAAATTCAGCCACTTAAATGGGCTTTAAATGATGCTTCAATTACACTCAGCCACCTAACTTTTTTTTGAATGTAAGTGGTTGGACTTCAGATATTATTTCATACTCACTAATATCTAAGCTATTGAAGGCCAGCAGAAGTATTGAGTGCATGTTTGAAATTATCTTTTTGTGACATTGAAATTATGCCTTCTGTCAGCCCATGATTCAGAGCAATCTCAGAAGCATTTACTAAAACGTCAATAAAGGTAAAATCTGAGCACAAGCAGCTTCCCACAAAGTATTGCACTAACTATGGATTTGGTTGACACTGTAGTGACTACACTCCTTATGGATTTTATTTGGGATTTGGATTGCTACATACAATTGCCAGTAAAATTCACATTTCCAAGTAGGGCGGTTTGGAGCACAAAGGGATGGTAAAAACCCCTTTCTCTCCAGTAAATGTTACCAGATGCCCTGTGCTAGTTGTTATCTGCTCTGCAGGCTCCCTCTGTTGTAGGTCTAAAGTCAGTCTCCACTGCTACTGTGAAAATTCATTTTGTGGCTTAGGCAAATGGAGCCATGGCTGCACACACATCTCCTGGCAGCAGCCCAGGCTGGCACAGCTCTCTCCTCTCCTACCCTGGCCACTTGTCTTCCTTCCTGCACCATTCCATAGCTGTGGGATTACATGGCGAACAGGACTGAAGAGGACCATCTAGAGAGAGGAATGGCCACACAACCACATCCTCAGTCAGTCAAGACCTTTGGTAGCCACTCGATGTCTCATAACACAGTGCTTAACCTTCAGCAGGGAGAGGGAGAAACAGTTTGTTTTATGGTCTTTAGCTTGAGATAATAAAAGATTATAACTCCTGCCCCCAGTGTTAAAGGAGACAGAGGGGGTTCCAAATGGGTTTATGTGTACCCTTGTGCCAGAGTAGGATGCCCAGAGCTTCTGAAGAATGTCCCAGCATTTCACTTTCCTTCACACACATACAATAGGTTTTGTCTGTTCTAGGAAAGCTTGTTTTCCATTTTGACCACTGCAGACAGGCCAATGAAAACATAAAGATTCCCTTTTTTTTTCCTTTTTTGCTTTTTTTTTCTTTTTTTCTCCTTTTTTTTTTTTTTTTTTTTTAATTTCCAGGGCTTTTAAGGTATTATGAAGTAACTTCTGCTGAGTCAGTAGGTCAGAAAAGCTGTTCTACAAGTGCATTGTTTATTTGTTTTTTAAGTTTGAATTGATTGCCACTCCTTTCATCCCTCTCTTCATGGGACTACATCAGAATTTCTTTTGTTTGCTACTATTGGAGGAAGGTACCACATAGTAGATCCTCTGTGAGCAAATCTGTCATTAGCTTTGCAACTGAGCACAGATTTTCTAGGGACTCTGTCAAGCTTGTTTGACTCCATTCTTGATGAGTGATGGATCACTGGCTTCAGAAACCTAACAAAATGTTCACGCTGTCCTCAGTGCAAGGTCCAAGGTGGTTTTGATGAGCCTGACTGTCCTATGCTGTACCTCTGCTAATATGCGTGGATCCAGTACTATAAGGCTGTGTTGTTTGTGCCTGTTTTGTCAACACAAGCTACAGCTGGAGCCCTTCTTACACCTCTTTCTTCATCAGCCATTGCCATGGTGTTTTCATAAACTTCCAAAGTTTTTTGCTGATTGTCTTTGGCACCCTCCTGTTCAGTATTGACTTTGCAACACTTGCAGAAGCCACAGCAATGTTTCCCACAAAAAGCAAGTGAAGACATAATTACATTGTCCCAGGGCTCTAGGGAGCGCATCCAGAGAGGTAGGAAATCCCAGTTTTGGAGCTTCTCAGGCAGTGAATGTGGTCGCCTTTTCTGCAGAACATTAATTACAACCACAGCAATAAAAAGAGCAGCAATGGGAAGGCAAACACCCAAAAGGACCGGCCAGCCTGCCAGTGACAGACCAAATACAAACAAAGGCAAAAGAAAGAAACAGAGGAGAAGATAAAATATAGCAAACCATCTGTACTGGGCTGTTACATTTCCCAAGGTCTTAGACATGCGGATTGGCAGGCGGGTATAAGGTACCGGGTAAAACAGAATAATCCCAGAGACATTGAAGAAAAAGTGGCACAAGGCAATCTGAAAGCAAAAACATTTGAGAAGTTCATTAGCTAAAACACCTTTAAATGGTCCTACCCACGTGAGAATTACTTCCAGCTCTCAGGAAACAGTATTGTTGTCAATAAGGCATGGGAACCATGTGAGAGTTGTTCATTATTGGGTTCTGCATCCATAAGTTTTCAATGAAAACATGGGAAGCATAAATTGAGTATTGCACATGGGCTACGGAGAAATTTTTAATGGTTCAAACTTGGATTTTACAAAAGTTAGCTAAAAGTTTATAGGGCACTGAGGAGATTCTGGGAAGGGGACTTTGCCTTTGGATCTTTACAATCCTTTGATTCCCATACATCAAAATTTTTTTTTAAAAATTATCATTAAAAGGCACAAACGTCCTAAAGCTTACAGGAGTCACTTAGACAGAATAAGCATATATTGAACAAAACAGTACATTCCCTGCTCACTTTATCTTATTTTCATTTTGTAACTGTTATCAGACAAAAGTAAATATGAAAGTACACGGGTTTATTTTTAAAATGCGTTATAAAACCAGCATGTTATCATGAAATCTGAGCTTTGTCAAGATAGCATCTTCTCTTGATTACATCTGTTCTATCATGCCTGAGGACAATAAAATGACTTCTGTAATTTTCTTGATTTATTTTAGCTAGTAAAAACATTCATCCTATTCACAAAGGAAATGTCATTATCTTTTCACTCTTCGATGTAAAGCATTCATTTAAACATTATCTGCTGCCAGGCTCTTTACCGAGTGGAAAATGGGAAGCCAAAGCCAGGCTTCCTACATTTCAAATAGTTTGAGGCAGAAAGGATTTCAATAAAACCCACTCAGTTTATATTTACAATGAGAAAAATAGATGCCATGATGCTCACTGCACCTTCAGGTAGATAGAGAGCTTGCCAGCTTAAGGATTGTGCAGCCTTCACTTAGGTTACAGGAGTCGCTGTACACTGCATGAGCTGAGCCAGGGTCCTTAAGAAGGGAGCTTACAGAAATCAGTAATCCTCAGAGGGTTCTGAGTATCTGGGCACTGAATTCCAAGCTGCAAAGATTCCAGGCTCAGGGTTCAAGTGACCTCTTCTGTCTCAGTTCTGAATCAATTCACTCAGATCAAGCCAATTTATGAAAGAAAGATTAACTATATATTGACATTCTGGGAATGTTTAATGTAACCTTTTTGCTGTATCAGTTGACATAAATGTGCTATCATTAATAGCACACACAAAATCAGGCACAACATGAATGGTATATTTGCAATAGAGCCACTTTTGTCACGTTTTTCTTCAGAAAAGTTACAACCTCTAAATGAAGCCAAGGAAAGATTGTTTTATACTGACCTGTAATGAATATTTTAAAGTACTCCCTGGACTTGCTAAAGCTGCAAGTATAGCTGTTGTGGTTGTGCCAATGTTGGCTCCTAAGGTAAGGGGATAAGAGCGCTCAATGCTTATAACGCCAATACCTGCAAGAAAAGAAACAGGACTGTGTTGGTTTCAGAATGATGGAGAAGTTAAAACATGGGGATAAAGAACACAACTTACCAACAAGGGGTGTAATAGCAGATGTGAAAACAGAACTACTTTGGACAACAAAGGTCATACCAGCCCCTGCGAGCATAGCCAGGTATCCAGCGAGCCAAGTAAAAGGAAATGGAAAATCTAAAAAATAAAGAGAGAACGTTGTTAGCATAACAGAATGCTCTACGTAACAGTAACACAGCACTGAAGACTACTAAGCACTTAAAATGTAGATGTATTGTTTGCATACTGGTCTTAAATGATGATTTGGGATCAGAGTCAGTTCTACTACTCCGATTTATCCTGTTTGCTGTGCTCCTTGTACAGCCTTGCACGGCTGGATATACTCCGAGAGGCATACTATACTAGACAAGGTAGACATTCATCCTGACCCAGGGTAGCATGTGTGCTGGGATACAATCAGGTACCAGAAATGTTTCAACAGAGGTCAACACAAAACTGTCTTCGTGTCTTGAGAGCCTTGGTTTCAGCAACCAGGCACCCACTGCATGGATCAGGTCTTCAGGAAGCTCTGAAGACCATCCTGAGAAACCCAGGTTGTTTGTTCTAACTAGTTTCAAGCAGATTATCTCCTAAAAATTTGCTTGTTAACCCTTGCAAAGAACAGTAAATTACACTGATTAGAGAAACTAGCCACAATGGTCCCCGTAGTCAGCAGATTTATGGAGAGAGCTGCGAGGTGAGGACCTAATCAGCTGGGAAGACACAGAGGAACACAGAGCAGATCCCAGATTAAAAAAGCAGTTGTCAGCTATTTACTTTCTACCTCTTGTTTTTTAATTCAGGCAGTGTTCTCTGCCCAGGAGAAGACAGCTTGGGGACATTGCTGCCTTCCACATTTCTGTGAACCCTCTCTTCAACCACAGCCTGAGATCTGCCTGCACCAGAACTGCTTTTCTCTGCCACAGCTTCTGATCTCTTCATTCAAGAGAGTATGAAGGGAAAGCAGCCTAGTGAAAAAAACCACGAGCTTTTGCACTCAACGGGTCCAGGCTGAAAATAAACACCTGGACAGCACAGGGAAAGACAGAAAAATACCACTATTCAAGGCTGCCTTACCCTACTGAAAAGAAGGTTCGGCAGCAGAACAGGACAATTAATTACTACAAATCTTTTTCAACTTATTTTCAAAGGAACATGCAGGTTCTGTGGCAGAGCAGACAATCACAATCTCAGCACTGCAGTGCTATCTTTTGAGGATGGGAACATTACATTTCTAACAGCTAATGATTATACATCAAGAAACAGAGCCAGGACTTTGGTCTCTTATGGTGTTAATCTGCTGCATTACTCAATCAAGATTTTTAAACAAAAGAAAAAAACATGCTTGGGGGGGAAATTGTTGGGGGGTATGCATGATTTTCATTCATTAACATTTTCTTTAAACTATTCCATAATATCTTCCAGAACAGGAGACATCAATAAACATGCTCAGGGTCCTTGTCATTCCGGAAAAAATCCTCAGGAAAAGCAGATAGTTACCAGTGTTGATTGTCTTCTTGATAACACTTGCCACTTGTCCTTTAAGCACAGAGTTTAACAGCTTAACAATCATTATCAAACAGGAGCACAGAACAAGCAGGGACAAAGCCAGAAGGATGAGACCGATGCCAAGATCAGGCAGGTCTGAGTTTACAAAGAGATGTTGGCCTGAAAAAGAAAAGGAAAATGAATTAGCCTACCTACATTTTTGCTTTTGATGCTAAGCCCAGCTCTGGTTTTCATATAGACCCCTAAGAAAATGGGACCAAAGCACACAAAGCACAAAACTTGAGGGGTTGATGAAAACAGGGAAAATGCCACCTCCCTTACTCCACAAAAGCCGTGTATGAGTGAGGCAGGAGAGGTGCTTCTATGGACATACTTATAAAATATACAGGGGACACCTTTACGAGACAGACAGGAGCTAGGTGATCATGTGCAAGGGAGAGGAGTACAATGGTAGGAGAAAGTTTTGGGGTGTTCCAAGCTGCATGGTGGATCAGCTTTTCCAGAGGTGGCTGCATGCCTGAGAAGGGCTGTTGAAAATCCTGCAGGGCATGCATAGGGGTGGAGATATCCAAGCACCCATTACAGCAAAGTAACCGTAGCTCCAAGCCATCTGAATGTCAAGGGTGACATGATACTGAAGACCTCAATTATCGGTATCAGGGGGCATGGAAAGAGATCCATCTGCAGGCAGATACCATGATGGTGCTGGTAACTCCAGCTGTGCATCTCTAACAGAGTATGGGCTCCTCAGGCGGCACCTGCAGCAGTGCCATGTGTCCGTATGCAGGCAAGGGCTCCTGGATCCACCTCTGAAGTGCTCTGTTAGCACCATTAGAAAGCTACGTACTTTTGTAAAGATATTGCAGAGAAATAGTTCTACTACTTACATTTACTGATATACTCTGTTTCAGTTATATTCTTGAGGGTCCATGTCACATTTCCCTCTGTCCAGCAAAAGTCAGGAGATGTGCAGTTTTCTGAAGGTGGAATTGTGACATTCTGCAGTGTCTGAAGATTGCCAGACAAAACAGATAGTTCAGTCATCTACAATCCTTTATTAAGAGCTCATGTAGAGTTTTAGATTTTTACTACAGCCAAGATTCATGAACTAAAAAGTCAGAATTGTAAGCTGACATCACATTAACAACAAGGAAAAGCTTTTGCATTCTTCAAATAAATGATTGTGCTGTTATTCAAGTGAATCAGTACAACATTTAAAGTTTAAAATATCCCCAAAATCTTCTACATTGTAATAACCACAGCACCAAGCCATTAGTAGCTAAGGACCTTAACTCCTGATGGCAGGGTTTGCGGAGCAAGGTTTGTGTGTGGCTGCAGCTGTGGGACAGTGACATCCCTTTTCCAGCCACTGCCACAGCTTCCTTTGTCAAAGAAAGACCTCTTTACTGACATCTCAATGAGTTTGTGGTCTGGTGAGAGCTACAGGGCTGGGAGTCAGAATGATACAACGCTAGTGCAGCCTCTCTTGCTGGATGAGCACAAGCTCCTCGAGCTGCTTTTCTGTGCCTCAGTTTCCCTGTCTGTAGAAACAGAAGTCCTGCTACTACTTTCATTTTCAAAGTTTAGATGCTATCTAAGAGCTAATTACAAGCACTATGATCAACATCACTAAATTACTGAATTTCTGTTTATACCACAATGAAACCTTCCTTATAAGGCCTCCTAGCCTGGACATACTTCATTCTGACGCCAGGTCCATAAGTCCTTACACAGATTAAGGAAGAGTTTGCTGACTGAGCTGTACTTCCACACGAGAGAAGCCAACAGCCAAATGGACCCTGAATCACGGTCCTGAACATGAGGTATCTTTCCAAAGTGTTTGAGTGACTTTCTTTTGCAGAAATGAGGAAAGAGAAATTATAATTTTTTTGCTGGGTACTGCCAACAGACACCTGCATTTGTACTCCTCTCCGGATGATGCAGTTGGGCAAAACCGGGAGTAGATCTTGTGTCCCCCCACCTCCAGGGAGTGCCTGGGCTCCAGGCCCCCCCATCCTGTCAGCCTTTCCAAACACAACGCAATCTTGTTTCTCACCTTCCTGAAATTTTTTCAAAACTCTGAGTTTCACAGCAGCTGCGTTAGATCAAAATGTTTACACTTTGCTTTAAACATATGGGATTTGCATGTATTTATCCCTGGCATAAGTCTATTTAATCGTTTTTGCCAGAAATTAGTTTAACCCACTAGGAATGTAAATAATTAAAATTATCTTCCTTTTCCCCCACCAAGTTCAAGTCAAACTTCTGGGGATTTCACATGTTTTGTAATTTGACTATAAGCGTGAGCAACAGGTATGCAGTCAAAATATAGACAAACACAGAAAAAATTTGTGTCTAGAAAAACACATTTCTCTCAGCCTACACTTCCCATGTAGTTGCTGGTCTTGTGCAGGACTCAGGGGCTCAGGCCTGTCCAGCTGAGGGTTGGGCTGTGCCTGCCAGGGCAGTGAGGGTCTGGCCAGGGTCTGGCAGCAGCGCAGCTGCCCCAGCCCAGGCCTCCGGAGGTGAAACACTCAGAGACCCAGTGGTGTCACCTGAGCAGGGTTTCAGGTGAGCACAGCTCCGGCACTGTCTCCATAGGTAGCATTTCACTGGCCATCCAGACTGTCATTCAATAGCAGCTGGGCACTTAATTTCAACCTCTGCAGTGCATCCTTAAGCATCTTCTGCCTCAGGACTTCAGGAAGTATTTTAATGTACATGCCAACAAGTAGGATACTCTAATTAGAGAATCGAAAGATATTTAATGCTCTAATTGTTAGTTGGCTGAACAATGCAAACCAAACACTCAGCTCCACAATTTACCAAAATACTCGTTGGAGTCAATCTGGGCAAGAGATTGCTCCAAGCTGCAGTGCTGCTTAGGTGAAGAGTAGCAGGACACAGCCCCACAGAGGCATTCTCCAAGGGCAGTTTTCCAAGAAAGCTGCAAAGAGCCAGCTGCCACCAGATCACCCTAATACACGTAAAACTAAAACTGATTAGATCAGTAGATAAACGATGGTTGAAACAACCTTTTCTTTTGCCTATGTTGCAGAATTTTTCCACTTTCAGGGAGTTGGTAGGAGTATCAGAGTTTAAAGGCATTTGGGTGTAAAAGGAGTAAAAGACTTGGTTCCAATCCAGTGGTTCTGATAATCAAGGGCATGCATGGTACTGAAAACAGCCAGGTCAAGGTCATCACTAGTGACCATCCTTGGTTTAAGTGGAGCAAAACTACATTAATTGTTTTTCATTCTTTTTGTGCTCAAAAAACCCACCCTCATTAAAAAATCTAATTTCCCAATCGTATGATAAGGAGCATCAGCTACAGATAAGTAATATATCTCCTGAGGTACCTGACAATTAATTTAGCATGATACTCACCACATTGGTTTCAGTCACACACCAGATCTTTACCAGGCTTTTGTTTTTTGCTGATTCATCATTAGTAGCAATTGCATTTATTACTGATTTATCAAGCTTTAAAAGAAGAAGAAAAATAATTTTAAAATGCATTACTCTAACTTGCATCACAAACTTCTGTTCAGCTCTACTCAAATAACCCCCTTTGGACGCTCAACCATATAAAGTCTGCATGACTTGTCTCTAATGCTGGAGCTGCTGCCCAGCAGGTAGGAGGGTTACTCCCAGAGAAAGGTACAGCTCTGCAGGCACAAATGCTGTGTCTTATTCTCCCCACATCATCCACTGCCTTATCTCATCCTTTCTGTTTAATCAGCGGCTCTGACACAACTGCCTAACTGTATTTACTGTCACTTCAGAAGCCGTGTGCACCCCCCTGGCCTCTATGTGCATGTGATTATGTCCCATAATTGCAGTATCATCATCAGGTCCTATGCTGGTGCTCTGACTGTGGCAGGTTGTCTCAGCTAGTGTCTGCCAATGTCTAGGCAACAGGCTGCCATCCCATCTGTCCCACGTGGCTGTATTTGTCCTCACCTGCCTTCCCAGGCCTCCTAGCTAGGTCTGCCATCACTAAAGAGAAATGTGGGGATAATAGAAACTGGAACTATAGAGCTGGAGCTTTATGAAATGTGAATAAAAAGAAGAGTTCATCTGCTAATCAACTGGAACTATAGAGCTGGAGCTTTATGAAATGTGAATAAAAAGAAGAGTTCATCTGCTAATCAACTTTACCCTGAGGACATAGAGAAGGGAGTGTGAACCCTTCTCACACTCAGAACATTTTTGTTAGTTGTGACTGAACAAAGTAAGCAGCTTCCTTGAAATGAGAAAGAGCTTACCTCAATGATGAGCTTTGTAAAGGGGTCTGTGATAACTTTTAGTAGTTCTGGGGCATCGTCACCACTTTCAAGATGAAAGGACTCAACTATGACATTGGTGAGATGGTAGAGATAGCCAGAAACAACTTCAATGGGCAACAGTGCAAACACAGCAAGCCAGTTAAAAAAATCATGGATTGTTGCCCCAGCAAAGGCCCTGCAAGAAGAAATTAAAAAGTTCCTTTTAATTAAACAAAATGTGTACAACATCAATTAGATACGAAATCATAAAAGCAGGGATGAAGGCCATTTCAAGGTGGGAATCATTTAATTTCTGGGGTCATAGGAGATAGCTATTTTGTTATGGAGTGCTAAGTTGGCTCCACACTGTTGGCCAATGAAAGAGCCAGACAGGTGAGTAAAACAAGAAAAACTAGAAAAGACAAAAGTGATCCTTAACATGACGCAGCCAAGCGTACTTGCTTGAAGAAAGAAGTGGCTATACAGCCTGTATTTGTTTTGCCTCTCACCCATTTTCGGTACATTTTTAATCCTCGGCCAGTCATTGCCTCCGGGGCCTGTTCTCCCTGACTCCTGGGGCAAGAGGGCTTTGCAGCTCTCCCACATGTTCTTGCAAACTCTTGGTGTATAGCTCCCTTCCATCTTCTCCTCCAAAGCTTGAGGAGCCACAGCTCTTCCCTCAGAGGCTTTGGCTAAGAGTATTTCAATATGCCCAGTATGCCATAAATGACAACATACCAAAGTCTCCTATCCCTCCCAAGTTTACTGCCCAGCTCCAGTAAGCCATGAGGTCTCTCAGTGGCAGTGTCAAGCACCAGTCTAAAAATTGTCACTGTCTAAAAGTTGTATATATTTGACAGACAGAACACTTCATTTCTCTACAGTTACCAGCTCTTGCTTACTGTAGACTTAAAAAGCCTTCAACATTGAAATCACTTTTAAGGAAACCAGATCAAATTCATGTAATATTAACTTCTTGTACAGCCTTCCCATAACTAAAACACAATAAAAGTTGGGTGGTATAGTGGGACCACTTGAAAATTTATCCTTGTGTAAGATTGTTAAAAATGGTGCATTCTTACAAAACCACAAAACTTTTAAAGGAACCCAAGATGGTTGTCTTCAAGTATATGAAGCCATGTATGTAGGCAGCTTTATACCTTTGCCATGGCCGTGCTTGTGACTTTTCTATCTAGAAAGGCTGAGTGGCTTTAGTAGTGATAGGGAATGTAGAAGAAAACCTACAAAAAAGGAAGAAACAATTTTCCAGATCTAGTGTTTAAGTACAATACCTTCTAAATTCATTCCTGTCCCCAGCTTGCATAAGTGCCACAATCGTGTTTGTAACTGAGGTGCCAATGTTTGCTCCCATGATGATAGGAATAGCTGCTCGAACTGTCAGCACTGCAAAGCAGAAAAGGAAACATTGAATGAAAAATGAGATCATCAGTAAGCTCTATGCTTCAATGAAAATTCCTATTACTATCAGTGAAACCCTGACTTCTCTTGGTATCAGTGGGATTAGGTGCTCCAAACCAAACAGGTTTGCTTTCATCAACCCCCCTGGGAAATTGGCGCTTCCATAGTCCCACAATCCCCACTGAAACTGCAGCCCATGGTTATCCCTTTTCACCACATGTTGGAGGGCCAGAGTGAGATAAAGTCTCTTCTTTCCCAGGCATTTGCCTACTCACTGTAGAATTTTGAAATGATACAACAGAAACAATGAAGTTCAGTAAACTGCCTAACATGAGAAAAGAATGCAGATAATTCCAAAATTGTCATTCAGTGCCAAGGCCTCCAACGATTTTCATTGTAGTTATGGTCTTACTATTATTACTAGGACTACTACTACTACTATTGCTACTACAAATATTAATACAATTATTATTACTTTAAAAAATTTTATTTTATATCAGAGAAACAGCTGTGAAAACCTTTTCCTACAGTCTCTATTCTTATACCCAAAGCTTCCACAGTTTGAACACAAGAGGGAATGTTTGCACCTGAGATAAGATTTATGAGTGACCCTTAGGATGTACTGTAAACAGACTTACATGTGGAGGACACCATGCTGACAATAATGGATGAAGAAGTGCTGGAGCTTTGGACCATAACTGTCACCAGGACTCCAATCACCAATCCCGCAACAGGATTTGAGAGCACTGAATCATCTTTAAATATGTCCCCTGCTGCTTTACCTATAAAAAAAACACCCATATTCTCAGAGTGAGGGAAGTGCAAGGTAAAGTCTATAGAAATTATGAGAGTGTTTAATTAAAGATCATTCAGCCATTTAATTGGTACATATATTGCCATGTTTGCTAGCCAAAAAAAGTACAATATATCCCAGGGATCCAGATTCAGGTCCTGGACTCTTGGCTTCTCAGTTATTAAAAAATACTTTATATTCTCTCATTTCAGTGACTAACAAGCTCTACTGAGCTCTACAGATAAGCATATAATACTACAGCCATCAGAGGAAAGACTGTAGAACAAAAAAATACACATACCATTATTTAAATACTACTACATGGTATTTTTGGTTACTGAATCAAGGAAAACTCTTTTAATGCTGATTTATTCTGTTCCTGTACCTTTCTGTGTTTGCAAAATACTTCCACAGAAGGTCACATATTTCTCTGATAACCACTCCTGAATCCATAACCTGAATTCAACACCTTGAGGTGAATGTAAAAATTACATTTAAATAGTTTTCATCTTGGAAGGATCTGGGGGATGTTTCAGTGCTAGATGCTTTGATCAAGAGCCCAATTTTCATAATTCACCTTGGTGAAATGTCTTTCACATGGGACATATTTATTCACAGGTGTATTTGTGTAAGTTGTTACTAAAGTAAGAGGAAGCTACTTGGAAATCAGGGCCAATAACCTCTACATCAACAGATCTTTGGAATTTGAGAGAGAAAATCCCTTTCAAACAAATGAAGGTCAGTGTTCAATCAGAGCTACTTCCTTCTGAATCTCAACACATGAAGAATGTTCTTGAAGAGTGATAGTTGTAATTAAGTCTCTCAGACAAAATTGACTGCCTTATTCATAGTTTATTCTTGATATTTAAGACATTTTCATACCTCCTACAAGTTGAAAAGCAGAGCTCAGTACATCCAGAGAACACACGAACATGTAGAGTAAGCAAAGTAGCATAATGAACTTCCCTATCCCATAGAGTACACGAATGATTTTTCCTTTTGTATCCAGTTCTGCAAAATAAATACAGTATGTATAAAAGAATCACTTCCAAATTTTTCTGGAATTCTCTAGTGCACAAGCAGAGACAGTGGAGACAAAGACAGTAATGTGGCTCCAGTGCGTGATTAAACCCAAAAGAATGTTCTTAATCACATTTTAACTGCAGAAGCAGGTATTTTGTTTACCTTCTTTTACCACAAAAAATCCTTTTTGGTATGTGACAAAAGACTTATGAAATCTGAGATTGACCCTTGGTTTTATAGTCATCCTACTGAGTAAAGAAAGACCAACAAGTCTGGATATAAAACCATATTAGTGGTGCACTCTTTTTCATATATCTTCTTGTGTTTTAAGGAGGGTAAGCAGCATGATTTCAAGTTTTTTCTTAACTGACTAAATATGATATGCCTATTAACTCTTGGAGAAGGTGAGAAAAGTGATTGGAAAAAAAATGTAGGTAACTTATTTAGGGAGAAATGGCTACCTGACCACTTGACCCCAGTGTCCTGCAGCTCCGGCAGAGCCCATGGGTCTTCTTCTTCTGGCCTTTGCTCATCTATCAAAGCTACAGTGGAAAATGCAGGTTGAATTTCCCCTTTATTTCCAAGTGAAGCCACGTTGCCTGATGAAATAGAACAGTTAAAAAATTGTTTAATTACTTTCCATCTTCTCCAAGGACCCCCAAAACTTATGTATCCCAATAACTCACAAGTGAGCACATTACCTTTGTGATTTTCTCCTTCTTTCCCTGCCATGTTCTGGTTTTGTTTAGAAGAGTCCCCAATATAGTTATTGGTTTCAGGCTTTTCTACCTCTGGCCAGGGAGCCATGATCTGTGACTAACAAAGCAGTGTTGATTAAAATGCACATGTGGTCAAAATACTCAACTTACAAAAGGGTATGTGAGAAATATGATAAGGATTAAGGCTAAAAGAGATAAAAATGGAATATAAGCAATTTTCCCTTGAACAGAATTTTTTACTAATTTTTATGAGTCATTCCTCTATTTGTGAAATTGATTTCTCAATTATTTTTTAAATCACAATTTTTTATTTAAGTACACAATTAAAAAAAATGTTTCTACCTTATATCAGTATTTTCATACACTTTCAACTGTCATGAAAGCAAAGATTCCTCTGCTTTCCAAAAGGTAGGCATTTCTTCTCTTTAATTAATTTCAACTCTTTCAGCAAGAAGTCAGAGAACTGTTTTACTTTCTTCCACCTTCCGGATTTAAGCAACCGCCTTTACCTGATAATTCAATACACAGACCTTAGCAAAAAATTGCTTCCCTAAAGCACTGTTTGGCTTGGGTCATGCATGCTAAACAGAATGCCTTGTTGTCTTTACTGGTTCATTCCCTTGGAAACATGAAGGGGAGAATCCCAGATAAGGTGGAGGAAGATCCCAGGGTTTCAAGTTTGCTGAATGCCTGGGCAAGAGGACAATTAGAGAGCAGTGGCCATTTGCAGGTCTATATTTGCCTGTAACTCACAGCTCATGCTGCAAATGAAGCTGAGTTGGTGGCAACAAGGTTCAGCTCACCCATCTCACATAGGCTCTCTCTCTGAACCTCTTCCTTCCTGACCCCTTTGGGGCACATTTGACATGCACTGTAATATTAATAAATGATAACCTGAAAAGTAAGACATCACATGGCCAAATCCTGCCAGCACGGGTGCAAGCACACAAGACAGACTTAGCCCAGGCACAAGAGCAGGCCAAGCCTGGAAGAGCCTACCTGTTTACTTCACCAATATTGGAAGCCAGAGGGAGGGACAAGAAAAAGAGGGAAGGTGACGACCATGGAAAGATGAGCCACTATGTACCACAATATTACGTTTGCAGACTTGGTGAGATCAGTAAGCACATCTGAAAACTCAACGGAAAGGATGAGAGAAGTGAACCCTACCCAGAAAAGCCTCATCCTCAGGTCTGTCTCTTTTACCCTCTCTGCTACACGGGTCAGTCAGTGCTGCAGTCAGAGCTGCCCCATGACCAGCACACCTGGCACCCACATCTGAAACACTGGTCAGTGAATTTGCCTCCAATGTTCCACTTAAACAGAGCCCCTGTGCCGAGCCTCCAAAAGTCAGAGTTGGTATCATGCTCCCATAAACAAGGTTCACCTGAAGTTATCGGTCACTCTAAGGGAGTATAATTAGTCATTCATTTGATCATAATCCTTTATGCAGCTGATGGTGAAAATGTTTTGTCCCTGACCACATCAATAAGCCACACAGCCTCCTCCTTTAGCTGGGAAGAAAAAGTCACAGACAAAATCACTCGTATTTTACTGTAACACAGGTGGGTATTGTTTTCTAGCACTCCACAAACAAAAGATTATCTCCCCTTCCACATTACCAGGAAAAGTTATTCTACAATTCCATTAGCAAAAACTATCCTTTTCACATTCTTTATCTGTGATGTAAGACCCAGAGCAGCTCCCAAGATACACAAAGATCTTAGAACAGATCAAAGAAAGTCACTTTTGCTTGTTTCAACAAGGATTCCCATTTGCTTGAAGCGAATTCTCGTGTTTTCACCCATGCCAAAACAACCTCAAGCCCCACCCAAGCTAGAACACCTCCATCTTGTTAAACAAGTTTCATTTATATATGTTCAGCATTTAAAGAGCTATTAAAAAAATAACTGCTCCACACAAGTGATTCTGAAGCGAAATGCAATCAAGAAAATACACTGGCAAGTCAGACGTGAAGTTGCAACTTATTCCAACCATGGAGACACAGAATATGTTGGATACCACCATCCCTAGAGATGTCATCAGTACTACAGCTCTTCTGTTACGCTTAGTATGGAAATGAAGGGTTCAGCCTGCATGGTTACGGCATGGAAACTGAGCTGATGCATTCAATGGAGAAACTGGAGCCTGAAAACTTCAGCAGACAGACGGCTTCTATGCCTTCTAAATAAACTCTCACCATACAAGAATTTGGCAGAGCATTTTTCCATAATAAGCATCTCCCCTGTTCCTGAGGTGCTCAGGATCCCACAGGTACGTCATGTATTATTATTGGTTTTGCTTTGTGTGATTAAACATCACAGAATGAGAGTTGATCACCTCTGTGGAGGAAGTTTTTTTATAGGTATGTGTATAAAGTTATCCATACAAGCCCTGGCCAACCTCTGATTTGAGAAGGTAGACTTGAATACTGGAGGCCTTTGCAGCATTTGCCTTGAGCGTTCAGGTCTGCAGAGGTATTACTAGAATAGCCCATGCTGTGTGAGTAGTATCAAGGACTGATGCAAGCAGAACCATCTAGATCCTTGAAGTGCTACCAAAGCTGTCAGGTTTCCCAGATCCCAGATCTTGTTAAGAGGAACAGCTGAGAAGGTAGTTGAGAGACATCTGATACTCTCTTTGCTGGAGTCCTAGGCACAGCTACTTACTGTTAATTAATTGCTGTGCCACAAAGATTATCGTCATTCTATAGTTTCCCTTAAAGAATTCTTCCTTGGCCCAAATACAGACTTTAACACCTTGAGAGAATCCTCAGCAGACACTCTGTGTGCTGCGGAGGAGCAGAGCAGTGAGTGATGCGGTGGCAAAGTGACCGCATGGCTCCCTGGCAGCTCACATGTGCCTTTGGAAAGGCTGACGTCAGGTGTGGTAGAAAAGACCAACATCTCTGACGCAAGATAAAAACAACAATGAAAACCCTAAAAGTGGTTTACTTGTGAGCTCCATGCAAAGGAACATATTAGAGAATGGGCCAATGACAACGCACCCTGCAACAACTTGCTGTGTTCAGCTGGACGCACCCGTCCAGGTCCAAAGGCAGGACAGCCACAATTGCTGGATGAGGTGTTGGAGTGATGAACTCTGCCCATCCCTGTACCAGCCCAGGTGTCTCAGTGCCATGCATTGCGTTCCTGCCTTGGCTGGCAGGGCACCAGCCGGGGTGCCTACACCCAGGGGGAACTCACAGAGCTCACATCGGGATACACATTAGCGCTTTGGGCATCCACCTGTTGGAAATGGTGCTGAAACAGGAGCTGATTTCCTCCTGAAAGTGGCAGGTCACAATATGCTATGCATATTGCAAAGGTCTGAAAACTAATGCCTGCGCAAACTGTAATCCAGTCTGTTTCGCTGAACCTCGTGGCAAATCCTCTCACACCACCGCGTATGCTTCTTTCGCAGTGAGTATAGTCTTTCCTTGCCTTTGGAAAATGCTAACCATGTGTGACATCCTTTCTAACTTCAAAAGAAACTGAACCCTCTCCCTCCTGAGAGGGAGATAGATGGAAATAATCAACGGCCTTCACATTCTGAAATAAAATGTGAGAGAGAAAAACTCAGAGCCAAAGTGGGCTCCTGTGGTTTTTATATCCATACCCTCACTACCGCATTTCAAAGAGTTAAAGTCTCTGGGGAATTATCTGAGCAACACTAGGTGTCAAGCAGTTGCCCTATATTGCATTCCTCAGTGACTCACTGGGCTGTAATAGCTTTGCCTCTGTTGCAGGGCTGCACTCTCTGTGCTTTGCAGTTTTAAATCAGAAACAGTTGTCAATGTATTTGTTTTGCTGGACTTACAGAGAAAATGAACTACCACCTGCGTGTGCCCAGCCAGTATTGTTCGTACCTCTCCACCCATGACAGCTCACCGAAAGGCCACGTTGTGCCTGACATAAGAGCTACAGAGCAGTAAGCCTTAAAGAAACTTCACTCCTGGGGAACAGACCCAGTCAAACCAAGATGAAATAAAATGTGCTGAAGAAAAGAGCAGTGTTTTAAAAACTAACTGGTAATAACTACAACAACCAGCAACATGACCGTACGGGCACCTACAGGTTGCTTAAGCAGCTCCATATCAGATTTTGGGTTCAGCCAGGCTTCCCCCATGCTCTCTGTCTCTCTCCCTCCTTCTGTCTCAGCTTTTCTACAAAAATACATCACAGCACTACAGTTTTTATGTTAAAGAGGGATTTACCAGCTAGTCTGATATCCAAATATACTGCTTAGTAAATATGAATATTTATCACACATGCTTCATAGAAATAAATACCAAGCTACATAGCAACCTTTCTTATACACAATTTGAAGAAATATTGTCTTTTTCCCCTCCAAATGCACCATTTCCAACATAGAAGCACATTATGTAGAGATAGGAAAAGAAAGCTCCGCAGACAGCACAAAATCCTTCAGTAGCTTTACATCAGCTGATAGTTTTGCCCCAGAACCTGTTCCATGGCAGGCACAAAGCCCCAGGTGTAACAGAGCCAGTCACAATTTAAATAAACACCAACAAAGGTTCAGCCTTGCTAGGAGCAAGTCTTGTCTTTGCTCTGGCACCAGCTGCTTCCTTGGGGCTTTTTCTTTGAATAAGTCAGCAGGATTAGCCAGGATGTAAACTTTCAACTCATGCAGTAGTAAAGGCAAAAAGAGATATGTGAAAGCCACAAAAACAGAGCACTGTGCTCATTGTTTATTCCTATGGATCCATAGGATTCATTGCTCACAAGCCTGAATCTAACACATAGCAAAACTAAAAAACACACAAAACAAACTAGCAAAGAGAACAAATATCTAGGCATGTGCAGAGAGAGAACAAATCTCAAAGATTAAGTTTTGAATTCACAACCAAGCAAAGCACTGGACACTGCCACAGAGGAGCCAGAGCCAGGAAATACCAGTGAACTACTTGAAATGCCTAGTAGGTATTCAAATAAAACAATTACTTTTTCAGAATAAAATGACAAGAAAAATAATAACCCCACCAACAAGGAAATAGAACAGATCTACCCCATCCCAAAGACAAAATACCTGGTAAAGAATAAAAAGAGGAGAAAATAATGGTATTAAAAAGACTTACTGATCTAATGGAAGAGCTGATAATAAAAGTTACTGAGAAACCAGTTGATTTCTGCCTACTGCCACATTAGTTGAGCAAACTGCATTAGACTCTAATGTATTCCTTTTACCTCCGTGTATCAAACCAAATTAGCATAAGAAAATGTTTCCATCAAGAATAGCCTGACACAGCCGTTGTGAGGCACACAGGCTTTACACAAGATCTATGCTAACACACGAACTGACCGTATTTCCTTCCAATGTTTCATTAATCATATCCTAGACATTTTCCAGTATCCAATACCACTGATTACTATGACTTAAAATCTCACTTCTTTTCAATCCAAATAATAGTTAAACCAATACTTTCTTTTACTATAGGCAGTTATTTTTGAGTTGTTTTTTTTTTGGCAGCTGCTAACAAAATACTTTTTTTCTTTATCACATTTCATAAAAATAAATCTATATAATTGCAGGAAAAAAGCACAGTTTGTTTTCAGAATTATGATTTTTTTATCACTTCCTTGAAATATAAATGCAATTAAAGGAAAACAAGAGGTGAAAATGTTAAAAAAAGGATGACATTTCACATGCCAATCCAGTACCCTGCATTACCTCTCTTTTGCCATTCCTTGAACTGCAAAAGCAGAGTTTCAGATTTGCAAGCTAAACAAGTTCAAAAGAGAAGAAAAGAAAACTCAGTCTTAGTTGTTCTTACTTACCACGACTTTATTCCCAGACAATAGAGTGAACGGATCAACTGGGCAGCCACTGAAACCTGCAATATATATAGACAGGTGTTGAGCAAAGTTTGCTTTCATCACTGCACACTAACATTCCTATTTTACAGTCCAGAGGCACTGCCTACCTGCAACTTAATGATCACAATAAAACCTTTTTTTGCAGGAGTGGGCAGCAACCAACACTGATAAAACTATGGGCTATTTCACAATTATCACATTCTAAAAAGTGTCCCATCAGCATTTAAGTACAAGTTACAAATGTGTTCATGTGAATGCTGAGGAACGATTTGTTCCAGCCTGAAAAATTGCTGTCCACCCGATCATTCAGTAATCTTTTTTCCAATAATAATTTTCAAAAAATATTTTGCAATCTCAAAAGCCTGTCAAAAGGGTGTGAAGGAGATGTAGTACAGTTATTTGTCTGTTCAGGTGCCTATTAATCTGCCTAAGAACAGAAGTGAAGGAGAATCAGATAAAAAGCGGTGTAAGTAGGAAACACGTAAGAACTTCTTAGAACAGAGGATGGAGTTTCATTCTTATCAGTGCTCAGTGTTTACAATTAAGGCAAGCTCATTAGCATTTTGGCTGTGGCTCTACTTCCAAAGTAGATTTAAAGGTGTAAGGACACCTTGGATAATCACATTCAGAATGCTAGAGAGGATGACTAGATGATAAATAGATATGTTATTCAATAAAACAGTGTGGTACTATAGATTAGACAAAGCAGCATTGCTGTCTGTTCTGCTGCTGATCTAAAGGGGAGCTGGGGGGGTGGGCTGCATTAGGCACTGTAGTTTTATTATCTTTGGATTTTCTGTTTCAGTAGGCAACTTATATAAGTTGCTTACAACTTACAACTTACAACAAAATAAGCTGTAAACTAGCCATCTAACCAGCAGATCTGCTTTGTCTGTGTGTATGCAGTCATATCTCCCAACAGCTTAGTGACTTAGTAACTTAGTAAAATAAAACTCTTGCTTTTTGCACCTTTCAGTCCCGTGGAGATGCCCAGCCTTTGGAGAGGTGAGTCAGAACTTCCCCTTCTCCGGCGTCGGCATCAGAAATGTTTAATAAGCAGTGGCCGTGAAAGCCTCTGCAGCCCTGTGCGCAGCATCACATCCTGGCAGCGGAACCACCAAGCACCTCCCCTGCCTGCAGTGCCTCTGCTGGTGCCGACCCCACTGCCCACACTATACTGGGCAGGGCTGATGTTGTAGCCTAAGGATGGAAAGAAGCACCAGCCCTGCCTCGCTCTCCCCACTTGCAGCTTGCACAGAAGTGGAAAGGATGGAAAGGAAACCAATTTCTCTTCTGTGTGAAGTGGAGAACTGTCCACAAGGGGAAACAAGTAATGGAAAATGGACCCAAGGTCTACCTTGGTGCTTCACAGGCTCAGTTTTCTTTACAGAAGTGTACTTTAAGACTACATCTAAAAATAGAAGTTTTAATTGATGCCGTACATGTAGGAAATTAGGTGAATCTTTTAATTGGAAATCCTTGTATTTCTTTGAGTTCTGGCTTATTCTTTTCTGAGTCAGTGTTTGTGAAACTCAGCTCTTCTGAGTGGGAAGGTATGAGGTGTACATTTCAAGTACCCTGTCATGGCTCAACAAGAGCCTGGAGACGTCTTCCTCAGCATTTTTATTCTGACACTGCTCATTCCATTTGCTAAGCACAATTCTAAGTGCTGACCAAGTTACCATTTTAGAAAGGGAAAAGTTCTATATCAGACCCATTGTACTAAAAAAGAAAAAACTTCAGGAAAGAAAAATAAGTCACACAAAGGCAGACAATCTACAGTTTGTCTTTGGAAGTCCAGAGTGAATCTTCTGCAGAGTCACTCTGGAAGAGCCTTCGTAAGAAGCTTGTCACAAGGGTGGGTGTTACTTGTCCCAGAAGGCTTCCCCTCATTCAGAATTAGAGGAGAAGAGGCTGAAATTCTTCCCAGGACACCAGGGCAGTCAGAGTGATAGTCCAGAGTGCTTGTTATGCATCTGGCACACATTCAAAGGATGTTGCTGCTGCTCAGGAAGAATAAGGCAATGCTCTATCTTCCCACTTCAGAATTTACTTTGAAGCAACTGACCTAATTAAAAAAATATTTTTGATATAAAGTACTTAATAAAACAAAACAAGCAAGCAAATTTCAAGGGTCCTGATTTCCTCTAACAAATGTGCTGCATTACTCTGCAGCTATTTGGAATAACACCTGTGATAGTCTAGCATTTAGCAGGAAGTGCAAAAACAAAAAATATTTTAAACACAGAATAAGAAAAAATTCCTAGCATGTGCAAGTTCTGTGAGAGGTGAACTATGTCCAGTCACTGTTATGTGTTGCAAGAAGTTATGACACAGACAAGAAACATATCTACAGAATAGAGATCTCTGCTACAAACTCCCTTACAGATTTCCCCCACAGAAAGGATACCTGCTGTGCAAGTGTCAACCCCATCCTTCTTTAAGACCCAGGCCCTAGTACAGTAAACCAAGTGCACCTAAGTCACAACTGAAACAAAAATAATTAAAGGGAAGTAAAAGAAACGGCCAGTTATCCTGCAAAGCTGTCAATGCAGCCCAAGATATATTCACTAACAGTAATACTCACATGATGAGGTTTGCTCTTTTAGTAGACGCAGCTTCAAGAGACAGTACGCAAAAATATGGCTCTCAGCTAACATCGTGAGATAAAATCTCTCTTACATTTTAATTTAATTTTCAATATTCCAAAAATCCAACAAATGCAAACCTAAACAATGTACATTCTTCAGGGTGGGTATCTAGAAAACAGCTATATGTTTTTTTGCTGAAGAGAACAGGTATGATTTCCATCATTTAGAAACAACAATGTCTGTGTTACCTTGCTCAGAAACTTTGAACAAATCTAGTTGTCTACATTTGGAAACAACATGAGTGTAAATCAGCGTTCCCTCTTACAGACATGTAAAACACAAAGCCCTGATCATAAAAGAGAGAGGCTAGTGCTGATTTCAATAGGAATTATAGCCAGAACAGTTATTTGGTTAAGGACTTACACTCATTCAGCTGAAGAACATTTTCTTTCTTTATGCAGTTACCTGGAAAAATTTATGCCCTGCTTATTGTCTGAAAAGTATCCTGCCTCTAAACATTTTATCAGTGAAGTTTATTAATGAAAACACCCAGTCAGATAAGTTGTGTGAGTATGAACTTCCATATTGGTACACAACTGGGTATTTATTTGGAAACAATATTTGTAGCAGACTTTGACCATGGCATTATATAGGATGCTTCGATTTTGGAACAGAGTGTAAGTGCCACAACTTTGCTGTTCATTCATTAATTTATTTTCCATTAAGAAGTGTAAATTTGTTTTTGAAGGAAATTGTTTATGGTGGCTTTTAGCTACCCTGTACTCCTCTGCTTTAGGTGGTTATTACGGCAATACATCCTCAGAATATTTTCTCCCCAATATTTCTGCTATAGTTGGGACTAGTAAGGAATAACTCCTAAGTCTACTTTGACAGCAATAAGAAAACACTTAATTTAATGTATAAAAAAACTGGATCCTATCACAAAGTTCTGTATTACAATACTGTGTATTTCATCTTACATGAATAAAGAAAAATTAATGGAGTTACAGTAGTTAACATACCTTCAGAACTGAGTAATGAATAAAGTCATAAAGAGACAGCATCCAACAGAACTGATGCCAGGAATGGGAGGGGGAAATAAAATGTGAAATGAAGGAGGCACAAAGAGAAAAACTACAGGAGGAGCTTTCAGGCATCAGAGGAAAATAAATATTTCAATACAGGAGAAACAGTTTTTATGGAGCAATAATATAGCAAGTAATTTGAGACAGATAGAAGTGTTTGAAAGGAAAAAGCAACTCTCTTTTTGTTTTATAATAACTAAGCAGCTTCTTCAGTATAGAATGAGTTTGTTCTCATTACCACCGTGTCTCAAAATTTTTTTTTGTCAGTCCTTGAGACACAAGTTAAGAGGGCTATTTTTTTCACAACTTCCATGATAGCTATGTTTTCCATTAGAGTAACTTATTACAATTGTTTTTATTGTTCCTGAAATATCTTATTTTAACGTTCTATTTAGCTGATGTTTTGCTACTGAGATGTACCATTCTCAACATTTACTGATGTGTAAGGGACTGCTCATCTGGAGCCTGCAGTCGAGGCATTGGGCTGAGGGGTTCAGAGCAGGGACAGTTCTGCACAGCCTTGCAGCAGCCAGGCACCGCAGCTTCTGACCTTCTCCCAGGGGAGGCACGGCCAGAGGCAGCAAGACACAGGCTGAAACAGGGCACATGGGAAAAAACAGCACCAACAGTAGCCTGCATTTGATTTCAGCAAGAATGCTAAAAATGTGGATCGTATCGTTTGCTTTGACCACTGAATCCCTGATAAATTTTTAAAACTTTGCTTACCATAGCTGTTTTAAACTTTTACTTCTTGTCTGGAGTGTATAACTAAAAGGTTTAACTAAAGGTTAAGATAATTCATTAAAAAACAATCTCCAAAACAGAGACCTGGTGATGCTTTGGGGTCAGAAATTTTTAATCACAAAAGAAACCCAATATTATTCCCCTCTTGCTAACCTTTCCTTGCACGTTTCATAGTCTCTCCCCTTACCTTGCCCCGACACCACACCCCTCTTTCCCCATTCCTGTTCACTCTCTCAACCAATCTTATATTCCACAGCCTTCGGTTGCCTCCCACTTTGGACACATATCCATGAATGCAAATAGCATCTTCCCAACAAACAAGTAATGGGGAAGAGGAAGAGAAGAAGTGAAGGGATATGTGAGAGCTCTTAAATAAATAATAATATTCACACTCTTAGGCATACCTTAATTTACAGATTCAAGTGCTTTGGGAAAGTAAGCAGTGTTGACTCTTTTATCATTCACAGACAGTTTAAAGATATCTTTAATTTTAAGAAATCTATTGTTTTCTTCCTACACAATTTGTTAACTCTTGGCTGACACTGGACATGGTGTTGCTGGTAGCAGGACAAGCAAGTATAAATAGTGGCAGCCAGCTGAGCATGTTTACGGGGATGAGACGCTTCATCTCACCTTTCCCACCTGTGCACTCCCTCCGCGCCTGTGTTGTATAGCCTGCTGGCCTCCACACACAGCCTATGGAGAAGATGCTCAGGTCCCACAGCCACACTTATTTATCTTCTCCCCAAATGAATTCTGCCAGAAAGACAGATTTGACAGTGACATAAAATGAGGATTTTGGACAAAATTAATAGTATCCCAAGAACACACCACTCATTCAAAGGCCATGCACTATTTCTGTACAAAAATGTACACTCCAAATAAAGCATTAAACACCTCAAACTCCAGGTGAAAAATTACAAATTATTTCAATGACACTGTTCAGTAATTATTGTTGCAAAATGCTTGGCAGTATCTCCTTTCTGAGCCTTCATCCATGAAACAGCTTTTGGACGACTCTAGGTGACTTATCTGAAGGTGATCTGTTGCCGTAAGGTGAGAGAATGAATCTCTTTTCTTTGAACTTACTTTCCAGACAACTAATTGTCCAACTCACTAATTCTGTACAGGTCATTAAACTAGATCTGCAAAATTAACAGCAAAATCAAACCATCTGGTATTTAACAAATATCAAATAGAGTAACTTTCCTTAATGTACAGTTCACAAGCAATAACCCGTGATTAACATCTAATACAGAGGTCCTTGAGCATGGTGAGAGAATAGCAGCAAAGATGGTGAAAGGCTGGAAGGAATGCCCTGTGAGGAGGTGCTGAGGACTCTGGGTTTGCCCAGTTAGGAAAAAAGAAGGTTGAGGGGTGACTTTTTAGCTCTCTGAAAATTCCAGAGAAGGGGAAGTAGAGAGAGGGAGAGCTGATCTTTTGTCCTTGTGAGCCAGGGATAGGACACAAGGGAATGGTTCAAAGCTGCAGCAGGAAAGGTTTAGACTGGACATTAGGAAGCATTTCTATACTAAAGGATGGTCAAACCCCAGATCAGACTTCCTAGAGAGGTGGTCAATGCCCCAGGCCTGTCAGTGTTTAAGAGACACGTGGACAATGCCCTAAACAACATATTTTAACTTTTGGTTAACCCTGATTTGCTCAGGCAGTTGGACTAGGTGGTCATTGTAGGTCTCTTCCAACTGAGACTAATCTATTCTGTTCTATTCTATTTTGCTCCATTCCGTTCCTGCCAGCATAATAAGGAAAGGAATTCAAGTCAAGTCAGGTGTGAGGACAGCCCTCTCCTGTGTAAGCACTGCAGTAATTTTCTTACTGCATTAGGAAAACTATCTTGCTGCATAGTTGTGAGATCTTGTAATTAGGAATGTGCCAAACATCAAAAAAATTGTCTCCTTCTGTCACAGCAACTTCTCTCAGTGATGCCTGTGCGACATAAACTGTTTTGATCCAACCCTGCTGTCACCTGTTATAACTGTGGTTTCTTTAGGAGGATTTTATTCTTGGAAACATGACACTATACATGGTGCAAGAACCCTTCCCACTCTCCTTGCAGTATAAATTGGATATTAGTCCTCAGCCTTAAGTCACACATGAAGAAATTAAACTTTTTTTTTTCTTTAAACACAATGCTATCCCCAGGACTTTATAGATTTCACGTGCCCATCTTCAAGATGTGTGCAATGAGTGACTTCAGTAGAATAAGATGTAGCTTCTTGTAAACTTTTGAAAGGTGAAATCTGCTGTTGACACACAATTACCATTCCCATTGACTCAGAAGTGTAAATGTACGTGTGTAAGGCATTACACTGATCAAGGCTCACAGACAGTGGCTCCTTTATTTCATCCTTTTACACAAATATTTTTAGCTTTGCAAGGGGTAATTGAGGGAGCAAGAAGACCAATATTTGCTTTTACAAAGGAAGACTACGATAGACACAAGGCAAACCTGAAGAGGAACCCAAGGTAGCAAACATTTGCTCTTGTGCAGGGTTTTTGCTGGTTGTTTCCCTTAAAGAACAGAAAGTGGTGGGCTTTTATTGCAGTTGTGTCACTTTATATGGAAAATCATAGAATCGTGGAATGGTTTGAATTCGAAGGGACCTTAAAGATTGCCTAGTTCCCACCTCCCTGTCATGGGCAGGGATACCTTTCATTAGACCAGGTTTCTCAAAGCCCCATCCAACCTGACCTTGAGCACCTCCAGGGATGAGGCATCCACAGCTTCTCTGGGTAACCTGTTCCAGTGCCTCACCACCCTCATGGGAAAGCATTTCTTCCCAACATCTAATGTACACCTGCCCTGTTTCAGTTTAAAACCATTGCTCCCTGTCCTGTCACTCTGCTTGTATGAAAAATCCACCTCCCTCCTTTTTATAGGCTCCCTTAAGGTACTGGAATCTATAACAGCTTTTCCTACTGAGTACACAGAGCAGAACTCAAAGGTATTAAATAAATATCCAAACCTTTGGGCTCACTGACGGCAGAAAGATGCCAGCAAAAATTCATGACAAAATATTCTCTGTCCTGTTCTTCAGCTGAATTCATGAAACAGGAATTTGAACATTTCTTGGAAATACAGAGAGATACTTCAAGGATATCTGAATATATCAATAGCTGTTTTTCTGAAAGGAAACAGATCTAAACTTTAGTTGCTCAAGTCCAAAGAGGAAATACTACAGCAAAGACCATCTTCTTGCTTTAAAGAGTGGATCATGTTAGCTTTTAAAAGCATTATGAACAATTCCTCTGTACAGGAAAATACAATTTTATCACTCTAAAAAGATTAATTGATAAACCACTGGCTCTGTAGATTGGCTGCTCTTTAAAGCCTCTTCAAACTTGGGCCCAAATATTTTGCTTATTGATGAGCTGGAGTTTTCTGGCATAATGTGACCTAATTAAGCTGTTGGTTTTAAGTCTTGCTAAGTATCTATCAGTTTGCAGAAACACAGTCTTAATAATCAGTTAATGCATTTCTGTTGAAGTTGCTGCACTTCCAATAAAAATTGTACTATTGCAAACCTACGACGCCATTACTTTAAAATTGTTTCTTTGTTTAAGTAACAAGCATAAATTAGTTCAGCGAAAAGTCAAGAATTGCTTCTTAATTGTACTGGAAGAACTTTTTTTTTAAACCTGAAGGTAACAAGTGTCATTTTGCATATATTAAGATTTAAAGAGGTGCTTCTGTTACAGCTGATGTGTAACTCAAGACTTTCAGGGTTGTAAAACTGTAACTTTATGCTAATTTATATAAATTATGTATAGCCTATTTACAATATGTTACGTGCTGTCCTTGATCTTCACACCATACTTGGATTGGTCTGCTATTTTTTTATCAGCTCTGCCTCCACAGGCCTCAAAAACCATTACTGGTTCCAGGAAACGCCAGCATTCTCCCATCAGTCACAGCAAGGGTTTGCATGTCATATGCCACAGAGCACTTTGTTTCCTTTTTATGTGCACTTGGTTCTTTATTTGAAAAATACTGTTGAATAAAATAAAAAAGTATGAAGTATAGAGCTTGTGATATTCAGAGATAGTCAAAGCAGAAATTTCAGAATAATTATTATGTATGACTTCTCCACAGACTGAAGCTCTTGATCAGATTTAATCGTTCCATGCTTGCAGCTGCTCTTTTCACTGAAACTTAGCATCAGGAATAACAACCAGGATTCTTTATCAGTCCAGGGTCATTAAAGGCAACAGGGATCACTGCATGGGATGAAAGCCTGTCTGAGGTACCCACTGTGAACCACAGCCTGCCGAGACAAGTGGTGATGGGAATGCACAGAGCAAATGCCGAGGTTTCCAGTAGAGCTTGCAGTATGATTGCACACACCAAACAGATGCACAAGCCTCGATCGCCTTTTACACATAGAAGTAGTCCACATAAATGTTGTTACTAGTTGCAGTGTGTCTTTCGTGTGTGTGATACATCATGCAGTTGCCTGCAAAGCTGGAAGCACTCTTAGCTGGATATTACAGAGATGAAGACAGCAAACCATCACAGCAAAGGACAGCATGAAGAAGGAGAAACAGCTTGTACAATCCACTTATTTGTAATCTCAAGCATGCTATTGTTCCTCTTTTACTGGTTTACTGACATTTTCTCTGGAAAGTCACCAACTCATTTTCTTAAAAGTGTAGTAAAGTTTCTGAAAAGTGTAGTACTTATCATGTGGCAGATTCAACTACTAGTCTCACGTTTTGAAAATGGAAGAAGACCGTAAATTAGTATTAATGCAAAGCCAGCATGATCTGTTCAGGAGGCATATAAAACAGTTCCCAGAACCTTTAGTGTAATCTGTAAACAAAATACGTAAGGCTAATTATGCCTGATAATAGTATAATAATATCTGATGTTTGCATAGTGCATTTCACTTTAAAGGGAATCAATCTATTGAAGACATAAGATGCATGTTGAAGATGTAAGATTAAGAGAGGTATAAATGGTTAAGAGCAATTCCTGCTGAATGACAAGATAATGTAGTCTGGGCTAGGTATTGTACCTTATATGAGATACTGACACTTCTCTGCAATCTTTGTTTTAAAGTTTGCTATTTCAGGTGGTCCTGAGCTTAAAATCATTCTCTGAAAGGGAGGACAGGGAGATGCCCATTTGAACAACAATTTCTGAGAATTTTCTGTTCTTGAAATACTTTCCTAAATGAAGTGGTTTAGTGGCAGTTTTATCCAGGCCAGTAAGCACAGGAATATTGGGGTGGCCAGTTTCAGATGGCTGACAAACTTCCTGCTGAATTCTTCAAAAGATGCCACCTTTCAGTCAGGTGACAGCATTATATCATCTCTACCAGTGGTGCAGCTCCCTCTGACTCCTAGTGCCCCTTGGTCTCCAGGTCAGGCTGCCTGCAGCACTCCAGCTCATGCTGCCACCATTTGAAACAATATTTGGGCTTACACAAGCTTCAAGGAAAAATTGTGGAAACATTCCTGCCCCAGCCACAGTCCTTGCTGGGATGCTTTGCTTTGAACTGGTCCTCACCCCCAGCCACCAACAAATCCAGCTATACTGTGATCTGTTGCCACACAGAAACATGCCCCAGCTCTAATGAACAAGGGTGAGATGTGCAGATCTCATCCTCCTCAAAGGGTTTACAACTTGCCAGCAGGAATGAAAGTTCACAGGCCTGGAGGTTCAGGGTGTAGCTTGCACATGCTTAGTCTAGCCCATAGATCCTGGTGATACAGTAAATTCTTCACAGATAAGAAAATGCATAGGGTTTTTTTGCAGGCTTTGGTTTGCAGGAATTGCAAGATGTGTTTTGTGAGATAACCTCCATCTTATCTTTATTTTTTGTGTTCTGAATTAGAACAGTCTGGATGCTAAGGCCATTTCTGCTGCAATATTAACTCCATCAGGCAGAACAAACTTCACTAAAGGAATTTTAGCCTTGCCTGAGATGCAAGGAGTTAAAATGCAGCATTAGAACTACAATAGTTTCTAGCACTGGAAGATGACTCCTTCCATACTACAGGAAGGCAGGGAGCCAGAAATGGCTAAACTACTCCCCTCCTAAACTACTCTCCTTTCTCTGACTAAAGCAAACAGTGGTTGCCTGCTAATATTCTTGCCACCCATTCATTTTGTATATATATATTTAGACTGATTTCTAGTATTGCAGTCCTCATGAGTTTTTTTGGTCTCACACTCAGGACCAACACCAAGTGACTGATACATGTCTTCAGATACCTCTTCACCAGCATCACACTTGTCACACTAATACTTCTCCAGATTTAGGTATTGTTTTTTTCTGAGAATATATTCACAGATTCACAGGACCACAGATAAAGAATTCAGGAGGCTGAGAAAACAAATGTTTTTATACAAAACATTTGTGGATTAATACATCCCACCTGCCCTCAACTTTCTGTTTTATCAAACTCCATATGTTCATAATTCTCATCTTAATTTTTATTTTCTGAGGCCTTGCACACTACAACATACCTGCAATTGTTTTGGTCACTGTTTTTTCCCTTCTTACATGGATAACATGCTACACTTACTATTTCCAGTCCTGTTATCTCCCTCCTGGGCTGGCAGCCATTTAAGCCATCTGACCCACCTTCCCTCTGACCTTTACTACAGAATTTCTTCTCCCAAATGACCAGCCTCCCCAGTGCACTATAGCCATTTCAGGTATGGTCTATATATTCCCACACTCCTGACCCTAATTGCTGCCCCATGTTTTCCCCCTGGAAGAGAAGTCTTTCTACTTTTTCCTCTCAAAGATGCACCATTGACCTGGGGATCAACAGGACACAGACACCCACATTGCCACATTTATTTTAGTGCTAAAGAAAGGAAGAGACCATCCAAGGCATGTTTAACAAATCCACTTACCTAAAGTACATCATGGAGTAGATCCTCCCTGTCTACCAGTATAAGCAAAGACAAGTTGTCTGCTATTTAAAGATAAAATACACACCTATCATTTTCACAGACAGAAAAGGGTTGTATGGAGGACTTGTTCTGTTTCACTCACAAGCCAAGGTTCTAGGCTTTTGAACATAGTAATACTTTATAAAAAATCCGTTCTTAAATTCCCTTTTTTTAAGTAGATATTGAAGGTAAGAACTGCCTTACAGAGTATGTCATCACTTCAGCTGTCATTACATCACACAGTAGCATGTGAGAGCACACTGTATCTGGAGTTGCATGTCCAGCATGGAGCTCACCAGTATTGACCTGATGCAATTGCATAAAAAGCAGTGTTTCCTGAGAAAAAAAATGCCTGAGAAGCAAAATGGGGCATGCTTTTAGTCATTACAGTAAATAATACTTTCCTACCTGACAGCAGAGAAATTTTATTGAAGTGTGTCACGTGGGGCAGCTGGCATAGCCTTCACCTGGTGCAGCCTTCATCTTGTGCCAAGTCACACAGCTCCCACCTCTGGAAGGTGCCTGCTCACATTAGGACACTGCTCACAGCCAAAGCCACAGCAATCAGAGACAGCTCAGGATGGCTGCTCAACCTGCAGACACAGGTCTCCTACACCCACCATGAAAAGAAAAAGCCAGGACAGAGACCTTTCCTCCTCCAAGGAGGAGGAAGCCACTCCATAGACCTTGAATATAAAACCAGAAGGTAGAAAAGCTCATAGGAAAGTCCTCCCAGCTTTCCTTGAAACTTGGTTAGGCTTGCCAGCACAACTTGATCCTTGTACTGCACAGAAATCACTGAGTAGGAAAACCAGCATGTCAGTTCTCAGGAATTCTGAGAAGACAGAAACAACTCTAAATCCCTCTACCTTTAAGTCCTTTCAATTAACTTTGGTTTTCTTACATTTGATTCAAAACAGCTTGAATAACTTACTTCTTATATTTCATAGAAGACCAACACAATAAATGTGGGCTTGTATTCAGCAATAGTGTACATAAAGGTAACCAGGAACTCGGAATGGAAATTAGGTATGTCAAGATGCTCATCACAGCTTGATGGAACAACATAATAATTCAGTGTTTTATTGGCCATATGTTCAGGGGTTTGTCATTTGAACACTTCTAGAGAAATGGGAGCAGATCATTCAAGCTGCCTTTCTGAAGTATTCCCTAAAACCAAAGGAGTCAGGAAAGGAAGTCAGAGATGGAGGAAGGCGTTTGGGACCTCCAACCCATTAGAGAAAGCTGATTCATCAAAACTATTTGTGATTCATACATTTTATAACAATAGAACTTCTGAAGGAAATGTTCTTGGAATGAAAATTACTGTGTTGTTAAAAGAAGTGGAAAGGTTTGTGGGATGTGAGCCCAGAAAGTTTAGTTCATGAGTAACTCCCAGTAAGGCTTGACAGTTCATTCTCCTCTAACCATGGCTGTCCATGCAAGCACCTATGGACAGGGTCATTGGGAGAGCAACTTCCAGGGTCAAGAGCTACTTGAGATAATTTTCACTTGAAAAGATTAGAAGTTGATAACCGGACCAACTCCACAGCAGAGCTGGCTTTGGAGCAGAGGCAGCCATCTGTTGGGGGCCCTGAAGACGCACCTCATTTAGCTAACCCAGTTGCCCTTCACACAATGAGAAGTGACCAAAAATTTCAATACTAATAAGCACATTGAATTTTGTATGTTTAACACCAAAACCAATTGCCTGGTCAGTAAGACTACAAAGCAAACATAATAAATTAGAAACTTTTTTTTTAATTAACCTTGTGTTCAGAAAATGGTTGCCCTTATCAGTTGTGTATCACTCTTTAAGGATACTGAGGACCCATGTGAGAAATTCTGCGTCCTAACAATAGCAAGCCACAACAAAGACTTTTTTTTTTTAAACTCAAATATTTATAAGAAAACAAAACATAAAGGTCATAATAAATGAAAGTTTAAAAGTTAGAAGTTCAAAGAAGGCTTGGAAGAGAGGACAAAAATAATTGGTATAGCCAATAATTACAGTACCATGTGAAGAATGTAGTTAAATACAAAGCTTAATATGCTTTTAAATAGCCCAAAATAAACAGATGTACAAAGCCATTTCCAATTTTGATAATTTCCTTAAACATGTCTCTTCTACTGACTCATAGCAGTAATTTGAGGACAACATTTTTAAGAGATGCTCCTGTGGAAATGCCTCCCTCATGCTGTTGCTTGCCATATATTTCAGAGACAAAAGCAAAGCCATATGACAATTATACCTCTCTTTGAGTATTAGTTTACATTAAAATTCCCTTTTCTCTAGACTACTGTTCTTAAATGTGTGTGATTCAGATGTTTAAACCTGATTAGACCTAGCAGTGACTCTTTATAAGAATAACAAGCAATTGCCAAGAGAAGATAAAAAGTACTTATAGCTGTGATGAGTACCATCACACAACTCAGAGATCCATAGAATTTAATGGCATTATTAAAAGCTGGTGTTTCTAGTGACACAGACCAGCAAGAAACTACACTACCTTTCTAGTGCTGATCTTAAGTTCCTCTGTTTAGAAAAACGCAGCTTCCCTGTAAATCCCTTATTTTTAGTTTCTAGTCCATCACAATCAATGGCGAGAGACCGGCTTTTCCAGAAGGTGTTCAGAGGATAGCAACATACCACAGTACTCCTACAAAAACAGGTTTTTTTTCTCTGCTAATTGAAGAGGCAGCTTACAAAAGTGCTTATTTGAATTCTTTCCCTAAACTCATTTTCTGAACTAAACCAGTACACTGTGACCCCTGCTGACAGATGGGTTACATCAGGACAAGAACTCAGGTATCTTGAGCTCCCAGAAGGCAGTGATAAGTATCTTTCCTGTCCACTGGATTAGGTTGAAGAACTTGATGACTTTAGACACAGTAGTGGTGAGCCTTCTCCTTGGCAAGATGGGGCTTCCTGACCAAAGGCAGTGGGGTAAGGTTAGAACATAGGAGAAGAAAAATACTATGAATATCAGGTGATGATCCCTCAAAAAGAAGAAAGTGGGGGAAAAAAATACACACCATGTTTCCATTTATGGTGTAGGCTAGACCACAGTCTGAACCTAGTGTCTACAAATAACCTTCATAGAAGTCTGAGATATATTTACGTGTTCAGTGGACTCAGCACTTAGGTTCCTTGAACTACTGCCAAGCCAGCTCCAGAATTGGAAAAGCCCAACAGCATTGCCCAAGTAGTGCTGCAGAGAGGACATTGTAGTTAGTCTGGACATAATGCCATCCTACAGCAGCAGGGGTCTCCAGGTGCCCTTGCACTGTGTCCACATTTAGGGCATTGTACCACACTGATTTCTCTTGGAGACTTTGGCTAGGACGATGCAGAGTGCTTGGCAAACATCAAGCACTTATCACCAGGGTGAAGAAATACTGGATGTTGACTTTTGAATTACACAGTTCAGGAAAGAAATATCGTGGGATATTTAAACATGCTAAATACTCAGGAACTCTTATTTATATCTGACTGTTGACTGTACATACTACAGAAACCTCAACTTTACCTCTGGTGACAAACAGCATGCAAGGAATGGGGAGATTACAAGCCAACTTGCTATGATTGCAAAAGAGAAAAAAAATAAGGATAAATTAGATGCTTCCCTTTGAAATAATGTTTCTTTCCCCTTTAATCAGGAAATTACTGTTCTATACAGTTAAGATCCAAAACCAAGCCAAATCTAACCAATATCTCTTGGCCTCAATCAAGTGAGAGGAAGATGAGATTTAAAATAAAGACACTCTAAAATATGAGTTTCTGGTCTAATTCCGCTGTTGCCATCTTTCTGCAGCAGCGGAACTTTTTAGGTTAAAAAAATAAAAAGGCATAACAGGCTCCTGGTCAATGTAAAGGGTAGTCCAGTTTCACTATTTGCACTAGCTCAAGTTTCTAGGTTGAATTTTCTGTAGTTCATTTCTGGTGTTTCTAGAAGAATCTAAAAGAGATTGCATCAGATTTTAAGGAGCTATACCTGTTGCTCTGGGTCTATGTGTGCATGTTGCAAACTTCTTTTATACTTATTTTAACTACTCTCAAAATTCAACACACCTTCTAAAGCAGTTTCATTTATTTCAGAAGTAGCATTAAGGCTTTAAATAGACATTTTTACCCACTGCTGAACAGCAACATGTCTCAGGCTCCTCGCTTGCTTATGTTGGTCTCCATGAAGTGCTGGAACAGAGCACAGATGTCTCTGAGGGAGCAGGATTCAGAGCTATTGGTGATGCCACCACACCAGAGCTACACAGTGTCTGAACTATCAGGTCATACATGATGGGGTGCAGCATTTCTGCAGTGTAAGTACCTTGATTTTGGCTCCAAACACACAACTCTGTGCAAACATACTGTTTATGAATAGATGAGCTTGGCTGGGTACTAAGTCCTTTTTGTGCCATCCTCCAGCATCTGGTGCAGACCCATCCTCTGTGAATCAGAAGCTCAAATTCCACAGACATCTAATGAGGCTGGTTTTGACATTACCAAGGGCTTCGTTTTACTGGGACAAATACTGCAATTTAGGCTCCCTATATTTGCTTGCACCACAACATGAAACTCCTATAGAACCATCTCTCTGCTTTCCTGTGGCTCCATGGCCCTACTCTTCACTTGTTAAGGTTTTCACCAAACATAGTACATTTTCTCCATCATTTATAATGCTCATGCTTGAAGGGCTTTGCTAAGAGCAGCTTGTTTTGCCCTCCTGTTTTCTCCTCTGTGCAAATAACCTCAGATGGAGCTGAAATACAGCTCCAGCAGAATAGTCATGTTAATGGACTCCCCCCATTTTACAGAATGGGAGATGAACATGAGAAAGGAGTGCCAGAATATTATTTTTTGACATCAGCTCTACTTCTACTTTGCAGTATTTGAATGACCAAATGCCTCCAGATGAGGTGGCAATGAATCACAGATAGAGACAAAAGCTGAGAAGCCTGGGGTATTTTAGCCTCTGATAATGTCAAATTGTGCAGACTAAGTCTTGAACATCTAACATTGCTTCATTCCTGAGGAGATAGCTTCATGATCTAATTTTAAAAAGTGTTTTGTTTGGAAAGCTTGTTAGCCTTCCAGATAAAGTCAGCTTAGCTGAAAACCTATGTATCAAGTTTTATTTGATTGCAAAAAAAAGACCAAACAAAAAGGCCAAGCAAACACCAGCCAAATAAGAAGACTTACACACTCAGGGTTCCCAGATTCTCTCTTTGTTTTCTTTGGCTTTAAAGTCATGATTATTCATTACTATTTTTAGCACTAGCCACATGCTTCTCTGAATATTAAAGAAACAAGCAGCGTTGCATTCCTACAATGAAAAGAAAGTCAGACAATACAGCACCCCAGCCTAGTTCCTAGTATGGAAAGAGTGAGTCCAAGTAACTGAATAATACCCCCTGTGAAGCTTGCAGGTACTGTGCCTTGACAAGACATGTGCGGGTACGAGCTGGCGTAGAATTGGCCCCAACTATCTTGATTCCTGGGCCGATGATCAAAAGGCACATTTTTCAGTCAACAGCACCAGCTCCTCACCCACTGATTTCTCAGGGAAGAGCTGGGGCTTCCTCCTTTGCAAAAAGAAAGCAGTATCAAAAGTTTGCAAGAAACAACTTTGGGAACAACAACAAACAAACAGCAGGTTTTAAAGCGGTATAATACCCAGAACTGCATGTATTTGCAATGCTGACCAATTAAGTGCTGCATGCTCAGGATATCCTAAAGTATAGGTCTTATTTTGGAAAACTGAGAAAGTTGAGTAAGTACAAACCAGCAAGCATTGATTTGCATAGCAGACATTGCAGGAAAGAGGGGCAAGTGAAAGGCTCAGTTTCATCTCCTCACTCATAGTTAACAGCTCATTTCTCACTATAGTAGAAGTTAAATCAGCTGGCCTATAGAAAAGCTATCTCAACATAAATATCAGAATCTAATAGATGCATTTTCCATTTGCACACCTGGACTTGCTCCAGAAAGACAAGATGAAACAGTCCCTTAATAACTCAGGAAAGGAGAACCAGCAAAACACTTGGATGATTTGTCCCTGGTGGAGAAATAAGCAATGGCACTGGCACGAGTTTATTATGAAGTCAGAGAGTGCCATCCACTCTGCTTTCTCCTCCAAACCAGAGATTGCAGCTGCCATACCTTGTTGCTTAATTGTGATGATAATTGTAGTTGTTGCCTGAGAATATGCACTATATCCCTGAAATACATTCAAGAATGTGTAGAGCTTCATAAAAGCAACAATTGAGAAAAAATTTAGTATAGATGTAAGAGAGAATTACTATTTATTACCTCTTCTGATTTGCACAGCTGCAGTTTATGAACTAGACCAAATGACTTCACATCAAACCCACAATTTTAGATTAAATTGAAGCATTTAGTTTATAGAAAATACTTAATCTTGGACAAAGAAACCAAATGATGAAAAAGCCAGTAAGTACTTGAATTGACTGTTTCCAGGTAAATAATCCTCAGTTAATAACATGAATGGCACACCACCAAGCCCCTCTGTCCATCATTAAGATCTTGGATACTTTTCCTCACACAATGAAATTAAGTATCTGGTACTAATCAAATTCTGGTTTGACCATACTTAAAATTGTGTATGCCAATCTGCCAAACTCAAAAAAAAACCTAAAAATGGGAATTTAAGGGCAGAGCAAGTAATTTTTCCAAGATAATTTTTTACTTCAGAACTGAATGCTGCGGTCAAATCCACGTACAAATCCATTTCTCATTTTCTGTATTCATTCTAAAATGTTTATAATTAGAAGATTTATTTTAAAGGCTTTAGAAATTGCAAACAGACACTCAGAGATAAGAAATACAAATTATGCTATAATGTGGAAGAAAAACCATTGCAAAAATCAAAGTATAATTTCTATGTCTATTTGTTCTGTCCTATGGTTTCTCCTCCATTATTTACCTTACACCTTCCTACTAGAAGACATTTCCCATGTCAAGTAAAATTTTGATTAATCCTGCTCATGTGTTTACATTGAAGAACACGACAGCAGTGGCTGACAATAGAGTATGTGTACTAACACCCGTTTCCCATATCTGGTAACGTTTTAATTCATCTCCACCATGTATTTACATCTGAAACTGCATTGTCTGTGACCATCTGATATCACCTGTGTTGGCTGATAGTCAAAGACTTCCCCACAGGCAAACAACTGGATCACACAAGCCTTGTTCACACTCAGCTCTGTTCACCATACCTCAGTTATAATGTCACCAGGGATGCACTGAAAGACTACACATTCCTACCAGAAACAGGAAATAAATACTGTTGCTATAGAAATAATGCAATCCCTTTGCCTAACAATGAAATTCTGTGAAACAACAGATGACGATCAAGCACCTTTTTTTTTTACTGTATTTGCTTTTTTAATCTTTGTTCTTTCCAAAAAGTATTTACACAAATAAATCAAAAGGGTGCACAGTAATAACTAGTGCCAGGTTATGCACAAGTTCCCCAGAGGAGACAGAGGGTGTGAAAGGTGCCCCTGCCCCATGCAGGAGAGTGGTGGGGCTGGGGCCCTTGGGTGCTGCAGCTCTGCACCCACGGGCACAGCCACAACAGGCACCTGGCCTGCCCTGCACAGCACCTGCCAAGCACCCTGCACCTCCAGAAGCTGCAGTGGGAGCGACCAAAAAACCCAACCACAGGCAGCAAAGCAGGCATCCACGTTCATCCCTGGGATAGGTGAGCAGGCAAAGGATTTGTAAGGGGGGGGTCCCACACTGGTGGCTGTGCTGCAGCCCCAGGTCTGTGAAAGGTTGGTTGCCCCAGAAACAGGATTTCTCAAACTTGTTTCTGTTATGTCTACACTTACTAAACAAAAGGTATTGGACCACACCCTACCTCGTGCTAGGTGACATTCAGATGTAATGCAACATTTAATTTCATGAAATCTGTCTTGCCAAAGTTTGCAATGACCTCAGCCAAGGTGCTGCATTCCCTCCTTCCTTTGACGCAGTCACCTGGTCTTCTGCTGAGTTATGTTTCCTTCCTTTCCCTTCACTGCCAGCATTCTGCTTTTCTTTTTAACTCTACTACAGTCCTCATTAAAGGCACTTGCCTTTCCAAGTCCTCTGCGACTCTCCTCCATTTTCTATTAGCATCCTACAGGTCTTTGATCTTGATTTCTTTCTCTTCACACTCAATAATTTCTCCTAGAATCCCAAGTGCAAACAAATTATAGCTACAATTTTTATACCACTGAAGTGTTAGGGGTAGAGAAAGTAATTTTTTTTTTTTTAAGTTAGACTCGTCCACGAAATAAAGACAGTATCTTGTGTGAGAGAGCTTCTCTTATGTTTTGATGACTGGTTTTGTGTAAGTCTTCCCAAAAAATTCATATACAGTATAAAAAATTGACCAAGCCAGAACTACTACTGAGCTGAATTTATTTGTGTTCTTAAAATATGCACTTCAGCTTCATAGAATCACAGAATATGAAGTTTGGAGGGACCCATAAGGATCAAGTCCAACTTCAAAAAGCTGGGGAACAAAACATAATCTTGTAGTGCATTATTTAAGAAATTATATGGTATATAACAAACACAAGTAAACAAAAAGTAACATAACTTTTACACATGCCAGCTTAACATGACTGTATTTTGGCTTAGGAGTTCATGCTACTGGCTTTTTATGTTTTCAGATAATTCCTTGAGAAGCACAGCCACAGGTTACCTACAGAGAGAGATGTCAAGTGCCCTGCTCTGGCCATCTTGAGCATGGAAATAAGAAGCGACACGAATTGTGAGATAACTCTTGGCCTTTCTGAAACAGGTGTCAAAATCTCTACTGACAACTCCAGCTGCCCTTTCCTTGTCATGCTTAAACCCAATGTAGCCTAATTTTGAAGCTCGATAGAATATTTAAAGTCTGCACTAGATGGGAGTTTTGCTATGCTTATAGTAACCATAAGCATTTCCAAAAATAGCAGAACAGCACAACAGCTCTTAAAAACACCAACAATAAAGAGCAATAATTGATTTCGCATGTAAAGTCATCTGAGCTGGTTTTATCTCAGCACAGCTCTTAGATTGTTTGCTCCATCATTGCAAAGCCTCCATCAGCCCAAAGTGGCAGGGGCAATGGCATGGGGAAACAGCACTGGAGATAGGAATGGGGAAGCCTGCTCTCCTGTATTTGTGAGGGCCTCAGAGACACTGCCCCCCACCAGGAGTGCTATTTAACCTGAACAAACACGCGTAGACACAATAAACTGGGAGAAAAAACAGCTTTAGAGTCCTGCATGAATCGATTGTCTAAAAGTGAGGAGTCGCAGTCAAAGCTGGTCATCAGGGCTGGCTAGATAAGGAGATTGGGGTTTAGAAACTGATTAATTGTCCAGGATGAGTAAGGAGAGAGTCAAACCTGAGGAGGAGTACTGGTAAGGTTAGCAAAGAGTGTGAGAAAACAGGAAAGCTTTAAATGGAAGGGTAGACTGGGGTAAGAAATTATGACTGAGAGGGAGGGAAAGATTAGGGGAAAGGGCTTCTTTTTTTTTTCACAGTTCCTATCCAGACTGCAATAGGAACCAGCTAAACAAAAAAAATTGTAAAAAGATCTCGGGGCACTGATGGGAGACAGAACAAGGACACCTGCAGAGGCCCAGAAAAGAAAGTGGTATCTGAGAAGGGGCAGAGATTTACAGGTAGGAATCTCAAAGAGCTTGCATAGTGATTTCCATAGTGAGCTCAGGGTGACATCTGGGATTGTCTGAAGAAGACTGGTAGAAGATTCCTAAAGAGATGACAGATCCATCAGGGTTCACAAGGGACAGGGCTAGGCTGAGCTCAGATCACACTGCTGCAAAGAGAACATGAGCAGCTTGTGGAGAGGGAGGAAGTGAAGGAATGATTGAGTCTATACCACCAAGTACACAGTTTTCTTCACCCTCTAGGATAAAATCCAGCTCCCAGGAGCCTTTTCAGCCTTTTCCCATGTCCAAACTACAGTGTTACTATTTCAAAGAAGCACACTTGCTTTGAAATGGGAGTGCTTGCAGGAATGAGAGTTAATATCATGTCATTAACCACCTCCTAGGCCAGAAGCAGTTACAGTCTGTTACAAGAAAGTTGTATCTCTTTGTACATCCCTTTCTGATCTTTGAGTTCGAACAGAGGGTTTTAACCTAAGTTGTTTACTATATTAACACTCATTATAGGAAACAAGAACACAGAATTTGAGAAACTGCAAACAAGGACCATCAATATTATCTAATGGTTCATCTAGCCTGGTTTAGGAAGCTGTATAACTCATTAAGTATATTTTAGAAGCTGATTTGCCGTGAGAGATAATTCCAGACAGTTGACTTCTGCAAGAAAACTTCTTCATATCACTTCAAGCTTAGAAAAGTATTAAGTTACAGAAAAGTATAATTAATCAAATCTGATTATTAATTTTACTAGTGCAGTACGAAATACTGTTTTTGGAGTAGGAAAACATTTCTAAATCACTACTTTTTTACAACGATGAAGTTGAGCTCAGAAAAGGTCATCTGAAACTGGAAATCAGACATTAGCTTGATGAATTTGTTGATTACCTTTCTGGTCTGGCCATTAGCAGCTACAAATATCCAGCTACAGTGTAAGAACATAGAGCCAGTGAAGGGGGAAGAGAACACAGCTGCACTGTGGTGATAACATGCTCTCAGATCAGTGAACATTAAAAATGTAGACTGACCCCTTTGAATATCACAATTATCTTCTTGAATTTAACAATCAACTTCTTCAGCAATAGTAGACCTGCATTCCAATAACTCTTATTGGTGCTTGAGAGGGTGGGTGCCACGTAAAATTGTTTCATTTGCAGAAAAAAACCTCCAACATTCGCATTTAGGAAAGAAAAAATAGTCTACTACACAAAGATAATTTGAGGGCACAGTCTTCCTGTTATTTTTGGGATATACAACTTATACATGGTAAGTAAGTAGAAACAGTGTTGACAATAAAACAATTTGGGGTTTTGGATGTGAATAGATACCTTTTTACTACACATATACTTGCATACACATGTGCAAGTATTCTTTGCAAAAGACTGCTTGATAGCTGCATGTCCAGATTGCTATCCTTCAGGAAAACAAAAACAAACTGAATAGCAACAATAAAATGTATTTAATCACTAACCTGCACTGATACGTTTGCCAAAACCAGATGAGGATCATGCAGTCCCCTAAAAGAAGAGATGCTTTGCCTTCCTTACCCAAGAGTTCCCCAACACAGCCCATTTGCTGGAGCTGGCAACACAAGTTTTACAGTACCAATGTGTCAGCCAGGTGTGCCTGAGTTCTGAAATTTTGTAAGGGAAGTTGGAGGAGGTGGAAACGTTGGGTCCCATCTTCCTCTCCCTCCATCAATCTTACAATTAGCATTAGAATTGCAATTTTCATTTAGTACCACTTGCTCAGTACAAAAGGCATTAATACTGGTAAAGCTTCTTGGTGATTACTTCTATGTCAGCTTTCAGAGTTCCCTTACTGTGTTTGAGGTTAACATCTTAAAAATAAGATGAAGTTGTTAGTTTTGCTTTGGGAGCAGAAAGAAACTTGTTGGAAGACTCCCTGTCTCTGCTTTATGGCTATTAAGTAGTGCCTACACCCTACCATAGTACTGAATCATCTGAAAACTGAACCCTGACCTCACATAGGGAGTATTATTGGATTTAGCTTTGCTTCCGAGGTCTTCATTTAATAGAAACAGTTCTGATATCCTAGACACATGCCATCCTACACCATTTGTTCATTTCACAACAGTTACAGGTTCAGAACATCAGTAAAATGATGGGGGTTTTTCCATATTTAACCATCTTCTTCCAGTGATGAAACTTTTGAACTTATTTATTTATGGTAGGTAGGAGCTTGCCATCATTCCTTCTGCACACTTGTAGCTCTTGCTCTCTCTCTAGTACCAGAGCTGCTGACATCACATCAGGTGTATGAAGACCACCATGAAGGACTGGCCCAATTACAGGACTCCAGACTAAGTTTTGTGCTTGAGCTGTCTGTTCAACAGTTACTAAAATAGCCTATTACAGAATATAGGAACCAAGGCCCTGACTTTGTATTTTGGGTCTGCTCTACATTTAACAGCACTTCTTTTCAAGATGCACTTGCACCTGCACATAGGTAGATTGTAATTCAAAGTCAGACTTAAAAAACGTTGTAAGCTTCAATCATTAAATCAACCTTTGATCAACAGTGGTTAACACCTCTGGAAAATCCCCTCCTAGAACAAATAATTCATAAAGCTTGTGGTGTTTGGGGCTCCATATATAAAAAGTACACGGATTACTTTTATCACTCACAGGAGGAACTGATGATTTACGCTCGCTGAAACAACTGTACAAAACAGGTGGAAGGGATGCCAGTGCTACACTGACTGGCCTGCCAAAGATTTTGGTTTTGCCTCTATAAAATGAACTAATTTTGGACTACTTCCCAACGCAGGCAAAATTACTTTCATGCACATGTTGTGTTTCTGATCATGCTGCTACCTTCTACTTCATATCTGCACTTCAGGGATATTGTAGAGCTCAAGAACTTAAATATTAGCAGTTACATATTCTGAGGAAGCATCAGGAATTGAGGATATAATATGCATCTTACTTTCTTCAGCCTCCTTTGGAAAACGGTCGTCCTCCACCTCTTCCTCTGGGACCACTTAAAGAAGATGAATCAACTCGTAACTTGACACACCTAATTATTATATGCTGCTAATATTCAAGGATGCTGTCAGATAAAGAAGAGGGTGTAGCCTTCATTCAGAATGCTTTCCTGATCTCAAATCAAAGGCCTTCCTTTAATTAGTCATCTAATTAATTTAAGTCCAAATGAGGCTTCACAGGAAAAAGCAAATCCAGATAAGGCATCATAAATGAGCAATTGCAAGTCATTCACTCATGTTATAATTATTAGATATTTTCAAAGCAAGTCTTGCAACAAGGCTGAGATCCCCTATTGTGTCTAGCAGCAAAGGAAGAAAAAGCTTTTCTAATCATCTAATTTTGAAATTAATTTATATAGAAGTTGACTAAATTAATAAACACAGCAACCTCAAAAGTTTAGAAAGGAATTAAGAGAGATTTTGAAATTATTTAAAACAGCTAAATTTTTTAGAGTGATGGGTAATCAAATTCTCTGGTTTGAAACAGTTCTGGCAATTAGCCTGTATTTCTTGTTTTCCTGATTATTGAAAGGCTGTTCATATTTTTAATTTAGGAACTTCTAACAGAGGGAATCATTAATCCACCCCAAACATCGCATTTCAGCCCAGTCAGAGATTTGTACTGGATGGGTTTCCATATTAAGTCAAATATTTGGCTGCATTCTGGTACCAAGTGATGAGTGTTTAACCAATACTTAGCTGCACATTTCTCCTTTGCTTTGGTCCAAACTATCTTTCAGCACTGCCCACTAATCTTGCTGGAAAGGATGGTAGAATGAGTGGAGCATCATTTTCCCAGTCTTTCTTGGAGGCATCAAAGAGATGCAGCTGAAGGGTGTTTTATTCTTCCAGCTACAGCAGCAACATAAGGTGAACGAGATGAGAAGAAAGAGAGAGTTGCAGCATGTTAGGATCTCTGCAACAGGAAAACTGGCTTGTCTTTCTTCCTTTGCACATGTCTAGTGCTTATGTCCAATGCAGCACTGCTCACATACACTATGGAAACTCAGCAAACACTACAAAAGAGAGTAGCCTTCATGTCATGGCTTAGAAGGCAAATCCGTGTGCAAGTGAAAGAAAGAAAAGATGTATGGTCTCTGTTTTCATCTCTGTTCTCCTCTCTGCAACCCCACAGATCACCATCTGGGCTAGCACACAGCACACTACTTCAAGTTTTTTCAAGCTTCTTCTGAAAAGCACCTTAAGACAACAACCGAACAACTGAATCAGACACAAATTTAGGGAATCTGATGCTAATGAAACATTCACAACAATTCTACTATTTCACCTGAATCCATATAGCAATAAACTCATGCTCCCCTCTTGATCCAGGTAATTCAGACAAGCCCCACTTTCAGTTACTTGGTGGAGTAGCAGGTTATAATATCCTCAGGACATTAGCCTGAAGAATGTCATTAACCTTTTTCAGAACACAAGCTAAATGTGTTTATAGAGAGAAGCAATATTTTGGAGTTTTTCAATCAATGTGTTGCTGCAATAAACTTCCAAAGACTGAAGAACCACCTCTTTTCCTTAAAGAAGCTCCATCTTTTTTTTTCCAGCTAAATAATCTGTTGTTCTGATAAAATATATTGATTTTTCTATAAATATTGCTTTTCAGAACATCACCAATATATCAAAACCACCACTACAACAACTGAACATGACAGGTTTGATACTAAGAAATCATTTTAAGTTCAACTCTGAGGGCAGCATTAAACCTGTATTTCTGAAGTGCCAATAATATAGCCACAGCATTTCAAAAGACAAACAAAGACAGTAAAGGTATAACTAGGGTAAATTAAGTTCTTAGTGAGCAAAGTACATTTCCCCAAAGCACTTTGAGGATCAGCTCCAAATGGTCAAAGCATTCCTGACACTGGCTGACCTGCACAGCCTTGTATCAGAAGATTCCCTAACATGATGATTAGGACAATAGAGAAAGTGTAACGAGGCCTCTGGTAGGTCATTAAGCAGAAGACATTGGCATTTGAAGTGTGTGCCTGATATAAAGAAAAACATTGCTTGAAGGCTCCCTGAAATAAGTGTTTACTTAAGATGAAGACAAACAGGAATTCAACAGCAGATTTTACAGTTAGAGAACAATGAATCCCATAAATATTTTCCACTCATTTAATTTAAAAACAAATCCACTTAATCTGTGTTCTCATTTTCTGCATTTGCTCTCTGTTCTCACTATTGCAAACAATTTAAATAGGTGGAATATTCTTAGAAACTGACTTTTAAGCAAATACTACAAAGAGATCACTTTAAATGGAGAGTAGTAAATACTACAAACTGAAGGCAGATTAAACAGGCATAACCTAAACAAAGAGGGCAAAAAAAAGGAAAAACCATTCTGTGTAGTTAAAATGTCTAGGCAATAAGAGCAATGGGTAAAGCTGACTTCTTAAGGTCCATTTTCACTTCAGTCCCATGCTCCACCAGCTCCTAGTCTCCCCAAGAAATACAGAAAACCCACAGAGAGTTTCTAAAATCAGCCTTCGCGGTATAATTCCTCTTTTCCCCACCTCTCCTGTTTCAAAAAAGATAATGGATCTCTGGCTTCTACTAAAACAATTTCAATTACACATAGAAAATTGCTTCTGTCTTCCTTCTCCAGTTGGGCTCTAACACTCTTAACTGTCCTAGATCTAACCACTCCTAGCTGGGTCTAACAACTGAAAGACAAGCCAAGAAGGCATGGTAATATTCCTGTAGTGTGACATCACAAAAAATTAGAAATGGGAAAGTATAGGTTTAATCAGAATTCTTAAGTCATAGATACTGTGTTCATCTGAAACAGAAAAGACATAAAGGAAAAAGAACAGCACCAAAAACCTTCCACCATTTCTGCCCCCCGGTACAGAGTTAAAGTTTGGCTTTGAGAAAGTAATGAATAGGCCAAGCATCCGGACTTTTAAAATAATTATACTGCTTTACATATTAAAGCATGCAAATTATCCACAGTCAGGAAGTAGTCACCAAACTGCTGAGGCTTTCTGCCCACACACATGCAGGCTCTTCATCCCCTTTAGGTACTTCATTTTTCCATTTCTCTGTGTTTTCTGGATGTGAGGTAGCTGCTGCTCCAGAGGGGCTATCAAGTATCTAGGAAGCCTTTGACAAAAGGCCACTCTGCATATGCAGGCCAACCTTAAAATGTGTGCAGTCACTGTAAGCAGATTGAGGGCCAGCAATTTTTTTATCCAGAGGAAGTAAACATAAAAATCAAACCTCTCACCAGTCTGTTGTGAGGATGAAACAGGTCCATGTTTCAGATGTGCTCATAACAGCAGCATATGCCCAGATACTTTAGTCCCATTGTAACTGAAGCCCAGATTTTCAGAGATACCTTCCGGGTGTGCAGAACCTCATACAGCCACATGAACCACCCAGTTAAATCCTGGATGGTTTTTTTCTCACATACTTTTACTGCGCTCATCAGAATTATATTAAAAAGAAGGTTCAGGTTGTTCTTTCACCAAAAGCAATTCTACTTGATAGAAAGATATGAAGACATGACTACTAAATGAGTTGCTATGAGCTGAGGCAGGGTGTGGATTTACAGCACACACCCAACATTTCACAGAAGCTGCGCTTGAGCATGCCCTCCTCACAAGGTGCCGTGGTTCTCTCACTGCACAGTGGCTGCTGCACCTGTGCTGTGAGTCCTATGGGAAGGCACTCACCAGCCAGTAGCTTATTTTTATGAATCCAAACACTTACACTGTTATGCCATACCTTGTTTGTGGATCCATACCTGGATCCATCCATCCCGATTTTTAAAGGAATTTATGTCTTTAGCTTAGCTGATAAATATTTAATGGATTGACACAAGACAAGATAATGTTAAGTCACTGCTTATACTACAAAGATGACTGTCTAGATTTTCTTTTTTATTTATGTGATACAGTACAGGACTTTTAAAGCACAGCCTCCAATGCCTATGTGAATCTTTTGAGATATTCAGAGCTAAGCTAGTAACAGATGGCCATATTAGCCTGTAGAAACAGTAGTGGGCAGATACTGGGAGTAACCAACAAGGTGTGCTTTATTTTAATACACATTTTTTCAGATAGATAAGAAACTTCAGCTAGATGTTTTTAAAAAGGCATCACATACTTGGCATTGCATTAGTATTATCAGCATTTGCCTACAATGGTTTGAAAATAAGCCTTTTATTATGTCCAGACATGATTTACAGATACACTCCTTTAAACAGAAACCCTGTGCTAATTTTAAGACAAATCCTTTCTTATGTCTATACCTGATTTACAGTTAGTTTTGTTCAAACAAAAGTGTATGACGCAGATTTCCATTTGCATTCTGCCAGGAACTTCTATTTTCAGATGCAGGTCAGCTTTATACTCCTTTAATACGCCTACAACTTCAATGCAGCAAAAGGTGCACCTTAACAAGTTTATCTAACATTCTGTTAGATAAAAAAAAATTCTGTAGAATTGCTGACAAAATTGTATTAACATTGATAAGAATACCAAGGTGTTTGGACCTCCTACTTGACAGAAGTCTGCTAAAGGAAGTTACTACCTTTTTCCCTTTTCTTTCTCTTTTTATTTTTTTTTTAATTGTTTTGTTTGGTTGGTTGTTTTTTTATGTGCAAATAAACCAGAAAAAGAAGTAGCTTTCTGGGAACACTCCATACTGGAACCACATTGCTCTGACACAAAATGTCCTCTTGAATCTTTCAAGTTGGAGCTGCTCCAGAAGTTTTCACTGGCTCACACTGTCAGAGCACAAGATTTCATGTCAGCTCTGCCCAGCATTGTCTCCACCTACAGCTCTCCCACTTCCTCTCACACTCACCTCCCACTCTCTACACTCTGCCCAAATTACTGATGACTGGTCTTTTTGGACTTTTTATCCACTCCCAAATGTGGACTTCCTTATACCCCACCCTCACTAATAGAAACAACCTCTCAGCCAAATATTTCCCCTCCATCAAGGACACTCAAAAAACTCCTTTTCTGAAAAACACTCCACTGTTAAAAATTATGGGAATATGTAGAAAACATGAAGTGATAGGTACCCTACTTTGTGTCTGATCCTTTGACTGGCACGTGTTTGGTTATCTATAGACAATATAGATAAACGTTTTGCTAGCTAAAGGAAAAGCAAAAACGTGAAAACTATACATTCTTCATATACATATTCATTCATACACAAAACCAGTACATTCTTTTTTCCCAAGTGACAAAACTGGGTTTTGCTTTTCAATAGAAGTGAAAACTTGGTACATATTTGATACAGACATATGGTTTTTTTCTCTTCTCTATCAAAATATCAAGTCAAACAAAATTTTCTCGATTAGAAAAACAGCTTTTTCAATTATCTTGTCTTTTGATGGCCTGTGGTTTATATTTTCTGAAACAATGACACCTTAAAAACCTGGCTATATAATATGAGAGGAACATGCTTTTTCTACTTCTCTTGAAACTAAAAAACTTACAATTCAAAGCGTGGAAACACAGACAAAAAAGACTTGATTTACTGATTCCAGCCTCCAGAGAGCCTCTGTAGCACAAGTGATGATCATGCAACTCAAATATATGTTTCAGGGATCTGTAGCATTCCTTGCTGGAAGCTTCTGGGAAAGAACCAACAATTTCTGGTAAGAGGTTTTTCTTCTATTAGCTAAATGATTCTGAGTTATTTGAAACTATAAATATTTGTCCAAATGTTTACATGACTGAGAAATATTAGGCAAATTCCATCCAAACAATGAAGCAACTTCCAGCAATGTGTAACAAAAATAGTGCCTCCCTTACATTTTTACTTCAGTAAATGCCTAAAAGTAATCCCATAATCAGGAATCACACGGAGAAATGAAAGACACTGGGAGGATGGTAACATTTGGAACAAAAACTCTTTTACCATGATGTAGATAATATGAGTAGGAAGAGAGACTGTACTCAGTTTCATTTCTCAGGGATGTTCTCACTTATCTATTCTTCTCAAAGCTTCCTAATTATTTCTTGCTTTAAAAAAACAAAATTATTTTTAGAGAATTTCTGAGCTCCAGATAAATATTTTTAAACAACACTTGGAAAGTCTACTAGAACCAAAACATCTTTTTGTCAGCTGCTGCTTAGTCTAACTGGCACTATCAAATATTTCCCATTTTATTTAAAACACTTCCATAAATTGAGAAAGCAAGATCCTGCAAATTATTATACTTAAAGTAACCCACAACTCTGATCTAATAGGATGTTCTTCGAAAACAAAAATGCAGTCTTGTTTACATTAATGATCAGCTCTTCCAAAATCATCTATTGTAGAACTGCAAGGATTTAAAATTAAATATTAGATTAACAACTTTGTCAATGATGCAGTTATATAAGTACGTCCTTACTATTACGTGGGTTAAAATTGGAGAACGTGAGCATGGAGTATGCAGAAAAAAATCAGAACTGAGTTTACCTATAACCAAAGGTTTAAGTTAACTAGGGAACCTATTAGATTAAAAAAATACCTTTCAGCTATTTTTGTCAGATAATGTTTTCTCAATTTTCTACAGAATTAGTGAACAAAGCTGAGTGTCACCCATGCAGCTTACACAGCCATCTGCAAGAGTATTTTTTTTAAGTCAGTGCCTGAAATTTTTGCTGGCTACCTATGACTAATATATTCCTTCACATCTCAAAACAGACCTCTGGCTATCATGAAGCTGCAGCACCTGACATCAGCCCCACATTTTCTGTGGGCTTTTAAATATGTTGGAGGAGTCTGAGAATTTAAATTAAAAACAAACAAAAAAAATCACAGTCTATGATGTAATACATTAACAGTCATGATGTGTGGTACTTAGAAATATTATCAAGTTCTTTACTGTGAAGGTGGTGAGGCACTGATATAGGCTGGCCAGAGAAGCTGTGGATGCCCCAACACTGAAAGTGTTCAAGGTCAGGTTGGATGGGGCTCTGAGTAACCTGATCTAGCGGAAGGTGTCCCTACTTACGATGGGGATTGGAATTAGACAATCTTTAAGATCCCTTCCAACCCAAACCACTTTGTGGTTCTATGATTGCTTTAAATAACTCTGAAGTTTGACATAGGACTAAATAAGATTAGATCTGCACAGCATAAGCAGTTTCCAAAGATTTGACAGACAACAGCAATCCAGTGCTCTGATTGCAGAAACCAATACAGGATTTCCACCACTGCTGTTGTCCTGGGACTTGTCCATAGGGAATTAGAGAAGGCAAATTCCCACCTCATATCAAAAGTTGGTTTGAGAAGCAGAATTTCACCGCAGAAAATCTGCTATATCAAAGCAGCAGTTGGAAGAATAAAAGACAAGGAGCGTAATGCGTGGCACGATCCATGTCCTGCCAGCTGTTTCTCATCCTGCAAAACTTACAATCATAATTCCTGACCTCCCTGTGTCACAGAGTGGTGGGATTTTCCGGTGTTGTTGAAGTGCTGACACACAAGACGAGTAACTCAAACTGTATTTGGTAGAGATTGATAAAACAGAACTCTCTTGGAAGACAGAGCTTCAGGAAACAACCTCAACAGGCATCACTTCCCAGTGGTGACATCTTAGTGACATGATACTATGCTGAAGCTTTAGTTTACTGCCTACTTTGGCACCTTCTTGAGAATCCAAATTAAGCATAGAATCTAAATTGAGCAATTGTTTCCTACTGCTTCTAGAGCAGAGTCAGCAGAAAAGTTCTGGTGAGCAAAGACACAAAGATGCTGGATTGAGAGTAGTATAAGCAATACTGACTTTGAATAGATCAGCTAAGGAACAGTAGAAAAATCCATTCCAGAAGTGGCGGTAACAAAAAAGAAGGCAATAATGAAGGGCTTGGAAAAATAATGCAGTTGCCAAAGCAAAGCGAGGAGTCTTCAATGAGGAGTCAGGGAAAAATGCTATCCCCTTAAAACACCAATGGTGTTCTGTGTAGCACTTAGAAGTCTCTTGTTCAACTCCTCCTTCAGTACAGTCGTACTTAATTTATGACATATAGCAAACTGCTGTGACTAAAATGCCCCCCAAATATCTTTTAAGGGTTGTAAAGCTTCGAACTCTATCATCTCCCTTCTAGTACATTTGAAATTGAAGTCACTAAACTAGCTGATAAAACACATACGCTATAAATCCATAAACCTACATCACAAATAAAACTATAATAGCCAATAAAAAGTCATTTCGGTTCAAAAAAAGAAACCAAACCAGAAAAAAAACAAATTACACATTAAAAATATCCCTCCCAAACCCTCCCCTCCAACATTCACAAAACAGCTCCATAAAGTTCAGTTGCTCTCATTTACCTGGTCTAGTAGAAGATGTGCCTGCCCATGGCAGGGGGTTAGAACTAGATGATCTTTGAGGCTTCTTCAAACCAAGCTATTCCATGATTCTATGATTCAAGCATCCTAAGATGTTCAAAACAACAAGACATCAAAATATAAGAAAAAACTAGTAGTACTCAAAACAGGGCATAAATCTGGACCTTGCTGAACACGCATCAAGTGTTGATTTTGCTAAAGTCAAGCTGATTTGGTCTGAATTTGCATGCTTTCCTTGGACTCTTTTGGAAGGGAAGCAAGAATAAAACCTTAAACCTTTCTCTGATGTAAACTCAATAGTTTGTTTTTAAAAATCATCACTTAAATACAAACTTTGGTATCTCCCCAAGACACAAAGTCTGCACAAAGAGAAGTATATGTCCAGTCTTAAGCTGTTGAAGGATCCCAGTCTGAGAGAGAATTGAGAACACTGGAGACAAGTTTCTATTAAAAGCACTTGCAGATGTGTGCAGGTGAGCTGCTTTGTTCACTAAGTCATCTGCAGCTTTTCACATACACAAAATATTACACTCAGAAATAGCCTGAGGATATAAGAGCTCCCTTGTGATTTCAGGCTGTCACCAGCACAGCTTTGGATATGCAGGGCAGAGCCCAGCACTTCACCCACAGACACAGTAAAGTCCCACCCATGAACTGGAAAACAGAGGAACAGGAGAAACACTGGCTCAAGGACGCTGTTCAATTGAAAGAGACTTTACCTTGCACAACTTGAACATGACCTAACAAGCAAGCAATGTCACTTCCAGCCAGATCTGACTGCACTCAGAACTATTCTTCCCATCCACAATACTCCCTGTATATACTTTGTGCAGTAGAAAGGGGAGGGAGCCACAGCAAACTGATTAGTGCTGCTGGTGTTTTACTGAAAGTGGCTCATCAAAGATTGGAGAATCCCAATCTAGTCAAACTCAACTCAGATTACAAACTCAACACAGCAATAGCTGTGCTGCACGTACTGTTGCCATGAGTATATGCCTGTTAGCATGTCTGAGAGACGTTATGGAATAAAAAGCAATGCAATCTCTAATGCTAGCAGAGAAACTGAAAAGGAAAGTTTGGGTCTGTTACATGACCTTAAATCTGAAAGTCTCTGATTGTGACTTAGGAAAGAAAAACAGTCAATAAACATTGGGGGAAAATGGAAGGTGTAAATTTCACTTACACTTCTTTGGGACACTCTCCCCTCCCTGCACCTATAATTAGCAGGGATTGACTTGCTTTGAAATTCTACATTGGTTCACTTTGAGGCAACCTAATTCTAACATGGCTACAGAGACTTTGGCACAGCTTCACTTTAAGAGATAGCTTCTGCAATTAAGACATCCTGCTGGATTTGTTCTGCAAAGTATGTAATTGGCACTTTTGCTGATGCATTGCATTTCAATAAAATGTAAACATTTTTATTGTATTTGTTTACCATTCCTCTTTGAGGGTAAAGACATGTAGATTTCTCCTGTTAATGTTATAAAGTGAATCAGATGAGCATGATCACTGACATCTTCTAAGCTGCTTTCAGTAGTAGCTCAGTATTAAGCTAGGAGGGAGGAGAGCAAGGGAGCAGTCTCCCCTTGGTGGGAGAACTCCTTTGACCAGGACTTTAGAACCAAAGGCTAACCCTGATCAGTTTTGCTGGGTTAAGGACAGGGTGGCACAGGACTTTGGCTACAGCTGAGATTGTGCCAATCAAACATCAATATACTCAGCCATGACAGATAAGGTTGTTCCTTCCCTCAGTACTGAGCAATCAAGGTTCAGGTCAAGGAAATATCAGTAATCTACAAAGATAAAATGCACTGGAGAGACAGGAAAGAGGGGACAGATTGTGTCTTCATTCTCTTCTGCCTAGAATTTCTATTGCCTCTGTGAAAATCAAGCCAAACCCCCTCTCAGTGTCATACAGGGGCACCACCTATTATGTTGTCAGCAAGAACACGCTCACTCTGGCAGGTAGAGCTCCTAGGAGGAGCTGTCAGCATTGAACCTCATAGGATTCTTTATTTTATACTTTAGGTTAAGTGTGAGAACTACATAAAACCGGGAGCATATATGTATATTATGTATGGTTACATAATTGCAGAGCTGTGACATTGTCAGCTAGCAGCAGAAGCCATAATACTCCTTGTGGGCAGAATGCCAAGGGACACTCACATTCCGTTGTAACTGCCTCCAATCTTGGACTTCACTGGCACCAATGATCTACAGGCTGATTTCCTTGAAGCAACATTACTTAACCTCAAGAACAGTTAAATGCATTCTATTCACCTACCAGTGGCATTTCTTCTCTTCAACTTACAGAGGTGGCATGTAGTTTTGGCTTTTTTCTTGGAAGGCCTCCACAGGGCATTTTCCCTCGAGATCCCTACGTCATTTTGCCTCTCTCTCCTTCCTCTTACTGCTTTACAATTATAACGGGATCCACGATGAAGTCTTCCTTCCCTTCTCCAATATGGGCTTCTTAGACTGCAACCATTGCTCCACGGCACAAGCTAAGCCAGCTCTTCCCCTAAACCAGCTTGTCAAGCAAGAAATTAGATTACTGTCACAATTCCAAGAGCAACAGCTAGTTCCAGGTAGCATCAGATATCTCAGATGTTACAGCCATAGGTAATAAGACACATGAAACAATTGACTACAAATATTAAACACAGGCTACAAACTTACGAAGGAATTTCTGTGCTTACAGAGATGGCTTTCCCATTTTGTCAAGGCTTAAGGCTTTTAAGCAGGTTTTTCAAAGTCAAGAAGCATTAGGTGTAGCTATTGTTACAAAACTACACATCCCTTGTCCCCTTTGCAAAAATAAATCTATAATCATAAAGCAAGCTTTTGTTCCCTATTGCTCTACATACACCTCCTGTCTCTTTGAGCAGCTCAAGTGGCTGTTTATGCAGGAAGGTGCAAATGTGCCATGAAATCCGTGTAAGTGGGAGGCAATGGTACCACAGCATGTGCAGGTTGTGAAGCAAAACAGCACCTGCTGGTGAGAGACCGAAGCACTTGGCAATGGGGCAAGCTTTTAAGTCAAGAGATCAGACAGAAAAGGTACGGGCAAAAGGTCTGGAAAAGAGAATACACAGGTAAAGAGCAGAAAATGAAAGAAAAATTGCCCAAGATCTTTAATAAAATAGTAATGCCAAATAAAAAATAAGTGGATATTAAAAGAGGCAGCAGCAAATATCTCTTAGAGACCTAAATATTTGTATTACATTGTGGATTGTGTGCATGCTTGCTGTGAACATGAAGTTTCTTCAACTACAAAACTATCAGTAAATTATGACAACTTCCCACAGAAAAAGGTTGACTGAGCCTTCAGTTACCATAAAAAAAAGAGATAAGAGTTGAAAATGGCAAGTGAGAAACCACCACACCTAGATACTACCAAAATCCTAAAATACTTTAGGTCCAGTACGTCTTCTCATTCTTTTGAAAACAGATGCATAAACACATTACTGGCATATTTATTATTACAGAAATCTGGCAGCAAAACAAACTTTAAAAAAGCTTGTTAGAAGGAATCAGCAATGCATTCAGAAGCACTGACCACTGGTGTGGTTGTATCATGTCACTGTGAAATGCAGAAGTGCATGTGTACTTATCCAAGCCAGACACAAAGCTCCCACTGACACAAGTTTTCCAAGACTGGACTAGTCAGGAGCACAGAATAATCTTAGGGAGAAAGACATGCCCCTGTGATATGGGACACATCTGCTACAAACACAAATTTAGAAACTATTATGGGCAGGACAGACCAGATTTCCATAGGTTCATGGATTAAACTACTTAGCATAAAGCACAGCAGAACAATTATTTCTAAGCCCTCCATGTGACGACTCTAAATTAGATCAGAAGCAAAATTTCCCTGGAAGAACACAAGGCCAGGTTTAAACTGAGTGGGCTCTGTTACAGCAGAAATTTCTTACTAAGAGTTAACTGCTCTACACAGAAAATTACAGCACTTCTGGATGGGCATTTCTGCCCGTCCTGTCCTACAGCTTCACTGTGCCTTCAACCATGACCATCTGTTGGATGAGAATCACGAACAGCAGGCAGCTTTCAAGGAGGTTGTCAGGAAAGGAAAAAACTTGGTCTCTTTCAAAACTGAAAGCTTGTTTTACCAGTGTCCCCAAACAGTTTGCAACCTTCAGAAGTCCACTTAAAAAAAATAGTGTATTTCAGAACAAGAGGGTAAGTCTAGTATTTGAATTTTGCAGTACCAAAGAGCAATCTCAAAAGATTTGTTTTTAAAGCACAGAAGGGAAACTTGGTCCTCTTCACAAGTACAAGATAAACTCACTGTTCTAAAGGAAGATCAAGCATTTAGCAGCATTCTTCATTCAATGAGCTGAGTTTTAAGTCAGTTAAGAATGACTGCTACTAGGGAAGAAGAAAATATTTTAGATTTCGAAATGCTGTTTCTAGTTTCTACATGCCTACAGCAACAGATATATTGCAAGCAACTTATTGATTGATTATGCTGAGGGCTATGCATAACATGCAATGCCAAATAAGAATAAAAAAAATATACTCTCAGTTGCAATTTTTCATTACAAAAAATTCCAAATTGAGAAGACAGATTTTCAGGAATTCACAGCAACTAGGCAGGCTGAGACATGCAAACATTTGACAAATTATGCACATGCAAACATACACATTGCACTGAGGACTAAAGAATTGCATACACTGAAATGCTGTGTTACCAAGAACAGATGTTATCCAAAGAGCTTTTAACACTATGTAGTTAATTAACAATTGCTAATTTTTTTTGGTGTAACTAGTCTTACACTGATTTGCAGTCTTAGGTTTTGGTTCTACAGGAAGCTTTCATACACATTACTAGAACACAACGTTTGAAAAGCAAAGAATTAGGTCCCAGGTTTTGTTGTTTTCATATGCAACTTTATTTTTTCTTTATAACAGTATTCGGGACTGAACAGCCTAACTACAAAAAACTCAGTTGGTATTTCTTTTTCTCCTCACCTAAAAAAAAGGGCAAATAGAAAAGCTTTCAAAGATTTAGCTGATACTAACCCATGTCCCAGCCAAAAAGAGTCAATAAAGGTAGTCTAGAACACAATCTTAGCTAAGAAGCAATACAGAATTCTAACTTAACTCAACTGTTGTAGGAGGTACAGGATCCATCATCTCAGCAGCCTGAAATCAGATGGCTAACTAGTTAGATGACCTTTCAAATGTATTGCTCCAGGTCACCCACAATCATGGGACTGTATTAATACAGTCCCTGCCCATTATAGCAGCCAGGGCGAATTTGAACTTGCTTTTAATATTTTCTGTTCATATACAATATCTTCATGCCATTAAAAAAGTATTTACAGTTTGGTCTTGTCCCTTTACTATTATCAAAGCCTATGTCAAGGATCCAGACTTGTCTCATGTTCTTCAGTTTCATCAGGTAGTTCTTCAGCAGATGCATCACACACATTGTCCTGGCCATCTGCAGGCTGATTCAGCTCATCACGTTCCCCAGCTGCACTCTGAGTTGTTTCTTCTTCCTCTTCTTCCTCAACTTCCCCATCATCCTCTACATCCATCTCAAACACCCTGACATGGCGGAGGTTTGAACTTAGCTACAAAGACAGTACAAAGTTTCTGTTAATGACTAAATAAGTAAAAACACCAATAGCACTTTAATTGTCAGCCAACAGCTTTGAAAATAGTCTTTATCTTTGAAATTGAGGTTTCAAGGGAATTAGCAACCTTTTTATTGCTCTACAGGCTGAGAAGTAAAGCAAGGAGATCTATTGCCTTCTGTTAAAGTTTTTCCATCTTGTGCTATTAGACAGGTATGACTGCATCCTGATACATTTAGAGCAGATTATGAGAAAATAATATATTTGTTAAATAAAAATAAATTTTTATAACTCTTAGGTCACCACTTCAATGAGCACATTTTCTTTAATAGTTTGCCAGCTTTTTCAGAGATACTGCACTTACCACACAAGAAACTTTTCTAATGCCATTTACACAAACATACTGAGCTTTCATATTCTCCAGCACTCTCCACTGATTCTCCAAGAAGACAGTACGTGTGGGTATCTCACCACTTCGTTCATCCAGCCTGCACATAACAAGGAAAGAAAGCACAAAGCTGATTCATAAGAAAAAATTGCAGTTTTAAGAAAAAACACCAGTTTCTTATATCTAAATTTCATCATATGCAACAAGCAGATAAGCTTTTGAAACCATCAAAATGCTGCTACAGATACTCCAGAGCAGGAGATCCAACTGCAGAAACAAAGCATGAGTTAAAAACATTACAGCAGGTGAGAAGGGAGTTGTGAAGTCTGATCTTCCCCCAAGAAACAGCAATGGTAGGAGGATGAGGGTGACTTTCCTTCAAACCTCACCTCTGCACTGTGCTAGTTTAGCTTGGCCCAGTTTTTAATGGGGGGGAAGGGCATGGGGAGGCACAAAGATGGCTCCTGTGTGAAGCTTCTCAAAGCCTACACCATGTCCAGCAGAGCCAATCTTTGATGGCTCTGAAGATGATGGACATGCTGCTGGCCAAGGCTGGGCCAATTAGAGATGTTGGTTACGCCTCTGTGAAAACATATTTAAGAAGAAATCAAAACAATGGGTGCACACACTTCTTTTTAGCCAGAGGAGGAGGAGGAGGTAAGAACATGTGAGGGAAAACAACATGGAGAGACCAAGGTCAGTGGAGAAGGTGGGGGAGGGGAGGTTCCAGGCGCTGGAGCTGAGATTGCTCTGCAGGCCTTGGTGAGGCCCATGGCGAAGCAGGAGGTGCCCCTGCAGCCCTGGGGGCCCACGGGAAATGCCGAGATCCACTCACAGCTCGTGGGGAGGTGCCCACACTGGAGAGGATGCCTGGAGGAGGCCATGGTCCAGAGGGAGTCCCAGCGGAGAAACAGGCCATGACTTGCACCCTGAGACTGAACTGTCTGCTCCACACTGGATGTGGGTGGGTGCCTGAGAGAGAGAGAGTGGTCCAGAAGGAGTCCAGTAAAGAGAAGAAGCCTTGCTCCCGAGATGGAAACAGCCTGGCTTGGAGGTCTGTACCCCGTGGAAGAGAGACCCCATGCCGCAGCAGTTTTGGGAAGACTGTTTGCCTGTGGGGACACCATTACGTTGCAGCAGGGTTGGGCGGGCTGCTGCATACGAGACCCATGGCTATGCAGAGGAAAAGAGCCTCTCCCCCGGGCAGTGGAAGAAGACCTGGGTGATGAACTGACCTATTCCCCCAGCCCATGCCTTGTTCCCCCGTGCAGCTGCTGGGAAGGAGGGAGGGGGATGAGCAGAGAAACAGTGTCTTTGAAGGGTTTATTTTACTTCTCATTTACTCCTCTGACTGTTAGTCAATAAATCACTTTTTGTAACTCTAAGTTTAGGCCTGTTTGCCCTTTCAGTGCATCTTTCTCCCACGTGTCCTTATCTCAACTCATGAGCCCTCTGTATGTATGTTAATTTGGGGGTACCTGGCATTTGGCCAGGATCAAACCCCCACAGCACAAAGAGGAGTTTCTGAATACAGTCCTGGATGCAATGCCTCCCCTTACACAGAAGTCTGACCTCCCTGAGCTTTCAAAGATGCATCACTACCACACTCACAGGGACTGCATGAAGACACTCCCTGCCTATTATAACAGCAAGGATTAATTTGAGTTTGCTCTTAATATTTTCTGTTCATTCTTCAATACACAATACCTTTGTGGCATAAAAAAAAATAATTTTCAGTTCAGCATGGCTCTTTATTTTGAAATAAAAATGCATCTTTAGCAAACCATCAGAGAAGAATGTGAGAAAAGTAAAAGCAAGGGAGACACAACACCTAAAAGACTAGATTCACTGCTTAAACTACACTGGCCTTTGTGTGTGTGTGTTCACTTTCACCAGATGCTCTCCTCTACCTATGCCAACAAGGAAAAGCAGCACCAGTTCTGATGTTTTAAGGCTAAGCTGACAATATTTGTAAGGGTGACTACCAGGGAAACATGAATAAATACCTGCATATTCTTCTTACAAGTCAGAGCTATATGTGCAGATATGCTGAAAACATCCTAAATTGAAGCATTCTGACCAGCAAAGTTAGTATCTTCTAAAGAACGGAAGATTTCTGATTCTACAGGGTGTCTTCAGTTGATCCTTGCATTTCATGACAGCCAGGTACACCAGTAGTATCAGTATCAAAAAAAACCAAACCAAACCCAACCTCCCGAAAAACACAAAACAAACTACTTAGGAAGCTTCCATCTCTCCATCCTACTCCCCTGGCACAAAAAGAGTTTGTGTCTTTAAAATATTTACATACACACAAAGCATGAGTAACTGTACACAATTAGAATATTTGCTTAATTTGCTTTTCAATTCTACATTTTCAGATTTACTCAAACTTTTACAATACCTTTCCGTAGAATCCCAAATGAATTTCCTGTCTTGGTCTTCATCTGTATATACTGAAGATAAAGGCAGCTGAGCCAAGACTCTCTCTCTCCCCTCTTGTTGCACATTCTCTTTCAGAACTACAGTTACAGTTTCATCATCATAGAAGTGAGCATCCAAACAACTGTAGCATCTATAGGAAAATAATTTAGAAAACATCAAGTAATATAAGAGCAGAATTAAAATATTTTAAATTTGCACAGCACTCATGTTAAAAAGCATTCAATACTTAACAGAGAGCTTTACTGCAAATTATAAAAAAGGTCAATTGTGCAGCTATGAAACTGAATGATAGCCATAACTTGGCCGACTTCTGTATCATACAGGAAAAATGATTCTGAAAGGAAAAAAAAAAAGAAGCAACTCACAAAAAAGACTTACTAGCAGTCTTAGCATTTCAGCTTAAATGTAAGAAACAATAAACATAAACACCAAAGAAAATTTAGAAACACAGCTGAAGGTATGGAGAGCAAATCACATCCGGCCTGTCTACATGAAAAGGCCAAGTTTAGTCTATCATATGCCTTGTAAGATGGCTACATTCAGGCATATCAAATCTTATCTTACTTATAGAACATCACAGAAATAAGCAATACCTGTTTCCAGCTAGCTTTGTTCCTCGCACTTGTGTTAAAGCTCTAGTTTTCAACTGGAAAACTAAAATTTACTTGACCTTGAGATGAAGTGCAAAGCAAGACTCCCTCAACCCTGCAACTTCATGCACTTGTGCCATTTCTTACAACCTGATTCACCTAGGTGAGTTAACTTCAAAGTTAACTTTATGCAAGAAAAACACTAGGAAACACGATCTTTAATTCGGCAATCTGCAAGAAAAATCAAGTATACTGACCTGGAGTCTGAGCTCTCATTTATACTGTTGTTCAAGAAGTTTCCAAACTCTACTGCAAGAATCCCATTACTGACAGACCTAAAACAACAGTGTTAATTATCTCAGTGACAAATACTTTTCCCTTCACAGAGAAGACAAAAATCTCTTATGGCAACTGCCATTACAAGATGATGTAAGTCTAAGTTAAGCACAATAAAGGGCTACATGCCAAAATTATGTGATGGGTGGATGGGAACCTTTTAAATTCTTCTGCTCCTCAGAAAAATGTGACTAATAGAGTCAAACAGAACACTGCATCTGGCTTATGGGACACAGCTCTTTGCTGAACTCCTGGCTCAACCGTCCTAGTCTCAGGTTCATTATATTACTTGTTACTTCACAGCAAAAGAGGTTAGATTGTTTTAGGTATCAGGGAGGGAGGAAATAGACCACAGGGCAATAATTTTGTCATCAGAAGCTCTCAACTGGAAACACAAAAGATAGTTTCACAGTAGCAGTAAAATTGCTTTACAAATTCCCACCCCATCACAGTTCATTGTCTCTTCAAATTAAATTACAGAGATTATAACAATCAGTATTTTACAAAGAGGAGTTTTTGTTGCTTTTTAAACCCAGCTCATTTCAGCCATCCCACTGACAGAATGCAGCTTGAACAGTTATATCAGCACAATCAGGCTGTGACAAATCACATTGAGGACACAAACTCCTGAAGGTACACTAATCTACACCCTAAAGAGATGCATTCTATTTGATGTACTTGTGAGTGTAGTCCTCGTATTTCTACAAAAGTATTCTAAAATATTTTTAATACTGTCTAAAAGTATTAAATCACAGACTGCAAAAAGTTTAATCAAAGAATACTATTTACAGTCAGACAAAGCAACATTGGAAGCAAGATTCTCTGTAATTTTTCAGAAGTTTGCACAAACAAGTAATTCCGTGAGCAGCAGTCTAAGGGAATCAGAATTTTTTTCTTATCCTAGAACCATCTTGGGTCTTAAGATCAGATTTTCTGAGTCTAATACAACACAGACTTCTGCTGCAGATCCTACTGCAGTTTCCTGCAGCACTTCTTAATGTGCTGCATTCTTACTCGTTTTCTCTAGTATCCGAGAACGACTGTATTCATGGTGCTCATTCCTTACTTTTAAAAATAGATTTAAATTGCAACTGTCTCTGTACAAACATGGCAAAGCTCGCACACTTTTTCCCTCTTTTTGTCTTACCTGGAAGTATCAGTATGCCTCCTCAAAATGTGTATTTTAGAAATAGAATTTTCTAACATGGTGAAGAGAACATAATGTAAATTAGATGTTTTGTCATTCCACCTGCAATGTGGGGGAAGAAATGAAAATTTAGATCAAGTTTTAATAACTAGTAAACTACATGGAACAACAAATAGCAGCATACTTACAGCAATGGTAGTTTAAATAACTGAGGTGTGGAATCTTCACTGCAAAGGTATGACAAAACAGTTTAAAAATGTTATTCATGCACGAGTTTTAGTTGCAAATTCTTTAGTTTCTTTTAGTAAAGAAATACCTTGGAGAAATTTTGTAGAGAGAGATGCAGACTGCTTGATGCACTGACCTTCCAATTACATCCTAATAAATATAAAAAAATAGGCCATAAAATACTGGCAGTTACTTATAATTATGCATGTTTTTAAGACAAAAAAACCCCAACCAACCAACCAAAAACCTCTGAGTACATCTGAAAGAAAAATCCACCAATATTTATCCTGGAATAAACATCCCTAGTGCAAACACTATCACTTCAGACACTTGTATCACGTTTCTTCATAATACTAGCTTCACATATTGTCAATCAACACAGTTATCTGGTACACAGCACATACACACACATAATTAACATTAAAACTAGATCCCAATAATGTGGGAACAGAATATGTTAAACAAAAGAATTCCCCATTATGCTCCCCCTAGCCAAAGGCTTGAGACATCCCAGCAGCAGTGAAGTTGGACTATAGTCAAGTTGTAGGCACTCAAAGGCAAAGATTAAAGCTTCAGGCCTTGCCAAGCACTACTACCTTCAGTTGACCACTACCCCTAAAAGAAAGTTATCAATTATAGAAACCAAACTTACTGCTGGCTTTTGCAAACACTGATCAATGACCCCTTCCATTTGCCTTTTGACAAAATGCAGTGATTTCTCAGGATAGTAGGGAAACAGAAGTGGACTTTCTGTAAACAGATAAAGTTAATTTAAAAAATGCTTCTCTATTAAAACCTATTACACCATTATCAAGTACCTCTAAAAATAAATATTCCTAAGACTATTTTCCAAATAAAAATGCTACCATTTCCCCCCTTTTTATTCAATTAAATAGGCAGAAAAAGGCAACTGTGGCAAATTCTATTACACAACAGCTGATGCTGTCAAGGTTTTACAGTCCATGGGTTGCTAAAGTTAAACAAGAATAATTTTCACCATCTGCTCATTATAGTCTCTTACTTCTTTTTCACCACTAAATAACAAAATAGTCTCAGACTCCAGTGAAAGAGAACAAGTTAGGACACTTCCCTCAGGTACAGCCTGAGCATAAATATTGGTTTCTTGAATTGGAATTAAGATCACCTAAACCAGACATCTTCTGGGCATCCTTCCAAACCCACACTTCTGAGACTGGTATAGAAAAGATGGGGAACTCCTAATACCCAGAAAATTGTAACTGACTGCGTAAGCAGCTACATAAACCCATGCAAAATAACAGGGCTCGTTTATTTTACTCTACTCAGATGAAGACCAGTGAGTAACTCTACAGAAGTAACTTATAAGCATCAAAAAGCATCTTCTACATTCTTTACATTCTACGTATATCTTGCATTCACTTTTTTTTTTTAATGAAAGCACACTACCTTTAAGATGAGTACTATCTTTAAGAAAGTTAAACCACTGGTTTCCCTCTGTATTAGGTGGTGATACAAGGTCATCATCTTCATCTTTCAAGTACTAGAAAAGAAATACACATATTTAAGACTGCAGTTTAAGAATAGGGGACATTAGAATTCACCTTCACTATTGCCCCAGTGAGTATATTAAACATTTGTTGTTAAATTAACATGCCACAGTCTTAAAACTAAATATTCCATTCCATCTAGAAACAGTAAGAAAAATCAACTATTATTTAAGATCATATGGTGATATTTCCATAGGAACTGACTTTTAAATCAAGCCTGAGCACAAATGTTTTGAAATCCAGTGATTAATGCCATAAAGACAACAAACATATCAGTTTTACTGAAGCTGGCTTTTACAGTTTTATTACTGCTGAAAAATGTTTCTGTCTTTTCCTAAAAATACAGCACGTGTAAGGTGAAACTATAAGCCATGGTTTTAAAGCCCCACTTTCATAATAAGGGGAAACAATTAAAATACTCTCTTTTACCATTACTGGTATGTGCAACACAGAGCAAAAGGGCCAGGGAAGAAAAGTGGACACAGCTTTAAAAGATTCTCTATCTAAGGATTTTCTCATTTATTCTTTTTACATTTTTTCCTTAGTTCTTTACCTGGCCAACTCTCTCCACATTGAAGTATTTTCCTTTACGATTGTAAAGATCTGGTGCCTAAAAAAATAATGCAGACAAACCCATTATTTAAATACTATGTTAATGAGAAGTCGTGAACAAAAAGACGATTAAATTATTTTATTCTAAGATTTTTCAGATTCAGTTCTTGTCAGCAAAAATACAGTCAGATTCTGTATTTGAAAAACCAATATCACTTACCTCATTGAAGTGCTCAGTAAGAAAATCAGCAACAAAAGTGATATCTTTTTGAGTCATCTAAAATGAAACAAAATAAAAATGTGAGAAAAGCAAAGGGTAAGAAATACATTCCAGTGAGCACACAACACACATTCTATAGGCTGCACAAGCAGAGCTCCTTCAGCCTGTGCTCACAGAGCAAATGTTCCAGCCTCCAAACTGCTTGGGAGCCCTGTGCTGAACTCACCCCAGATCATTCTTGTTTGTCTTGGACAGGAGGGTCCCAAACTGGAGATGCAATCTGACAAGTGCTAAATAAGGACAGTAACTACTTCCCTTAACCTCCTGGACATGCTCTCATTACTACAGCCCGGGTCATCCCTGCCCACCTTTGCCAGGGCACACTGCTGGCTCATGCCCAGTGATTCCCACATCATCTCAGCAGAGCTAGCATCTTCCCAGGCACCTGGGCTCCAGCTGTGCAGTAATCCACCCTCCCCAGGACAGAACCTTGCATTTTGTCCTTGATGAACTGCAGGAGGTCCCTACCTGTCCATCCTCCGGCCTATCTATTTCTGGAAGGCACCTCTACCCTCAAGTGAGGGCAATGTGATGGTGGCTGTAAATCTGATGCAGGTATTATTATATTATTATATTTTTCCTCTCTTCTACTTAGGCATTGGTAAAGACGCTAAAATCTCATTCTGGACAACTTCATCATTTAGGGCACATAAAGAGCTGCTATACAGAGGCCTTGCATACACAGTGTGATAATAAACTATTGTTAACAAAGAAAACAGAAAAAGTAATTAATGCATGACAGCATATTAGACTGAATCTGCAGACATCAACTTTCTCAAAAAAATGACACAGACACTATCCTTTAAGTTTTGGAACAAAAAGAAACCTTTAATTCGACTTTCAAGATAGGAATTCAGAGAGTATCCCCATCTATCAGAAAACGTTTACTATTACCTTGTTCAGCTCTGGAAGCACGTGATCTTCTGACATCCTCAACATGGCTGAGAGGAAATTATATTCTTATTGCATTAATACTGTTTCCCTAATATTCTTATTTTTTCATGCCTATGTTACAAAACACTGCTGTTAGAATAGAAAAGATGAATTCATCAGAGGGAAAAGAGTCTGGAATTAAGAATTACAAATCAAGACTGAAATTAAGCCTCACTAGTACCACTAACTTACATTACAAATCTTGAAGAATTTTTATCTTTCATCTTTCTCAACTGCATTCTACCCTGTATGAAGCAGAGATGAAACTACTATAAAAAGGACTCATAAGAACTTGTTCATGTATATACTAAGAGTAGTAAAACGAATACATGTAAAATACATGCAAACTATCATGTCCAGAATAATGTGTTTTAAGAGAATTGCACAGGAGTAATTTTAAATCAGCAAGGCTTGGATACAGTTCTCTGTTTAGTCTGAAACCAAACAAATACAGTGAACATAACATTAAGACACAGAACTCTGATAGTTCTACTTTCTGCAATTTTTTTATACTAGAACTATTAAATTCCTACTAGTAAGTGCTAACACTGCATATCTGGTGCTTTTACAGTATCTGGTAAGACCACTTAGGTTTTGTACAGTAGTTCTAAAAAGATCAGTTAAAAGTTACCAACTTACTCATAAACCCTTTATAAAAACCAGCAGGCTTAAATACAGTGTTCTGCACTTCCTTCTAACATTTTCTCTGCAGCTACCCAGACACAACTGAAGGTGGCTACTAAGTGCATCCGGACATTCAGAGACTGTTCACTTCTGTGCAGAACCTTACAAGCAACTAGGCTGTCACAGGAGAAAACAGCAAGTAACAAAGTAAAAGAGAATTAGGCTATACTTCAAACTTGGTGTAAACCAAATAAAGTCCTTTATTTTTCTCCAAATGAAGACCAGTAAATTTCTATGAAGCAGAAAACAGTTTGGAGCAGCATTACAGGTCAAGTATATATGACGCCCATTCTACACACACTAAGTTTAATTGAGAACTATCAAATTTATAATCTGTGTTTAATATTATAATTACTCTTTCTTCATCAAATATATCTCTTTACATGTCCAGAAATTTTCTTTGATAGAAAAAATACAAGGCTATAACTAAGATTGGCCTGATTATTTGGCCACATTTCAATGCTTACAATATAAAACAGATACTGGATTAGTATGTCAATCTTACCAACATAGAGCCATCGAAAAAATGCCTTGAAGTTTTTCATACTACTGTCGATAACTCTAAATAAGAAACAAAAAAGAAATTACAAAATCTGAATGTCAAAAGCTGCTCCAGGCTTAAGCCCCATCTTTACCACAAAAACGCTTGCAAGTAATACCAGTTTTTTTCAAAATGCTCAACGCAACATTCCAAGAAAGACTGTGGTATGAGTGGTATGAGTCTGAGATGCAGTGGGACAAGATGAAAGCCCACCCCCAACAGAGGAGTCTTGCTCTCCCAACCACCTCTATTCCCACCTGCATCCATCTCCTTCAGTACAAGACTCAATAGGAATGTTATTTAAACTCTCCAGACTTTATACTTACTGAAGCAGCTCATTTGCCTTCAGGATGAAAGATCCAACAGCAGTAATAGCCTCTGTAAAAAAAGTTAATCATTATTATTAAGCTTTCAAAAGTAAAATCAGAACAGGTAGGCAGCATACACACTACTGTACCTTCAATTCCAGATGCATCTAATCCCAGAGACTCATATTTTTGTTTCCATAAGGCCATTCCTTTCAACTCACTCAAATGGTACAACAGTGCTTCAGAGCCACTAGGAACGCAGAGGAAAGTATAATTTTTATTCACCCTCTGGAAATTCAGTGCTCTGCTGCATGCTACATTTTTATCATTTAATCTGGAAAGTGCAAAGCTTTATAAGGTGGACTGACATATATAAGAGACAACATATCACTTCAGAGAAAAGCAAATGTTGTGCCAATGATTTTAAGCACCACATAAAGTTAGTGCAAATATTTTTCATAGACCCTATAAAACACACTAGGCAGCAATTTACAGGTGATGCATTATGGACATTGTTCAAAATACTTCAATAGTTCTCTACTATGAAAAAGTAAAATAATACGTTTTGCCATGATCACAGTCTCCATAACAGCACACGTACATAGAAAGCACCACCAATACAGTATACTGTCTTTTAGCAAAGCATGTAATATGCTATTTAATCAATAATTCACTGGAAATTCTGTGACTTACCTCTGTAAATGACTTATAACCAACTTTTGTATACTGGAATAGGAAGACTCTATGGACTGACCAAGCTTTTTTAAACCCTGTTAACAAAGGAATAGAATCATATAATAATGTTCTGTTAACATAAAAATAATCAAAAGATATTGAAATAGATTCATTTAGTATGTTTAAAAAAATATTAACATACCTTTACTGTCAATTGGTTCATTAGTAATGCCTGAAGTTCCAGACTGAAGAAGGTGGGGAGAGAACCAAATAGGCATTTAATTTTGTATTTCAATATCAAGTGCAAATGCATACTCAGATGAAACAACAGTAACTACCTTGCTTTGCCCCATAACAACAGCTGCATAAACTCATCCTGAACAGAAGTGGTTGTATTCTTTTCCTGTCAGTCAAAATGATTGAAACAGATTGGTGAAGAGATTATATCCAGGCTATCAAATTATCTCACAAACATTTCACTTTAAGTATTTCAGAGAACACACCCATATCCTTGAATGTTGAAATCAGACTACTGATCACTGAAAATTTTTTGATCATTGAAAATTTTTTAGTATTTCAAGTTATTTTCAATTGCATTACCCAATAATAATTCTAAGCAGTTTGCTATCACCAAGAATCTATTTTTAAAAACAAATAAATTACATGATTCCTTAACTTCTGGCCATGGTCAATGAACACAAAATTTAAGCAAATCCAAGAGCATCTTAAACGTGGATATTATACTCTATTAAACTAGGCTATAAGTGTTGTTACTCAACATTTACAGTAATCAGTTAATCAATGACTTAAGCACAAAAAACACAACCTTAAATAGAAAGCAACTGATCAACAGCTGGGCAAGCTGGAAGTTATGGTTTTTTTAAAATTCAGAAGAAATAAAATTAAGTATCACAATACAATCATGCTTTATTGTACTCACCTACCTTCAGCATCAGAGCACTTGACACACAATAGCTTCCAGGCTGTCTCTGAACTCAGAGACTGTTATCTGGAGGCATCATGCTTAAACATTAAAATATGCAATACACTAATAATAACAACAGAACTACAGCAAAACTGTTTCTCCAAAAGGATGGTTAATCCTACAGTACCTGTACAAACTTTGTTAGTCGTGAGTCCATCTGCATCAGTATTTCTTCCCATGCTTCACACATGCATGTCAAGGACAGCCTTATATACTGTAATACAGAAACTGGCATTAGTATTATTTCCTTTCTCCCCTTCAAAAACACATTCAAAAATTGTATGTTACAATACAAAGGGAAGATATACTGTAGATCTTATACAAAATTTATTATCAAATTCCAAGTTGGAGCTCTACATTTACTTAAAACAAACTCAAGCTTCCGACTGGAAAACATTTAATTCACTTGAATTAGAATGTCAAAGCCTGCAAGAACCAAGAGACTAAAAGGATGGTGTAACATAACTGTACCTGTAACAGAGTTGAAATGTGAGTAAACTTCCGGGCCATTCGAGTTACCTCAGGTAGGTAACTTGATAATAGACTAGTGTCCAACTATAACAAATGAAACAAGCAGGAGTTAACAGATGATTTGTCTTTTAACAATATATAGATTACAGAAGTTAAAAGACAGATTGGAAAGACCCACAGAAAATCTCTCAGCTCTCATTTCCTTAAAGTTGATTTTAAGAGAAAAATACTTTTAATTCAAAGAAGCAATAAATATTTTTAACATATCTATAAAGACTCCTGATAAGGTTCCATATTGTGTAGTTTTAACAGTAATAGTTTTAAGGATGACCATTTTGGAGAGGTAGGATAATCAAAAGTAATGCTGTTATCCCTTTGCGTGCAGAATGAAGAAAATCTGAATAACTGAAATAGAATAAATTAATTAGTTATTTTAAAAGTAGTATTTCAAAAGGATGCCTCAGATCACCATGGTCAGTCTCATCAGTGAAACTGCATGTTAACATCATAAATTCAAAAGCCAAACTGAGGTGAATTTCAGAAAGGCTGGAACTGGTCATTTGTGTTTCTTCTGCAAACAATGGGAAAGCAATAAAGCTACCAGAATGTATTTCAAAAAGCAGTTTTACTTTTAAAAAACATTTTAGAATTAGTTTACTTGCCTGAAAATACGTTAGCTCTGCTTCACCGTCTGAAGAGCTTTGTATCTTTGTAATAACTGATAGTGATTTCAAATCACTAGACAAACACAGTCCACAACATGAACCTGCCACCTGAAGGATTCCAGTTTACAAGTTAATAAAACATTTCATTTCCTCTAGGATGTATTTACTGCTTTAACACATTGACATACAAAGACGACTGTGTTCAACGACATGTAAAAACAAAGTTTAATTTTCAGCTACTGCTCAGGAACAAACCTGCTCTTTTTATAGTGTATTAGCACTGAATTTTGAAACAAGATGTCACATTTCCCAGTTACAATGTCTTTCCACCAATAACCAACAACCCAATCAATTAGTTTCTTTAAAATTCAGCAGCCCACTTTCACTTGTGTAAGCATATGTATATTTTCACTCAATTCACCTGTAGTTTGGTATATTACAAAGAAAAAATGTGGAAAGGAACCGAACGTACCCCAGTTACTGTGGCAATCTTGAACATTCCATAAGCATAAATCTCAATAAATCCTGAGCTGCCACCAAGGACAAGAGCATTAAGCCTATAAAAATAGAAGAATGTGTTGATAAGCATACTGAAAGAAATTTGAATGCACACAGATATAGTTCTCAATACCTAAATTCCATCCCTTAAAAATCTTCCTCTAAAGAATCACTGCACTAAAGGAAACCCTGTGCTACCTTCCAGAATCCAAGAAATTTAAAACCAATCAAAAATTAGCTTGGATTTTATTGATAAAACCTGCCTCTAACATTTACATTAAGGGTATCAATTACTACATTAACTGAGAAAATAGGGAAAAAACAGCAGTTTAGTCAGAGAGTACTTTTCCACTAAAAGTATCAAATTTCTAGCAACAGTTCACCTACCAACAAAGGCTGCAAAGCATTCTTACACAGCTACTTCGAGTTTATCCTAACTACATGCTGAGTAAGTTTGTCACAGTCACTCAGCGGCACTCCTCAGAAAAACCTCAAAGCCAATAAACATTTGAAATGGATGCAGCAGCAACAGCAGCCACAAAAGTAACAACAGCATCAGAAACAGAAACACAAACACAGCACAAAGAACAGAGTTTGGGACAGACAGGTCTGTGTTTTGCCAACTTATTAACACCAATGTGCTACACTGGCTTGGGAAAAAGCCTATGAATGTAAGAAAATTAAGTACAACTTCTGCCTGTTACATACCTAAATAAAAAAATGTTGAAGTAGAATGTTTCTGTTAACACCAACACAGAAGTTAGAAAAACAGTATCTTAAAAACTTTTGGTTTGATTGAGTGGATGAAGGGAGCAGAGAATTCACAAAGCTCCTATACCACAGACAGCTCCCTCTCTCTCTTTCAAGCAAGAAAATCCTACTGTAAGAAGAGCTTTCAAGTTTTAAAAAGGAGTACACAGAGGTGCAAATTCGAATTAAGGTGGATGATTCTCAGTGGTGAAGACTGTACGAACAGTGAAATGGAAAAAAGGCACAGATATTAAGAGCCCTCCTCAAAAAATCAGCACAACGTGCTGCACAAAGCCAGTCTGACTCTGCTAAACTACACTTCCACCAGCTGCTCCTCATGTGTTTCCTAATAACAGATGTTTACTTTAAAGTAACACTAATACAGCTAGTTTCAAAGCTACTTTTAAGTTTAGATTTGTCACACTCCTAACAAACCCCCAGGAATTCTCTGTATAAAACAAGCATTCAAAAATGTCTCCAAGACCAGTTTAAGTAACATATAAATCAGCCTTCAAATGCACCCCAAGAAATCTTCTAAGAAAAAGAAGATACAACATCAACAGCAGTTGCTGATAAAGTGCCCTAAAGTGCCTTATAATCTCTCTAAACTGAGGGGAAAAGTTGTAAACTGATGGAAACTTTTAAAAAATATATTCTTTGAACTTTGTACATTAAAAAAGACATTCCATACAACTTCTCTGAGACTAAAGCAACTATGAATAACTTAAAAGTAAACCCACTTATTATTTTATACCTTTAGAAGAGCAACCAAACAAAAAGCCTCAACCAACAACAACCCACAGACAGAATTTACCTGACATCACCCAGAAGCTTCATAATCTCATCTGACTTTTCTTCACTGAAAATACAGAACACGTGATTAGGGCTTGTGTAGCTTGTCTCAAGACCAGAAAACAAAATAAAACAAAAAAAATATACAGTTATAACATGATAATTTCTTACCTGAAAATTTTTGCAGTGGTACTGTAACTGAAAACAAAATAATTACTCTCAGTAACAATGACCAGACACACCTGTAGAGCATTAAAGATGAATAACTGAAAAAATAACAAATAACAAACTGTATCTTCTCAAGCTTACTAGTGTAACACTTACTTTTTTGGTAGTGCTGGTAATTTAGGCAAAAGGAGGTTTGATTCATCCTCAGCATTGTAAAAGGAAGTGAGAACACTAAAAAAAAAGTAATACAGTCTTTATTACCCAAGCCATAAAAATGAGAAGGGACTTTCTTTTTAACAGTGTTAGAGCATATATTCAATACATTATGTATATCAAAGTTATGAATATCAGAGGATAATTCTTTATGGGACCTTTAATAATGTATCAAGTGATCAAATTAATAAAAGAACTGAAAATCTTTTTTTTATTTCCAGGGATTAAAGTTTGTCTCTGCTGGCTCAGAGGCTTGCCACCAAATCCTTCATTACCTGTAATGCAGTTACTGTCATAGGCTTTCTGTTTAAATTCTCTCCAAACCTGCAGTACAACCTATACACACCTCAAAACATCTAAAGACACAGTGAGAGAAAGATGAAAGCACCATACTTAATATCATACCTGAGATATGTCAGAAGGATGAAATTCCCCATGAGAAGCTAAGCCTAACCCCATCAGGAGAAGAATGTTAGAGTGATTTAAAACACAGTTATTTTCTTGCTATTTTAAGACTAATGCTTACAGGAGGTGAGGACAGAAATCCTCAAATCAGGAGCTTCTGCCACCTGCCTTCTTGCACCGCCATAAGGTGCATATCAGAGGTTTCTGTAACTCAATAGAAATAGGGACCATAATGTCCTCCAGCTCACAAGTGCTGCTGAAAGTTGTTTAATTACACAGAGTTCATGGTCACTAGGGATAATCTGACTTCCTGAACAGAATTACCAGTGAGACTGGATGTAACACTAAAGACAAGACATGAAAGACATAAGCACCAAAATAAAGATCTTGAAAACAGAAGTAAAGAAAGATTTAAATATAATATTTATTCTGACTAACAAAGTAGATGAACATAACATTATTATCATTAGTTTAATAAATTGATTGGTATTGAAGCAAACCAGATCAGAAGACAGGTTGTACATGCCAACTCTAGATTAAGCAGCCCTTAAGAGAGAGGTGCTCAAGATCATGTTGACATTTACTGTATAACCTAAAGAACCACAAGATTAGGTATCAGCACTAAAAATAAGCATATCAAAAGTGCCTATTCTAAAAAAAAAATGAAAATTTTAACCAAGTGGTGAAAAAAAGCCACAGCTATGAAATACTGTATTATTTTATGTGACTGCTTGTAACATACCAAGTATAAATTATCAGTAAGATGGCATTCCATATCCCATGATTTACTTTTTCAGACTCACCTGCTTTCCTCAGTTACTTCCATCCAATGCATGTATGTAATAGATAAGTCCACAGAGAAGGAGTGCAGGCTTTCAGGTTTTTCTACATCACACAGAATAATCCGCTTGGTATCAGCAAGGCCAAAAGCCAAAACTAGAGAACAAGTAAAATGTATAAAAAACCAGTGTGCAAAACTCTGTATTTTACACTGACCAAGAAAACAATGTGCCTTCAAAGCCAACTACTGGACACTTTTCTTGGTCTGTGTACAGCTCTTCCAAACTTTCATTTGAAACCTACTTAATGCAATGAAAGTTTGAACTCCTGTCATATTTTAGGTGATAAATTAAAGGCAAAGGCCTGATTTCACAATTATTTATCTATAAGTTGAATTGAACACGCTTCTAGCACTTCTAACAATAGTTCTGATAAAGTAGAGGCTTCCAGTTTTGCAAACTTGAGTCCAATATGATATATAAAGACTGTCCACCACAAAGGTTTGGGTTTTATTGCAACAAAACACAAATTAGGAGTTGCTGAGCAATTTTTGCATCACTTTACTCCTAACTTTCTTCATCCATAATAGCAATAGGAGGCAGAGGTTTCTCTACTTACCTCCTTGTAATCACAGGTAATTAGCTTAAAAAGAAGTTTCCTAAACTTTTCAGATGCCATCAAAAAGCCATACAGGTAGTTTTTATTCACATGTCACAGAAGAAGATTGTTCTTATTCTCCCATCTCTAGTGAATCAAAAATTAACTGACTTCTGGCATAAGTTTATTATGCTACTAAATTCAGCATTATTTCTGTTGATACAGAAAAGGTTTTTTTATTTCTCTGATCTATAATTAGAGCAATTTTAGCCTATAAAGTCCTGTCTATGCTAAGTAAGCTTAGCCCTTCAATGAATTCTGATCAGACAGCTTCTTTCTCTCCCAACAGACTTTGTAGTTCATACAAAATATCCTGCTTAGGTAGGAGGCTGAAGTTTTGCTATAACCTGAAAAGTAGCATTTGGAACACAAATCTGTCTTACAAATCTTTCTTGCAATTACATTCAACAGTGTTAATCTATTACTGTGAATGAACCAATATAAAATTAAGCCACCCTTCTCTTCAAACACAGTTTACTTGTAAATTTCCTTCACAGATGAGAGGTAGCATCATTCATGATTTCCCATGGAATTTTTATTACACCATATCACCTCATATACTTGACATTACTTTTGCCATCTGGTCTCCAAGCAAGAGCAGTCACTTCTTTTCCTGTATTTTCATTTGGAGGCAAACTCCACACTCGTTGAAAGTTTGCAAGCCGATGAAGTAAAACCTACAAAGCAAATACACAGAAGACAAACCACATTCTCCGATTAATAACAGTTTGTAAAACAGTTCAAGATGCATGACTTTTTCTAGAATTCCTGTGTCTTAAATACCACCTGCTCCTCTAGCAGATAATTCACTCCTATGGTCTTTCAGAAGACGGTACACAGTTTTCAGCAATACAGAGAAATAAGATGAACCTTGGATAAGTATAGAGGCTCCTAACCAACAGCGGTTACCCATCACCTCTCCAGCAGACAGCCCAAAAGCACAAGTCTTGTCTTCATGCATGATCACGTACTGCAGTTCCAGCAGAAAAAGTACTTAAAAGTCGATTTAATTTAAATATGAAATTTCATGCACTTTAAAATCCCACAAACACAGGAAACCGAGAGCATTACACGTGAATTTGTTCGAAAATTAGAATGCAAAAAATTAAGGGGCAGTAAGTATTAAGAAGCTTGATTTTTAAAAATTGCGATTCCTAAATGTTTGGCCAAATTTACAAGAAATATGCCCCAAGTAACAGCAAAGGCATCTCGGCCTGCGGGAAGAAGCGGCGCCCATCCTTCCAGGGCTCCTTCCCCGGCACCAGCACTCACCTCGCCCGCTCGGTTGGCCAGGGCAATGAGGTCCCTTTTGGGGGACCAGGACATGAATATAATCTCCTGCGGCAGCTGCTTCTCGCCCACCTGCCTGAAGGCGGGCATGGCTGCGGGGCTCCGCCGAGAACCGCGGGACCTCCGCTCTCGCTTCCGGGGGCGGTGCTTCCCTCCGCGGCAAGGAGCGGGGCGGGCCTGGGGAGCGGGGCGGGCCTGGGGAGCGGGGCGGGCCTGGGGAGCGGGGCGGGCCTGGGGA
>VZRN01000467.1:688153-720981 GCA_013397935.1 Dasyornis broadbenti
TTTTTTTTTTTTTTTTAAGCCCCCTTGCCAATTGGAGAGAAATTTTTAAAAAATCACAAGGCATCCTGTGAAGAAGACTGTAACTAACAGAGCAGCAATTCCTAGAACTCGTGCCTTCTCCTCTACCTACCCTCACTCCCTCCCTTGCCCCATGTCCTCCAACACCAACATAAAACCAGAGCATCCGCCAGTACCTCACCTCTCAGCAGCACTCCCCTTAACGTCCAACACCCACCAAATTAGGCACATAGTTAATCCTAAGTACAAAATTATTGCATTATACAAATACATGGTAAGGGCTATAGTAGTTCACTTAGTTGTTTTGAGTGGGTGGTTTTTTTAGTACCAGTAATGATGTAAAATAAAAGAACTGTCATTCAGTTCAATCAGGTTTTATTTTGGATGTTAACATTTACATTTTTAGAAAACAGAATGCAAGGCTGGAAATAGAAAAATAAATTAGCAACTATGTAAAAACAAGAAAAGTCATGTCTTTTTTTTCTTATTCTTTACTTTCCTCTTGGAGAATATGACATGTTTCATAGCTAATATTTTACAGATTCCCATCTTTACTTTCTTTCGAGTTATCTGCCTTTTCTTTTTGTCAGGTCTGTAAAGCAAAAAAGGAACACAGAGATTAGAATAAAATGGAGAACATACTTTCTCGTACTGAACAAGTACATTTGCTTGTATTTTAACTAAGTATATGAATTTTGTGACAGTATGCAACTGTTACAAAAAGTACAAGGAACATTCCATCTTTAAAATGTTATGATATTTCAACTTCCTAAAACTGTCCATTTTATTGCCATTAATCTTTCATTTTATGTATTTATTCAGCATTTAAATTTAAACAGATATTAAAAAAATCACTCAACAAGCACAAAAAAACACACATAGTTTCATACTGAATATACAATGCATGAAAATATAATAGAAAGACTTAGAAGAAAGTATGTAAAGTTGAACACCATTAGGAAACACCCTGCAATTAGTACAGGACCTAAATACAATCAGCAAGGGGATTGTTTTCTGTCTCTGACAAAAGATGTATGTCTTACAATGCAAAACGTTGAATAATTATAACAAAACATACAAATTTTTTATTATAAAAAGAAATCGAAGTTATCTTCTGCAATAAATCAGCAAGAAAAAACTGATGGCCTGAAAGTACTAAACCGTTCTGCTACAACTGACAATAGTCTCTTACTTGACAGAAGAAACAGATGGGGTTTCATTAATTTCTTTTAGCATCCTTTTTAAATTTTTTAGCAAAGGAAAACGAAATATTAAGAGATGGAATTTTTATGATCTATATAAAATGAAACACTGCTACCTTTTGTGTCTAATATTCCCTAAGCAAAACCCTGTTAAATATCAGTAGAACATGTAGCAATAAACCTGCACTCCTCTACCATCCAGCAGGCCCCTCATGAGTCTCTTGATACTGATCCAAGAGGGTAATTATCTGAATCTCACTGTGTGACATAGGTACAGCTTTTGGGAGGGAAGAGTTGCATTTCCACTGTTATAGCCATTCAAGTCCAGAATCATGGACAAACCCATTACTCTGGAGAGGAATTTACAGAAGTGCAATCAATTATCCTGAACAGGAAAGACTGAGCCATCTGCTGGATCATGTCTTAGCAAATCCCGTTTCCTCTTTTCAGGTAGTTCCATCTGAAGACAACCACACACCATTTACTTGGCTCTCTAATACATAAAAGTATGCATACAGTGTTGTTCTGTATGTTATAGGACAATAATGGAAGAATAAAAGTATTCAATGTCACCCTCATTAATGGTGGATATTTAGATCATACTACAAAAAACACCTGAAATACCAGAAGGAAAAAAGCAAAATATGCCACAACAAAGCAAAAGAGACAGGAAGCAATAAAACCATCATAGTGACTCTTTTCTAGGCCCTTTCATGAGGAATTCAAAGGGGATATAAGTGTTCCATAACTTCAATTTTCAATCTTCTTGACAGAGCTCCATGCACCAGTCACCAAACTTGTGATCCATAGAAATCAGTTTTGAAAGAAAAGCCACAGGGAATTGGGAGCCCCAGCAAGGGACCTGCCTTTTATCATACCCTCCCTTCAGTATATAGTCCCCAGCAATCCAGCAAGTAGGCAACAGTGGAAGCTGACATCAGCACCTAAAGCAAAATACCATCTCTCTCTGAACTGACTCCATAACATAAGATCTCATCTCATCCTAAGACTGTATTTGACTGTATTAATGCAGTATCACACTTACTGACAAGCTGTTCTGGTGCGGGAGAGACTGGGACAGGCACTGCGCTTGTGACCTGCCTTCCCACAAACAAAACAGCCAATGTCAGTCTTCTCACAGCTGTGATTTTGAAGAGTGCAGCAGTTGCAATTGTTACAGTGAAACCAAGCTGAAAAATACATAACATGATTTATGATCTTGGAAAAGTTTAGAATGAACATTCTGAAACCAAGCTTTAAATATAGGCCACAATACCAGGTGTTTAATTCAAGATTAGCTTTACAGAGCTGGACGCAGTCACTTTCTGGTCCCTTACCATATTTCAAAAGTCAGCCAGGTACTTCACCGGACATATTGTGCCATTATGTGTGAATTATTTTGCCATTAAAACAATTATCCTGTGTGTGATCTTAACAAGAAAAATAGTCCAGATCTTACAATGTCCAGATGTTACAAACTGTGATTTTTGTAACAGTAACAAAAATGACTGCTTCAGTTATTTACACAAAGCTATAAATACAACTAAATTTGTGCATGAGACATAATTTTATCAGGACCTCTCAAACGTTTTAGTAATTGCCTACTTGTTTATGAAATTCTAATAAAAAAGCTCACAAAATCAGGAAACACTTATATGACAAATTGAAGTATTTCAGTTTTCCCATAATAAATATAAATGGGATTTAGTGTGCCTTGACAGGAATTTTTACATCTCTACATAGTGCAAGTATATCTAAATTAATGAATAGCAACTTGTGTGAAATAGAGATTTTTTCTTTATTCTACGTCTTCTAACTTACTACATTTTACTTCTTTTGCAGAATATTTTCTCTTCTGGTTTGGAATCTCAGTTTCTTTGGACTATGTGCACTTTTATTTAGAAAATATTTTTCTGTACTTACAGGGTTTTACACATTTTTTGCAAAGAACACAATGTTTCCATCGTCTACCATCCTACAAAAGGCAAATAAATGGTTTTATTTATTAACCCCCCCACACTGATTCTATCTTAAAACAGAACTAGCTGTGTATGGTCCCTACTGTTTACAGGAACAAGTCCTCTGTAAGAAGGACTGTAACTCAGAAACAACCATCCTGGAATCTGTGAAAATCACAGATAAAATTCTGAAATTAGCAAGTTCTACAACTTCAAAGCATAAGAAAAAATACACGTGTCAACAGATCACTGGTGACTAAGTTCTGATCTAGGTGGCAAGTAGCAAACTTGTCCTTTCCTCTTTCCAACACGAAAGAATTAGGGAAAGAGAAATTAATTCCCAGTGGTTATGAAAGGCGTACTGTGAAGGTAATAATAAGTCTGTGAAACCAAACTGTTCAGCGTTTCCCATGGAACTCAGAATAGGTTTTTACCAAAGCAAGTATTACAGAGTTTGTTATCTGACTACTGATGAAACTGCCATTCAGAAAGAAATGAAAATACTTACTTTTGATGTACATGAATTGCATATCTCACAGTGCTGGTTACCTGAACTCACATATCGCTGACATACAGTGCAAAACCTGGCAAAAAAGATGTACTGGTCCACTATGTGATCACAAAACAATTACTTTTATACAAGCTTAACAATTAATATATTCACTTTGTTGAATTAAAGATTATGTCTTTGATGCATAAATGACCACTTAAGCTATTTACATACAGTACATCCACATAGTAAAATCCAGGTGCTTCAAGTCAAATTATGAACACTATCAGTAATAAATGAAACTAAATTCCTCCGTCCTCAATGCTTCTCTTCGTGTTAATTTTTTTAACTACTGTCTTAACAGCTGATTATCAGACATAGCTGTAAATTGCTCTTGCAGATATTCACAGTATTTCCTACAGACAAATTGAGGAATCTCATCCTTCCACAGTGGAAAATATAAACTTCTTTTTAGATATTTCAGTTATCCTATACATTGTTTACATAACATGTAACTTTAGAATGAGACAGAAAAATGTGCTCTTAAGTCTGGCATCCAAGTTAGGCAAGACAATACTGCACAGCACTGTCCCAAACTCATTTGGAGACTTTATGCCCTAATTAAGAACAAAGACACTCTTTTAAAGGTCACCTGAGCATTAACACATCTTACCTATATCCCTCTTCTTCAGGAAGCACAACCATACTTGGGGTAAGGTTCGTGAAAATACGGACAGGAGACTGTCTACGACCTGTCTTGCCATGTTTATACAGTGCATGATTATCATAGTCTACCTAGAAAAATAAAACCATAAAAAAGTCTTAAACTGAATGCTAAGCACAAGCAGAGCTATTTACACATTTATTATCTTTATATGTGCCTTATGAAATGTTCAGGTTTATATAAAAGAATCTAACCCCAAATCAGATCACAAATTCTACATCAAGTTTTTTGTCTCATTTACTTGTAAATTTATGCAAACATAGTATTAGGCTAGACTCACAATACTTCAATAACCACATTTTACTTATTTCTTTTTGCTCATTTGCATGGGATACCTAAGATAACATTGCAGTTGTTTACAACAGTAACCCATTAAAAAAAGGGATCTATACTGTTTGGTTTGTCAGTACAAGAGATGACATCTTAACCTATCTCAGAATAACTATAAAGTGGCAAATCCAATTAGCAGTGCTTTTTCCAGCACTGCCTTCAGAGACTTGTCACAAAAATTCTCAGGTCTGAACACTAGCAGGAATGCAGAGTCCAGTCTAGCATTTGTTTTCAATTTTCTTCAACAAATTTCCATTCTACAAGGCACAAATACATTGTTCAGAACATCAATGTCAAAATTCACACAGAGTTGTTACATGAAAAAATAAACCTTTAGCATCATGAATACCCATGACTAAGCTCTCAGAACATACTGAAGTATGTGTGCTTAAACTATGTACAGAATGGATACAATATTGAAGAAGCTGATGCCAGATTATTGCTTTATCACTGACGAGTTCACTTATTAAGTAATTCCAAACGTTTCTATCACAGTAATTGTATTCTGGTGCATGCAGTTTTGGAGATGAAAGACCTTAAATTTTTTTTTTTTTTTTTTTTTTTAACCAGGGCTGGGGACTACCCACTGGCATTTCAACATCTGTGAAAAATTAAATACTCTTCATCAAGTTACCTCTCATCTCTGCAACATGCACCTGTCAAAATTAATACAATTTCTGTTAACACTGAAAACCTGGTAGAATAAATGAGTTCATGGATAAATGATAGACGAGCTAAAGATACGTAACAGGAACATGATAAAGTTACCACAGATATGACCGACAGAAATACAGAATCCAGGCTTCACATGAGCAAGATCCATCTACAGAGAAACACTACAACTGTACCTGCTTTCACTCATATTCCTATTCACATTGCACACAACTGGTATTTAGCAGATTCACTGGGTTCAGCCATACCTGGTAATCCATCATACTGAAGTTTGGGAAAAAGTCAAGGATACGAGACTCAAAGAAGTATGGAAATATCCAGAACATGGGCATCTCTTTGTTGTCATGACCTAGTAATGAAAAGACTTTGTTGTATGAAGGAGAAAAACATAGCATATGAAGCATGAGAAATTTACAGTGAACATTCCAAATACATAAATGTGGCTGTGTACATCATGTTAGGCAGAAGAACTAGTTCCCTTAGGCAACAGAAAGTTTTGGTATATTTTGTATATGTGGAGTTGCACATGCCATGTAACTGACCTCTTGATACCCACTTAGGTCGGTAAGAAACGGTACTGGTTTGATAGCTTATTTTTCTCTACCTTAAAAGTACATTTTAATTGCAAGGTAGATTTGTAAAAACAATGGTAAAAGTTTTTAAGACAGACTTTGAGAACTGGGCATTACTGAACTAAAAATGTCAGGAGAATAAATTAGATACATAGTAGTTCATCTTTAGAAATTATGAGTGTGCTCACATTCACCTGAGGAACAAGAATCAGACTTATAAATAGGTACTTTTTCCTTACAGTGATATTACAGCTTAATACACCTTTCTGGCTGTAATACATACCTTCTTTTTCTGTCTCCTTCCACATTGCCATCAGTTTTTTAAAACTAGAAGCCAGTGCTTCCACTAAACCTCCAAATGGGGGATCAGTTACCATAATGACTCTTTCACCACTCTCTTCATACAAGAATTTCCTACAAGTTTCATGTGCAGCCTGTAAGAAACAGGTTAATGTCCAGAAATAAAGATTCAAGAACTGTAAACATATTGTCTTGGCAATAAAATGATCACTGTAAAAGTATCAACTTTGAAGATGGAACTTTTTTCCTCTTGTGGAGGTGAATTTCCTCTTGAATAGCATTAAAACAAAACCCCAGTAGATTTGAAGGACTGAAAACAAGTGCCCTGTTCAGTTAACATATCAAAACAGTACTAAAAGTCAAAGAACAAGAGTGCCTCCTCTTCAGTAGCTCTCTTCCATTCAATTCAAAGTTAAAGCTGCGTATTAAATTTATGCTAACTAATGTTGCTTACACACCTTAACTGCTGCTTTTATTAAAATATTCTTAAATTATTTTTTCTCATGATGTTTTCTACTAGACTAGCCATGACTTGCTCACAAAATTCTGCAACAACAACTTGCATTTTTTACCAAAGCATTCAATAAATACTTGGCTTTACCTCTCCACCAAAAAAATGATGATTGAACATGTTGTAGTGGCAGAATTCATCCTCTGTGTAAAATTGTGAATACCTGTAAAATAAGTTTTGATAGTAGTAGAAAAATATAAACAACTTTTCATCTCCTAAGGGGATGGTTAAATATAATTAAAACTACCCTCAAGAAGGACATCATCTCTGGGTTCTGATTACTAACAACACATACCCATACTGAGATATTATTAAGTATACCTACTTTTCTCATAAACTGGATGCCATTTGTGCATGGGTACAGGAACAGAGATGCAGACAAGAAAGGGAAAACAACCACCAATTTATCTCTTAAAGCAGTAAAACACATTTGTACACGTTCTTCAGATAGGTAAGTATTTGTTAAAACCCACCTGAAATCAATATCTAGCAGAAGGCTTCTAACACTGAACTCCTCTTCTGATGCTTTTGATTGGATCATTTCATGAAGCCTGAAGTATAATTGGAAGAAAGAAATTTACCACATGATCACTGGTTTCAGAAATGATCTTGCAAGACAAGTATGCCTGGTACTTTACTAAGCCTAAATACAAACAGATAGAGAAAATGGAGTAGTCTAAATTTGGGTGACTCCATCTGGCTGATACCCAGTTAGAAAAAGAGGTTAGTCTTAAAAGATGAGAAGTCAGTGGAGCCTACTGGATCCCCTTGCACAAAAAAAAGTGTAAGCTAAGAAACCCACCGTCACGTCCACACGGAACAAAGAGATCTGAATGTGAGATCTATGTGTGTTAATTGCAGAGCTGTTAGTCTTCTCTGGTATCTTATGAGTCCAAAGCTAGACCCCACCAGATGTTTGGGTAATCCCAACCAATTAAAGCATAGTGAATCTCTTATTATGGGTGAATCATTGATTATGTAATTATTAGTAAGCTGTACCATTTTGAGAGAGAAGTATTATTTGAAACTGTAACAATTCTCATTGATGTACCTGGGTGTTCCAACAGAGAGCACTCGTCTGAATCCTAAATCTATAAGGAGATTCAGTAGGAACTGGCAACTTCTGTCTGCAAATAAATACTGTGCATTTGTTTTTTTATTCTCCAGTGGATATAGAAGTTGACTGGGGCTTTTCAGCTGGGCAGTGGAGATATTGCACAGGAACTGGTGATCCGAGTGTTTTTCCCATTCTGCTGGCAATAGCAATTGCTGGCATTCCTGGCAAAACCTCCTCTTTGATAATGGCAACGCAACAAAATTCTTGTACCTTTAAATACAAAAGACAATAGGGAACAAAGTTTGAAAAAAGCCTCTATCAAAGACAGGAAGGGAAGCTATGGAGAAGGTTTCAAAAGAGTCCAGACATTTAAACAGACAATGCAGTTTACATTGCTCTTGCAAAACTCCATGCAAATGAAGTATTATTTATTAAAAGATATTCAAAGAACACTTTGAAATGCATAAAATACAGTGATCAAATATATTTGGAATCCCCATAAAATAACTGGATTACAGAAGACTCCATCAACTATCAGCAAAGACTTGTATGTTTATACACAACATTTGGACATTATTTGTTACTATAATAACTTTGCTTTTCACAATATTAAGCCTGTTACTTTCACTCACTAAAGTCAGGAACAATTTTTTTAACATAAACTGCTACAGACCTGTTGTTAACACATTATGAGCACTAACGTAAGAATGACTATACATACCAGGAAAAAAAAAAACAAAAAAACAAAAAAACCAAAAAGACCCAACCCCCCAAAGTCCTTGGTTGAAAACACCACACTCTAAATGTTTTAGCCTATTTTCCTCCCTATTGCCATACAACAGTTCTTATTTTTGTCCAAATTTTTTCTTATATTTGTCCAAATTCCTCTTTTCATATTTTGAAGAAGCCTGAAATGTTATCTCTACATTCAGAGTACCTAAATCTGTATTACTTCATTTTTACTGAAGAAAATATACAATAACAATACCTGTCCACATTCTGGGTGTGTGTAAAAGAAGGCTGATGATTTCTATTATATTCTTCACGTGCTGCAAGCCTAGCTTCTGACACCTGTAAAATTTGCATATATGAAAAGTTACAAAACTAACAGCTACTGCAGTGTGTTGTACATCAAATCTAAGCATTAAAAAAAGGAGTGTATCAAAGGTCTCTTGCTTTAGCTACTCTGCAAGGAAGAACTATCACAAATTTTGTTGCTAAGAAGAACAAGCGTGTCTGCAGCACAGGGGCATGCTGCAAAACAACACAAGCCTCTCATTGTAAATTTAAACTGTGTATTTCATTCTTCTATCACATGCTCAGGCAAAAACTCCAAACGTGATTATGATGAAGACAGAAAGAGCCATCCTTTCTATTAATGTGTGTCAGCAGCTGTCTTACCTCTGAAGAACTATGATCTGATCCTGAAAAACTGATGATAGTAGAAATGTTGCCCAAGTCTTTTCTATGTCATATTTTAAAAGCATGACAGCTCTTTGTTATAATCTGCACCAGAGTCTTTAACATTTCAGTCTCTTACGCTCTTCTGAGTCTTCTACTTCATTCCCACAAAACATACTTATGGTTTTACAACAGAGTTTCAAGACATTTGGTCAAAGCTTATGGAACTGTTTTGCATAAAGGAGGAGAGTAAAATTCAATACAGCAAAAACCATAATACAAGCGATACTCAAAATGAATGACAAAGAGAAATTGCTGCAGATATTCTGAGACTACTGAGCATCATGCTGAGCCCTGCCATCTCAGCATTTTGTATACCCCACTGTTGTTAGCATCCAAAAGATTTTCTCTATCTTAATCATGGGAAATGAGGGTATCTTGGGATCAGAAGTACCCAATTTTGTCCAATATTGCATAGCATTGGCAAACTTCCTACATGTTTTGGCAATACAATAACAAATGCCAGTTTTGCTCAAAATGTACACAGCCTTCTTTGAAGGCTATACCTGAAACGTTCTCCCGACAGAAGTAAGTGCTCAGCTAAATACCAGCTGTTAGACAAAGTTTAGAAAATAGCAGTTGCCACAGATTTCCATAACAAAATATACTTTTTAAATTGCTAAATACAGGAAAAAAAATCTCCAATATTTCATAGAATCATAGAATTATTTTGGTTGGAAGCGACTTAAAAGATTATCCAGTTCCAATCCTTCTGCCATGGGTAGGGGCACCTTCCACTAGACCAGAGCTCCATCAAGTTTGGCCTTGAACACTTCAAGGAATTGGGACTTTCATAGCTTCTCTGCGCCACTCCTCCAGTGCCTCACCACCCTAATAGTAAAGAATTCCTTCCTAATACCACATCTAAACCTATCCTCTTTATGCTTAAAGCCATCACCCCTTGTCCTACCACTACATGCTCTTGCAAAAAGTCCCTCTCCAGATGTCTTGGAGGCCCCCTCCAGGTATTGGGAGACTGCTATAAGGTCTCCCCGGAGCCTTCTCTTCTCCGCGCTGAATAAACCTAAACTCTCTCAGCGTTTCCTCATAGGACAGATGTTCCAGACCTCTGATCACCTTCGTAGTTCTGAGTCTTTAGCACAGCCTTAAGCTGTACTTACCGTCTCATCTTCCCACTGAAAAAAGTTACAATCTTTTCTATCCCTGCAAGCCGAACAAGCATAGAATTTTCTTCCTTCCTCTTTTCCTTGGCTGGTCTTCACAAACAGAAGCGCAGGACCTAGGGACAAACGCGATGATACGATAACACAGGGAACACCCGCAGATGTGTCTCACTGCTCCGCTACTAGAGCCGAGCTTACAGAACAAGGCCTTCCCAAAAGCTGCTGCAAAACACCCCGCGCCGGGAGAGCAGCGGGAGCCGAGCACAGGGACGCTCGGGAGGTGCCCCCGCCGGCCCGGCTCACCGTGAGGGCAGCTGGGCGCGCCGAGCGGCGACCCAAGCAGGGAGAGCGCACCGGTCCCCGGCCTCTCCAGGCCCGCCGCCGCCATGGCCCGCCTCCTTCCCGACAGGCACCGCGCGGTGCGGCGCTGGGCGCCCCCCAGCGGAACGGCGGCCCCGGAGGAGATGGAGCCTCCCAGGGCAAGGCCCGATTCCCAACCATTCCCAACGGGACAGGGACTGGCGGCTGCACGCAGACCCCGCTCATAAACACCAGCGTTCATTTATTACTAAACTGCTCGGATAGAAACAATCGTGACAAGTTTATAAAGGTGGGCATTTCCATCTCCGTTTGAACTGCACTGTACTGTGTGTTTTACATTTAAGGCTTAAACACTGCAGGTTGGTGAAGTTCCTGAAATGCTACATTAATATTTACATCCACTCAAAATTATATAAAATACAAGAATTTTATTATTTCTGAGTTCAACAATATTGCTTAGAATTACAAAATACAGCAATGTCTGAAATACTGAAAGTTTCATAAAAGCAGCAATCTTTCTCCCCTTCCCCATCTTAACTGTCCAGAAAATTATTAAAATAAAAATATTTACCACGTTACATAAGCCATAGACCTAGAAACATGACCATCAAGTCTTAAACCAGATAACTTAAATATAAATGTAAATGGCAATTGGCAGGTGAGCACAACATTATTTAGGGCACAAAAGTATTCTCTGTGCTGTAGGTATTCCAGTTTTTTCTCCACTTTTTTCCAGTCAAAAAACAGTGTTTAACTAGAAATTTAGAAGGCAGACTGGCTTTGTGATGAACACATTAGTGCTTCTATCACTAGCAGAACCACTCTGGTGACAACAGATGAACACATTTCAAACCTGTAACAACATGGTGCAATTCCTTCATCACGATGTCTCTCTAAAGAAATATCACAGATTTCCATGTATGTGCTTAAATATACAAGTGATAAACACTACAGTGAAGTTTCAACCTCTGAAACATACACTCAGTCTATTTTGCCACAGTAGGATCTGTGTGTATTTACTTGGGTTGAATTTTTCTGTAATTCAACCATGTAATTATTTTTGGTCCCCGCGTGCAAAAAAGCCTACTTGACACATTTTCCCCCCTTCTCCCTTTCTTGACTTGTTTGTCAAGAAGATTCCTTTTTTTTTTTTAAGTGCATGACTTTTCAAGTAACTAGTTTACAAAAATCTATAACCAGTTTAAAATATCAAGAAGAAATTCCAAGAAAAAGCATTTTCACAAAGATAACATTCGGAACGTTTTTTTTGTAAAGGCCATATAAAAAGAAATTGATAGTGTATGGATTGTCACATTTATATTAAACAAAAATTCCTATTTTATTCAAAATTAGTTTCTCAGCATATGCAAACTATCTTCCCTTATTCAGAATATTATTCAGAATACATTAATCTAGCCTATAAAAATACAGTATGGACAAATTCTTCTCATTCCCTGACGTAAGAATTCACAATTTTGACACAAAAATTGTAAACTTTTATTACATTCAAAACACATTTCTTAAGTCTTTAGAATTTAAGTTCTGAGGTGTCGGCAGTCAAAGCTCTTTGTATACAGCAGAAGTACATTATTGCAGAGCCTTTACACAGAAGTAGCTTTCTAAAGTTAAGAGAAACTTACTCTTCCCACGTATTTGTGTTGCTACCAGGAGGAAAAGAAAGGCTTCCTGCTATGAAAGGTCTGTGTGAATGCATTACTCAGATGAACAATTCGGCCCTGACTTCCAGTGCTACTTCGCTCTACAATCACACGTGGCATCTGAACAAGCTGAATGGGACTTTTTTCATCCTTTAATGCCTGAGTAAGGTTTAGTATCTAAAAAGAGTAAAAGCAGGTAAGGTTAGGGTGCAAATGAAAACTGCAAATAAAACTGTGGCTAACAGGCTTATCTATTTAGATGCCACTCTTAAATCAGTTCTCTAGAGGACTGTGCTGTTAAACAATAAATTTCAAAAGATATGCTATTGCAAGTAGAAATATTTTATTTATGTGGTAACATGAAAACATCCTACTGCTGCTGACTACCCTTCCATTCTTTTCCTGACTATTTCATGCAGTCCTCTCCAAATTTTCAGAAAATGTTGAGACAAAAATCTAAGAACATTTTAAATTTAGCACATCTCTTGAAAACACTGCACCTTTAGTGAAAAAAATACCTACAAGAAAGCCATCAACATGATTGAACATAGGACATACCAGCAGTTTAGGTAGAAATTATTTTCATATCAGAAGATATGAAGCCGTATAATTAGCTCATACCAAACCCAGTGCTAAGACTCAAATTCAGCCCTCAGCTCCCAGGAGTCTATCTTCCTTCCAAAACTTCAGTGCTCATGGACTGCCCTGATAACTTACTCCATGTTCAATGTTATCCTGCTGAAAACTGAGGCAAGTATTCAATTTAGCTCTAGTGACACATTTGCATTATCCTTAATATCAAGCCTTTTTCCCCCTCCACAATGCCCCTTTCTTCCTTGTGAGACTTACTGATCCTCTGCTCATTCTGCTCTTTCATGGCCAAAGAACCCTGACGAGGTCTTTTGCATTATGTACTGCAATTTGGTTCTGCCAGCAACTCCACTTGACATTTACATTCTCAAAGTTCTAAGGCAATCTTTTGTGGATGTGTTACCCATTGCTCAGACTCTGCATTCTTGAGAGAACTGTTTCATTGGGTTTGAAACCCTTCCCAAATTTTTTTTTCCTACACTTCACAAAAACAGGCTTCTAACTATGTTTGTTATATTGGATTTAAAGACTTTAACCCTTACATGCAAGATATGTTTCTCTGCAGTCTCCTTATCTTTATCAACTAGATTCTTCATTTTCTAATTCTTAAAATTCTCATTTTTAAGGATGTATTTAGATGCTTTGGCTATACTGCAAATATATCCCAACTGAATGAACCTATTAGCATGTGATCTAGATAGCCAAGTCTTCTATAATGTCCTCATAACATATTTTAGTTTTACACCAAAAGCAACTTTAAAAATCAATGCTAAAAGGCATTATTTGCCAGTGTATTTCCATCTGTATTTCCATTTTCATTATCTGCATTTCTTCTGTGCCTGAAAACCTGACATTTCCCACAGTGAAGCACACTCTTATATAGATAGAGAGAAGTAAAAAAAACCACAAAACAAAAAGAAATCTCTGCTAAAAACCACCTAAGGTAAAGGATGTGGAGAGAGGATCCAGATGCAGGCTTTATAGTGGAAAAGTAATTTTGACAACCTCAGCTACATTTCTCTCAATTATATCCATCACTTTTTCCCTCAAGCATTTTGTTAAAGAAGAGATTCCCTGTAGCCAATTGTCTCATCAGAAAAAACCGACTGAATACAGTTTAGGATGCATGAGTACTTGAAGAAGTGACCTTCCAGTGACCGCACAAACTTCTCAGAAGAGTTTCAGAAAGAAACAACTCCTATATTTCAATTTAGTAAGTAAGGTTTGCTGTCTTTTATCTACCACACAACACATGATAACTGGGATTATGTTTGACTAAGCAGAGCTGCAGTCTTCTGCAAGGCACTTCTTGATATAGGAGATTCTACAGAGAAAACATTGCATTAAAACACTCTAGGACTTGTCTGGCTTTAAACTATTCATGTTGAATTTACGAACACAAAGAAGTAAGATACAATAAATTCAGGGCAAATGGGACTATTAATTTGTCTAGTCCAATTGCCTTACACTTGCAGAAATTGCTATTTTATGCCTACAATTAACTAAATAATTTGTTCTTACCTAAAGCTTTTTCTCTAGTATTTCACACCCATCTAAAATTGTAAAATAGGAGGAAGATGGAGAAACCCTCTCCTCTCTTGCTTTAGTATTTAAAAAAAAACACAAAAGAACCCCAGAAAAAACAAAGGGGAGAAAAAAAGCCCAGCATTTAACTATCATCAAATTTTTTACCTGAAAATGGCTGGACTATTTTGAAGTACGGCTTCAACATTTGACAGGATGAAGGAATTTTATTACCTAATATTGCTTTCTTGTCAGAGGTATTTCAATAATCAAGTCAACCCTCTAAGGTCACATTTATTTTAATAGCATAATGAAATCACACATCAAATTTTCCATCCAAATTTATGACTCTTCTCTTTTTCATTTTTTAAAACACCTTCTAAGAATATACAATTAAGTCCTCCCCATCTCTCACAAAATTAAAACTGAATTAGATTAAGAACATTTTCTGTAAAAATTAAAAAAAAAAAAAATCAGCATACACTTTCTGCTGTTTCATCTATCTACAAACAAAAACTCTAGAAATAAATTTAGTCTTCTCAGATGAAAATACCTTCAAGTGTCATTCAGTTTAATAGGAGTCAGTTTTTGCTGCTCTAAAGGAAGCAGCTGAGGAGTGATGACAAATTAAATACAAAAATAAAAATGTAAAAAAAGCAGTCTTACCTGCCCCCTCATAACAGACATCTGGTTTTCAAAAGTAGCCTTGTCAAATCCTTTGTCAGTCTTTATCAGGAAAACAAACAGTTTATAATAAATAAACCACTTATTTTTAGCTATATATTTAGCATGCAAATTCATCAATATCATAACATGCATATTCATATTTACCCACACTATAATAATTTTTGAAAGCTTCAAACAGAATCCTAGTATGAATCACATTTATTGCAGCAAGTTTACATATGTGAAAATGAAGACTGTTCCACATCATAAAATAAAATGCATCAGTGGATACCACTTTTGGGCATTGGTAAATACCAATACCTAGTAGATACCAGGCTTAATACCATCACACAGTGTTACACTGCTCTTTCTTTCACAATTACTCCAGCAGAAGAATACTTCTTCCTTCAGATTTAATAATACTTAACTAACAAACCCAGAGGCATTTTGAATACAAATGAGTTGAAGACGCAAATATTGCAAAAATGTTTCAGGATCTAGTTTTGACATTACAGCTGCATTTCCATTTGAAGTTTAAAATTTCCAATTCTTTCAATCCTTAATTGGATCATTTCACTTAAGCATCTGACACAAATGTTTACAAAATGTTTTAGAGAAGGACACTCTTTACATGTCAATACCATAGCACAGTTTCAGTATCTTTAAAGTGAGTTTTAGTTTCAATATGGTCAAGATTTCAGCATCAGCTTAGCACAATATATGCATATAAAATGAAGTATATGAAAAGTACAGGTTCCTCAGGCTACTACAGTTTAAGTGTATACACACCACCCAGGTATGTTAAATGCGATTTTTACACAGATTTATGCTGTAAAAGTAAACTAGTTTTAATTGATTATGTGAAATTTAGATCTATAATAGGTAATTTATGTTTTCAGATGAGCTAATTACTATCAATTAACCACACTGGTGACAGTTTCCTTATAATTACATAAACCCTTTCTACCATGCCAGTGTTAGAGGTAAAATAGCATAGTATCATGACATTCAGATGTCAGATGGTTTTTCTTTTCATGAATGTAACTGCCCCATTACAAGTATCAGCTACTTCAGTAACAGTCAATTCAAAGAAGCACTTGATTCACCTTAAATAGCTCATAAAGGTCTTCACAAAGGTCCTGTACGAAGTTCATATCAGAAATGCGAGGAAGAACTAGGTCTCTGGTCTCCTGAGAGAAAGGAACTTTTGCCTGAGGAAGCCAAGCCCAGTGAAAGGGATCTAATGCAGAAAAACAGTGTACTTAATGATAAACAAGCAAAAGTGAAATTTTGAGTTGAGTAGTCTGCTACCTACTGCAAGTTCTCAGTAACACCCCTTTTTCCCAACATTGTTACCCCACACCTCCGTCTTGGCTACAGTTACCAGAGTAGCTTTACAACTGCTATGCCATTTTTTCAAACAGTGAAAATATATTAAGCAATAAATCTTTAGTTGAAGCAGTAAGTTAAAAAGGTATATAAGTTAAACACTGTAAGCAACAGTAGAGGCCTTTCCCCTAGTTTAGTAACAGTTTCCTTTGGAGTAAAATAATAGCTGCAATCAAATAAAAATCTTTCAGGCATTTGACTCAAATGGAAGAATTAGCAAAAAAGTAGCTAATATTTTTAATATAACTTTTAATTTTTTTAAAATGCCTTCTGCTATCATGTTGAGAGAAAAGCATTCATAACTTTTCATGTAATTGCTGTTAGCTTTTTTCAAATTATATTGCAAAAGCAATTAATGTTCTCAGACGTTAAACAAGACACCAAACTATTAATTGCAGGAGCTGAGAAGTCACAAGCAGCAGGCCACCCTCTAAACTTCCTCACACTGCCCACAGCCCTTTGAGTCTGACACTCCAGTTTTCCACGCACCTCACAGTCTGTTCAGTTCATATCTTGTTTCACTACAAGAATACTACAACAGAGCATGTAGAAGTCCTCATTAAAGTCAAGAAAAAAAAAAAAAAAATCAGTATTTACTGCCCTCCCCTCAGCCAATGAACCAGTCATCATTAAAAGCTGCCTAATTATCCAAGCACAGTTTGTCCTTGGTAACTCCGTGCTGGCTTCCCCATCACCTTCTTGTTCTTCATGTGCGTGAACACAGCTTCCAGAAGGATTCATTCCACAGTCTTCATGGAGACTGAAACAACCTCTCACGTTACTATAATCTTCCAAGAGTGATGAGAAAATTGCACAGCATAAGCCAGCTCTCAGTCTTTCCAATGCATCCCATTTACTCCTATGAACTTCTGTATTACCATTTTCCTTAAGTGCTCCCTTTCTTCTGCTGTGGGGATTCATTCCCAGAGGCTCTACTTAAGAGCTTTGAGATCCAAGTGCCTGAAAGCAAATCTTACAAGTGAAAACTGAGGGAAGTCAGCATTGGTAACTTGTTCTTTCTTACACCTTTTGCCTTTGTGTCTTTGCTGCACTTTTCTTCAGTCCCACTCTCACTTCTAATTTCCTCAACCCTTTCTTGTTGCTCTTTATGTCCTCTGCTAGCTTTACTCCAGCTGAGTTTGACATTCCAAACTCCATCCTTGCACTTTTGGACAAATTTTCTATTTTTTCAGGGAAGTCTCTACATCTTTTTTTTCCCTTTTTTTTTTTTTTTTAAATATACTTAAATTTTGCATCCCAGGTCAGGACTTCCCTGTTCATCCATGCTGGACCAACTTCCTGCCTTTTGCAAATGCCGTTCTCAGGCTTTGAGAAGGCCATCCTCAATGACCAACCAGCTCTAGTCATCAAAACCATGCTCCAGGTGGTAAGAGAGGTGTTTATAATTCGTAAACATTATGCTACAAGTTTACTTTTAAAAAATTATCACACACCTATCCAACTGCAAAACTCTAAAGAATCATGCAAGTTTAATCCTTTTGATGCTGAAGATAGTATAAAACAAGCAATGATTGCTGTGTCTTTAGAACAGGTACAGAAGTGACTGTAGCCAAAAGATACGTAGGGCAGTATCTATTTAGTATCAAGACACTCTGGGTGGAGTACTTAACTAGCCTTTTGACAGCATAACTAGCCCACATTTAACTGCCATAATTACCTGATTGGATAATAGCCCACAGAAGTCACTGCAAACCCTGTTGGGCCCTTCCCTCCTAAGGATAAGTAGTCAGAGATGTGGTCAAAAACAACCTCACTTTAACAGTAATAGTATTCTCAAGCAGATGGAAAATTGACTAACTAAATATTAACTTCCACAAAGTAAGCTAAAGCTGAGAACAAGGAAAAACAACCTGCCTGCTTGACCACCTACAACAGTATGCTTCATTTTGAAATAAAAATTTGGCTAATAGAGGGACAACTTGCATATCCTTGCATTCAAGTTATTTTCCACAACATTTTCCAAGAAAACATGTGAGAAACATGTTGATAAATTCTTCCAATTCCACCATTCGTCTCTTTACATACAGTACTATATTTGTGAGTGTCCATGTATTAATATTGTTTAATGGTAAAAAATAAAAACAAAGACCAAATCACACATGCCATTGCAAAAACGGCTTTTGTTGCTAACTTTCTGAAGAAGAGTACATTATTTAAAAATTCAATATATAGCTACAGTGATGATTTCTTAGTTTCTTACTACAACAAAACACAAAATTACTTCTTTGGAAGTTACTCTCCCAAAAGGAAGATGATTGAAGAATGCAGTACTTACATGCCCTCCACTCATCAGGATGCTTAAAAGGAAATGCTAAACCATTGTCAATTGCAGCAATTTTAATAGATTCTTTCATTATAGTCCATTGGCTATCCTACAGAAGGAATATTTTAAAAGTAAGTGATACTTGCGTCCTTACACAAACAGTGAAAAACAATAAAAGTATCAAATAATAACTTTGTAGCTTCACTGGTTAAATTAAACTTAAACAATATAAAGCAGTATCCAAATAAACACCACCATTAAAGAGAAGCCCTTCCCCAAATATAAGATAAGCAAAGCATAGAGAAATGAAGAAATGTGCCTGAGCAACAGTGAACATTGTTACTGTTATTATAGTCCAAGCTAGCAGAGCAAATATACAGAAGAATAAAAATAATTTCTAGCACTGTTCCATCTAGTCTAATCAAAATAGCTTTTCTGCTATTTTGCCTACAATCATTTGTAGTTATCATATTTCTTGAGACCGTGTACCAGGATTAAGGACATGCCCTTAATCTCCAGCAAGACCAAGCTACAAAACTAAACAATTTAAACAATATAAGTTTCAGAGTGCAATTCTCTTACCTTATCTGACAGATCAAGTGCATCATCTTGTTTTTCGTACCTGACTAACCAGTTGTCGTTACCTCTGTCTTTAAACAGGAAAATGCATGTCACAATATGTCATTTATAAAGAAATCATCATCTAGAATGACACATAATATTGTAAACTGACACTTTACCCATGGAATTAGGGAAAACTGTTAAAAACGGTTTTTCCCATCACAATACATATGGTTTAGTTCTACTGAAATGTATAGGCAACTGATTCAGTGGAAAGACCACGAATTTACCCTGTGTTCTTAGGTATTTATTACTTCTTTAGGTTCCCCAACTGGCTGAATATGCAGCCAAATACAAAAAAAATATTTTTATACATTTTATGCAGAAAGATTGGTTGTGGTTCATTTTTGCTGAGGAAAACACTATCAGACCACAATGACTTAATTTTTAAGCTTATTTTAATGGTGATGGGGAAATGGTGAAGGCCTCCAAAATTATAGATAGTATGACCTTTGACTACATGGAGAAAAGAGACTCCACAAAGACAAGAGGGGGAAAAACGGAAACAAATGGCAAGCAGCTGAAAAAGTCTGCACTGTTAGACAAAACAGAGATTGAACACTGAGGTCTTTCAGGCAGAGGGTGACTACATGGATTTGTAGGACCTTCTGTCATTTTAAGGTGCTCCCTTAAGTTTAATCATTGTCAGATTTTCATGTTCTATCATGATCAGATGAAGGTAAAATCATTCATGTAATAAGGTTTTGCATTTTGAATATTTGCCTCACAATTTTAGGACTGTCAAAAAACACTAACTGTGTGGAAACACTGAGATTTATTGGATAAAGCTGATAGACCATAGCAATAGCTGGCAAGTATTATATTCTTATGAAACTTCCTTCTAGTTTGCTTCTAAAAAAAGAGAATTTGAGGAAAGGAAAGTGAGCTAGACCTGGTATATCTGAAGAAAGCAAAGATGCCCATCCCTGACAAAACAGCGAAGTAAATATTTTAACATAAAACTGCCTTTGGATTCCTCAAGAAGTAATTAATCTGCACAGGTAACAGAAGAATCCCAGCTTCTGAGTGAAAGAAACAAGAGTGCAGGAGAACTGACAGGTACATATCGCAGTGGTACCTCAGTGTCTACACAGTGAACATGAACTATTGTGAGCTGTCATGAAACTGTGCTATTATCAGCTCCAGCTCAGCATAAAAGAAATTGTAGTCATGGCTTTTCTTATGGGTCCTGAAACCCCACCATTCTTTATCCTAATCAGGGGAAACAGTCAATAGCCTACACCCAGAATTAATGCATAATGAAAGCATTTGTTCTTGACTTCTCACATTGCTTAGAAATAGTGAGTAATAATCAAAAAGAGTTGTTTGGATTGTTTTTTTACTGCAATAATATTTCATGTTTTAATCCAAAGTAATTTTTTTTTTAATTTAAAATGCATCTTTAGGGCCTTCAGTTGCAAGAAAAGCATCTGAAACGCATTAAAAACCTTAAGCACCAGCTTTCAGCCAGCATTGCTTTCTGCCTCACAAAAATAGATAGATACCAAGAGACACTAACAAATACCTGTATTTCTGATGACATAATCTAAGATAACCAATCTTTCAAACTGCGACTGAAATTCTTTCCTTGTGTTCTCAGGTAAAGGATCAGTTTCAAACTTCCTGAGCCAGTAGTCAGCTTCCTTATATCCTTCAACAAACAGCTGGAAGGAGCCAACCTGAAATATTAAGAAACTGCATTTGGAAAATGCACATGGGTAGATCACATAAGTAATCTCAACATTAACAGAGAAATTCATTACATACTATCAAAGTTCAGAGCACAGGAATTATGACATTAAAACAAATAAATTAAGTGGTTTCTCTTTCATTCCTATATTCTTAAAAATAGGTAGGAGTCAAATTATGTGAGGGCTGGTTTCTGGGGGTTCTGGTGGTGAATTTTTTTTTAAATATTTGTTTAAACACTCACTGAGTTTACCAGCAATAAAATGTAGTATGACAGCTCAATGTAAATGAACAGTTAATATTACAAGAAATACATGAAACAAAGAAGCAATATCTGTTCTCTTTTCATTGGAAACACTTGTTTCAATAGTTCAGAGGAAACTCACTAAAAATTACAAGAGAAAAATCTTCCTCTCTGAAAAGCCTGTAACCTTCACTGATAAGAACAGCAGTTTTTTCAATACAGATCCTTTTTGCATAAAAATGACTGAAATACATTTCCCAAGAGTCCAAGGAAGAACATGAGAGTTGGCATAGGCTATGCCAATGGTATGTGAAAGCTGCTCAAAATTAAAATTCAAGAACTTATATTTGAGAACTAAAATGCAGATAAATAAACACACAGCAGGTAGAACAACCATGCTCATACAAGCTTGCACAACCCGTATCACATGGAACTAAACTTCTGGGAACTGACACAAGTGGATTACCCAAGATGCACGTAACCTGTGTTTTAAAATCCTAGGATTAGAACAGTGTGGTGATATTTTGGGGATACAATAAGGCTCAATAGGCAAGAAAGAAGTGAGGTTTTTAGTCAGTGTGGTCTGCACATAAGACAAAAGGAAGGTAGGAAGAACACAACAACAGGGTACCCAAAAGAATTTAAAAAAAAAAACCAAACAATAGAAGACAAAAAGAACCCACAAAAAATTTAAAAATTAGATAAATTGCAGGAAAAAGCAAATTGATAATATCGAAACATGACACTGAAAGGTAGTAAGCAATCAATAAACAGAGGGAAAGTGAGATATACAACATTACTATTCCAGAAGAAAACTGGACTGTAAACAGAAGCAAAAAGTGACAGATTATTAAAATAGTCCAAATGAAGCGATGATGTAATAGTGGATACATTTTGCATGGAAACAGTCATATGTCATATCAAATTTCAGGTACCTTTCAACAAGCAGCAAATTTTTTCTTCTACTGTTGCAGTTACTTATAAATACACTTTCCTTAAAACACTCCAACCTTTGTGTAAGAATCAGGAAGTGCACAAATTACTTATTTTTCATCTTACCTTAGGAGGTAGTCCAATTCGATTAAATTTTTTAGCAACTTTTGGCACTTTCTCTAAAGCATATTTTTTTCCTCTTGACTTTGCACGATCTATTGCACTGTAATTAAAGGTCTCACTGACAAGCCAGACAACCTTAAAATATGAAAGTTAAACACAGCTCAGAATTCCTCATTTTTTCAATTTTAAGTTTTCAGGAAATTTTATGCTCAGCTATAAAACAATTAAAAAAATAAATTAAGAAGCAAGCATCAGGCATTTTCAACAGATAAATTTTATATTAAAAGGTAAACATTCTCTATTTTACATATCGCAAACAAAAATGGGAATTTTATATGCTGATTTTTGCAAATTTGCATCTCATCAAAACATGAGGCACAGAAGGTATCAGAAAATGCAAGAAAATGGTTCCAAAGAAAAGATTGAATTCAGATCTCAAACTCATCCTTTAAAACAAAAATCACAGTCACTATTTTTACACCAAACCACTGTGCCCAGGTACTTGCAATAGTTTGTAAATTACTTAAAAATAACACATGATATACAAAGGTATCTACTCAACCACAGTTCAGAGACTGACAAATCTGTTGCTTTTTTCTTTTTTTTTTTTTAATTCAGTAATTTATGTGTTTTAAATTTTACCTTAGTTTTAGGTACAACTCCAAGCCCCAGCTTCTCATCCACAAGATAGGCACCAGCTTCAGAGAGATACCCCTGATTTGGAACAAGGCAGCCTCTGCCAAAGCAGCAAGGACAACAAATTTTGTGAAAATACTTGGTCCATTTTGGATTTAGATGTCCATAAGGCTCTTCAGATTTTGGTTTGAACACTCCAATAATTTTCTAAGATAAATAATATAAAATTAAAGTATCAGCACTTTGAGTTGCGAAATATTAAAATTAGTTTGAAAATTAGTTATTTGAAAATACTGGTTAAATCCTATCCAGTGCATTTTATAGTTGCTCTTTTCAGATGATGAAATAATAAGACTGAAAAATTGAATTCCAAATAAAATTATCATGAAGTGCTTCTTTAGGAATAGCACAAATTCAAAATAAGCTCTTCATAAGAGAAAATCCAAATCAACATTTACTTTCTCAAAATATGTTGTCAAAATTAAAATGGGATGCATTTTAGAATATATATATATTTATCTGAAATTTTTAAAATAGGAGATTTTCAAAGTAGCTTTAAAAACAATTTTCAGCCCACAAATAACTCACTGACCAGCTATTTCAGAGACATAACAGCTTCAGCAAAGTGACAAACATACAGAACACTAACATTCAACTGATATATTTTCACTTTTAAATCTGTTTTTTCTTGTTGCTGTGAATTAGAATGGATTAAAAGATTCTCCACTTTGCAATTCCCAAGAGTGATGTAATTTACCACTGCTGTAGATTCCTCAACTCAAAGCTGACAATGACCATCAGCCACCATTTACATTAGAGACACATAGTAAATCTTAAAATTTTTACTCAGAGCCCTACGTTCAATTGTGGACACTGTGCTTCAAGAAATCTGTTAACAAACTGGAGAAAGCTGAAAAAAAATGAGAATAAACACAAAATATGTGAATAATAAAAGACAGTAGGAACAGGGAGTGCTTAAGCTAAGAGAAAACTGAGGTATGATGAACTACGGGATAGGTTACTACAGCAAAAAAAATGAACAATACATTTACTGTTAATGAGCCAAAAAATGACAGGCTTAAATCACAACAGATAAGTTGCAAAAAAGAAGTCCTTTTGAAACTTAAGTGCAGCTCAAGACTGGAACAGACAGCCAGGTTCTGCAGTCTCCAAAATAGGGTGCAACTAACAACAGGTTAGATATTCCTCAAGAATCATGTTAAAACGATCCTGCTTCACAGTACAGGCATTAATAGATAATTTTTTTAAGCTGCCTTCTGCATAGAATTCTGTATTTGTTAACCTCAAACCACAAGGTTATTACCACACCAAACCATATAAACTTCAATGGTCTGTGATAAACTCTGGTCTGATGCATGAAGTTCACAAAATGACTCTTCTGCAGCTCAAGTGGAATGTTGTAGAAATGCTGCATCTTCATCCCTTCTCACTGGACAATGGCAAGTAAATCGACTTATTTCTAATAAATATTTAAGGACAACTGTTTAAGAAGCATTTTCCCATATTAGTACTTTATTGAATCCTTATGAAAAAAAGTGAGCATCTCAATAAGCTAAACACTGCGTGTTGTTGCACCAACACTCAAAGCTGATTCACACTCAGGTCATGAACATGTTTGCTGGCAGTCAGAAACTAGCAATATTCTTCAGCAGCTGCTGATTCAGCTGGATTAGGGAGAGGATCTGACCAGTTGGTTTAGCTTCTAGAGACTTTCAAACCAATTTTTCCAAGCCAATCTTGCTTTGTCCAAGATTGTCCAAGACAAAGTAACTACAGAAAACTTAATTCATTCAGTTTGTAAACAGATAAACAAGACACCAGGCATTAGTAGCATCATCTGTCTCATCCATTTTGATTCAGTCCCATTAACTACAAGGAAAACTAAGTTACAAAATACCATTTTTTGCATTCATACTATAAAATAAGTGTCCTATCAACAGAGTCAGGAAACAAATTGACAAGAATTCTCTTGGGTTTGGTATGCTGTTATCTGTGATTCTAAGGATGCATTCAAAACCATGAACACAACTGCACAGACAAAAGTCAGCTTAGACCTACACAAATGGTTACATTTACAATAAATATTCTATGCAATGTGAAAGGTCAGCATGTTTTTTAAATACTTTACCATTTATTATTTTTTTATTTTTAAATCACAACACTTGGTATATTACTTTAGTCAAAATTCTAATATTAGGTGTAGAATTGTTAAAAAGTTACTTAGTTTTTTCCTATTGAATCACAATTATCTACCTGCTTGAAACAAAGCTAGCAGCTTTCCATTTCTTGGAATCATTGTGGTGTATTTAGAAGTACATGCCAAACCTTTAATTATCTCTTCTGAATCACTCTCTGGCTAATACTTCCTAATAAGTGCCCATTTAAAAAAGGAGCTTAGCTCATTCTATTACTTGCCTGGACTGTACTGTGCTATAATGTCAAATCTAGATATGGTTTCCAAGGTTTTGCTGAAGTTAGAACCCTGCTAAACTTTGCAGAGCCACTGCTGTTGAGGACCAGAGTAGAACCAAAAAGTTCAATCTATAGAACGAGCTACCAAGGCCAGTCTTAATTTTGCCAGTCAAAATGAATTTACATACTGACTCCATTAGCACTAGCAATTAGTTGACACTGTCAGGAACATATTGCAGAAGAATTTGTAACAGACACAATGTCTTTTATTTATCACTTACACAATGAACAACACATGCAGAAATATTCAACCCTTTGGCAATAATGCTGCTTAAATACTGAATGCCATCTCACTACGCAACTATATAATTTTTGTCAAGAAATGCAAAAAGCTAATTTTAATTAGGCAATTTGAATTTTATCTTTCTGATAGAACCAAATCAGCATATAAGGTGACCTAATGGAAACAGCTTATTTTACCTGTAGTTTAGTATTCATTTTGGGCAAACACTTCAGAAGCTGACCAGTAAGAAGGCTTAGCACATCTTTAATGAGCTCCTTCCCAGCATAAGAAAGAAGAGATTACTCAAGAGGAATAGGAGAAAGCAAGTCACAGAACTAATCTGAAGTGGAATGATGCAATACTCAAACAGGATCTGAAATCCATTCTACACATGAAAGTTGCACTATTGACAAAATGAACTTTCATCAGACCTTTATTATGGAGACCAAACATAGATAAGCTCTAGAATAAAAGCATTTGAAAATTTGAAGTCTGCTAAGAACTCAGTATCATTATTCTCATAGTCCCATATCCCTAATACTTCTATATTTTGCAAAGAATTCTTTCTGAACCGTATAAGAGAAAGTCGTCTTTTCTCAATCTTCATTCCTCCTAAATACTTACATCCAAATCAATGACCTGCATAAGGGAGGAGAGCAAGTCACCACTAGAAACTTAACAAAGAACAAAAACAACACAGCAAAAGAAAAGTAAAACGAACAAGAAAATCCCCACATAAAAAACAAGGAATAATATGTCCCATCCAACATACTATGGTTATGTTTGTACAAAAATGACATACAAGTACTCTCTCACCAGCCCCAGGGCTCAGTGAGTATCTCAGGCATTTGCTTGTGACCAAAAATCAGCAAATCAATCTAGATAAGCTTCAGACAAAACAGATTTGCACATATCATACAAGCATGATTTTTTTTTCCCCTAGTGATTTCTCTAACTTTCTAAGAATTAAAAAATCTTGATTGCACAGTATTAAGATAAAAAACCCGACTTAATCAGACATAAAACATTTTTAGCATGACACTCTAAAATATTCTTTAGATACATCATGCACTGAATTTTTGAAAAACTACTGATCTATGATTTAAAAGTATTTGATTACTTTTTTCCTATTGCATATTAAATAAGATATAAACTTAATTTAAAATACTACTTTAAAAACATCATGAAGTTTGAATATGTGTATATAAGCCCACGACCAGAAAATCTACAAAGATCTAAGCTACCAAAATAGGGAGTGACCTGGAGTTTGGAACTCTGAAGAGGTTTTTATATTTACAGCATTGCATAGAATAGGAAGAATCCCACAAAGCCATTATAGAAAGACTTTTTTTTTCCCTTCAGGTTTCAAAATTAGAGAAACCTTCCTTCCCAACCAATTTTTTATTTTCTCCACCACAATGAAGGGGATCATTACTACCAAATGTTCCTGGAACGCAGGCATACAAACTGCAGTTTTCAGAGGATTTTAAAGGGGTAATTTTATTTTAAAATAAAATCATAAATTGATATATTTATATTAAAGTCAGGTAACTACTTTGAAAAAAAAAAAAATCACTCATTCAATAAAGTATAAAAACTATCACCAGAAAACTGCCATTAAAACAAACTAAACAACTACAAAAATTAACTGGCAAAACAGGAATATATTTTCTAACGACTAATACCATGACTAAAAGTTAAACAAAAACTGTATTACTTCCTAAATGAAAGTGAAATTACTGTTATGAGAACACATGGAATAACAACAATCTTGAACATGCTCTGAAAGTCTAGGCATTCAAAGTGTTCCAGCCTCCATTTCCAGCACAACTGCGATCTTCAGGTTTAATGAACATCTACATCTATCTAAGACTTAAAAACTGCTGAATGAGCTTAAAATAAAATCAGATACGACAAATTAATAAAAACTGAGCAGTTAGAGGTCCTATTTTCTGAAACAGGTCAGTAGCAAAGTATTTCTAATTTAAAGAAAAAAATGTGAAAGTATGTCACAGACATCATTTCCTCTTACAAAATAATGTTAACCAAATGTTACTTTTCAGGAGATATTCAGGTAACTATCACTTCTGTCTCACAGAAACCTTCGGACACCTCACTGATGATCACTGTTCAAGGTACCATTTGCTACTACAGAAAGGAAAAACAAATCTTCCAGAAAGGAAACTAAACCTTCCAGTTAAGATTCAGCACAAGCACAAGTTAAAAGGTAGATTTGATGATATTTCTCTTCTCACCCATCTAGCAATCATACGTGAGAAAGGAGACATGACCTAAATAAAAGACTACTTAAGAAAAAAAGAGAAAAATATAGGAGGCTTAGCTAAAGAAACTTAACCATACTGCAATCAGCTCAGTTGTGCAAAAACCAATTAAAACATACAGAGGACAAGATTCCGCACAAGGGAATTCCTGAATTGTTTTCAGATGTTAGAGGCCCTTTTATTCTCTCCATATTTCTTTGGTGCAGATCATTAAAAACATGATAAAACTGCAGCAAAGAAATAATAGTTATTTTGCCTTAGCTTATGCAGCAAGACATAATTAGAAATCTAAGTATTACTTGCATTGATTTTTCTAAAATAAATTTTGGCATACAATAAATTAGTAAATAACCTATTTAAATTAATTTGCATATAAATAAAATTTTTGGATTTCCATTTTCAACTTGCTGCTGATGGTGTGTCTGACTTTGCAGTAACATGCTCACCCCTTTTGGATCCTTAGCAAAGTAACTCCCACTGGATCCTTGAGAGATTCTTTCTGGAAAAACTCCACACTCTATAGCTTGTTCTGTTCTCAGAATAATTTCTGCAAATTCTGGATCATCTAAAAATATATTCATATCTGCAGTATGTCCCATATGCCCTGAAAAACAAGAAAACAACCAGTCTTCAGTGCAACTTGTACTACAAATTAAACATAAGCAAACACCAATAAGCCAACAGCCTGCCCTGTTGACACCCATTCAACATCAGGCTGAAAAATCTGGTCCATTTAATCAGTGCAAGTTTTTCCACTGATTTATCCATGTCTAATCAACTTTGTTTAAAGTAAACCAGTCAAATTTGCAGTAACAAATTTGAGACTACCAGTGCTAAGTATTTACAATTTTCAAGGATTTCTTTTTAAAATATTTATTGCTAAACAAACCTAGGGAAAAAAAGTTCAAAGTCACAACTGTAAAAACAGCATGAAAGATTTTACATGTTATTTTTGTGTCCTGAAGCACACTGCCCATTACCCACTATTAGAATGGTATTGTACTATTCATTGAAAAGCTTGGCTAACATGTTTATTACCTGCTAAGACACAAGGAAGTTAATCCACTGAATAACCAGTCACATGTAGCACTCACAAGTGCCACCAATAGCAGTGAAGTCCTGCACGCCAGCACCATTCCGGCCTTAAAACACTGTATGCAACTTGGAGCATTTCTTTACTTACTGACCAAACGATCAGGTCTGTGCAGACATTTGTGCAAACTCTATGACTCTATGCAAACATTTAAAAAGACAACTGGAAAGGAAGGTGCCAGAATACTACTGATCTTTCAATTTTTTCAAACTATTTCTTCACAACTTTTGATACTGTAGATTATTATACCTTACTTTTAAGGCTGGGATTGTTCCACATGCTCACCAAGCGCATTCTAATGGACCTATGTATTAGGGCTCATTTCTGCATTAGCAAACAGCTACATTATTCTAAATTAAACATTTACAGATAAAGTTACTTTGTTCCCATTTCAGTAATTGAAGAAATTTAACATACATCCTTCTGAAATGACAACCAACACAGAATCCATTCCGCAAAGATACTCCTTAACACTTTGTGGAGAGTAAAATTTAAAAAACCCAATATCCTTCTTTGTAGCTCAGGACAGTTTTTGAAGCTTTTTAGAACATTAGCACTTGCTTGCATGTACCACTCACAAACAGTAACACGGACTCCAAACAAAAACAATCAAAAAGCATAAGAAAAGCATCTTAGTACAAAGTTGGCAACAAGGAAGAGAAACCTTAAAGCCAATGAGCAAATAATTCTTAAGAATCAACAGACACAGCCCAGTGGATCAGAATCTGTTACAACTATTTGGCCAGTATTGTTGTGATAAACTACACTTTAAGACTTTAGAGTAGGACAAGGGAGAGGGAAAAGGTTCAAAGGTTTTCCTGTCACAAAATACTTAAGTAAGTTAGGGAAATAAACCAAAAGACCCACAATATACTTCCTATTATGGAAAAAATCACTTTGAATCAGTGGTTCTTATTTCACAGTCAAGCCTCAACTATCTCCACACATCTCCATTACATCACACAGTTGAGCTCCAACTACTATTTTTGCCACTGAAAGCAAAATCAGGGTTGTGCATTATACTGTTACTAAAAGAAGTGCAACATGCCTGCTAAGTCATTCTGCACAATTATCTTCCACATGAAGAAAACCTACAGACGAACTTTGTATTGCACAGATTGCAGCTGTCTATGTGGAAGACTCAGAGGTCAGTTTTTAATTTCTGTGCATTTATTCTAGAATCTAAAACCATTAAGTAGTCTCAGTGCCTTGAGGAAATTCTTCAACCATGTCTTTTCTAAAATAAAAGATAACTTCAGATAAAAATAAATTAAAACTAAAAAAACCCCCACATTACAGTGCATGTTGAAGGAAGAAGAGATAAATAATTTTTGAAACTATTAGTTCAGTATTGCTACTGTGCTGCTAGAAAGTACATTATGACAGTGATGTGGCTGTACAAAAACATTTAGGATGACCCAGAAACTAGCAGTTTTAAGAAGTTTATCAACCCTCTCTGTATTAACATGAGACATATTAATTGAACATAGTATTTGCTGAATGTGGCAGGGTTTGGGGTTTGACTTTCTTTTTCAAAAATTATTTTAATCAAGTTTTCCACTGAGAGAGCATGTTATGTCACCACTTATTCCCAGTACAATTTCTAAACTTACAATTATAACTAATCAAGGTTTCTCTTGCAATTACTCTTGAAAATTACTCTTCTCATTAAACTCCCATTAAGGAGACAGCTCACACACACACAGTTGAACTAACAAGCTTGAGAACTTTTTTCAAATTAATCTGGACAAGGCCCAAGTCTGCGAAGCTGCAATACTGGAATGATGAAGACTTGCCAAAGAAGACACAAATACTATCATCCACATATGCACCTCAACCTGTTCTTCCATCAAGTTAGCATGACATAAGCTAACGTAAACTAATATACTTTGCAAGAGTAACATGCATGAACTCCTTCAGCACTAAGCTAGATTTATACTTTTTAAACATTAACATGATTAAAGGTAGTCCCTATAACCAATTCCATCTTTTCCTATACAGTCTCCTATTCTGACCATAACTCCATTATGAAAATATTCTGTGTTGCAAAAACGTGTAAATAACATCTGTTGCATGTTTGTTCCACCTGACGTGAATCAATCCTGCACCTTCAAGGGTTACACGTACAGAAAAGGTAAAGACAAGGAAATAAAGGATGAGATGCTGTAATCAATCACAGTTCTGAGATTTTCTTACACACTTTTAGGGCACGTTCCAAGTAGTACTCTGCATTCACCATCCTAATTGTATCAGTGGTGCAAGACCCATGGCTCTAGCCTCCACTCTGAACCATGAACTTCTTTTTTAAAGTTTCAAGAAACATTTTGCTAGAAGCACTGTCTCCTTAACAGATCTTAAGCCGTGCAGGAAAAAGACAGGGGAACTCTAACATTTTAATAGCATGTTTACATTACAGGTATGGACTACACTTGAGAGCAGTGCTTAAAAGAATTTTCTGTCTTTGCAGTCAAGGAAGTAAAAGCTCTCTGTGGTTACTAAAAAAGAATTATTAGGACAACTTATTTTGTTGTTAAACTTGATGGAGGTTTTGTTTGGATTTTTTAAGTACTCTGTTGTTGCAAGAAACAGTCTTGCCAGTCTCTGGCAAGAAATGGTATAATTACAACAGTAAAAACTAAGAAGTAATAGAACTCCATATATTTCTGTCAGCAAACCCATCCTAGATGTATGCTTATGTAGAAACTTACAGAGAATCAGAAGTTTGAAAGTCTAAAGAAAAAGTCTAAAGAAAAAGTAAAAAATAAAGATCATGTAATTTATCATTGAGCCAGTATATTTAGAACTAGATAATAGGTGCACTTATGTCTCTTTTCAAATTAATAACTAAGTTCTTGCATTTCTTGACTTTCACATTGTATTTCTCTCTTCAAGATCGGATTTAAAAACAGGAAAAGAAGATAAATTTTTATGAAAACCAAAAATATGACAGTAAAGCCCACATCTAAAACTCTTAGAGCATGTGATGGTACAAAGTGAACATATGATTGAAACAAAGAACAGACAGAGACCGAATTTTTTTTCAAGATGAAACTGTGGGGGTCACAAAAAAGTAATTAGTGGGACAGGCGAGACAAACTGAATACTTGACACTTCTCCAAGTGTTCAGGAAGGAGCCGCCAGTCCCACCACGGAACACTCTTTAAAACGTGCAAAGCCACAAGTTTCAAAAACCATAACAGAAACAAACAAAGCAAGGCCCAACAAAGCAGCAGACAGAAAGCGAGAGACACTCGTGAAGATATAAACGAGTTCGTGCCGCCCTGCACATAGAGGCAAAGTAATCGAATTTCGATCCATTCGCAGCATCTTCCCTTCATTATTAGTCAGCGAGCTCATAAATCGAGAGAGGTCAACACACCTCCGCCCGTCACCGACGCTGTGCCATCGGACCCCGCATACCGAGCACACTTCAGGTATTTTTGTAGCCTGGCTAGCAGGACAGAGCCAGGCAGGGGCTGCCTCTGCCCCCCGACACGCCGGTCGCTTTCCCCAAGCACAGCAGCGCAGCCCGACCCGCGCTGCCGCCTCGGCCGCTCCCCACACGTCCCGCCGGGCACGGCGGCCCCGGGCCGTACCTGCGGCGGCGCGGCGCTCCTTGTCCCAGGCGGCGCCCGCTCG
>VZRN01000467.1:724575-747050 GCA_013397935.1 Dasyornis broadbenti
GCAGCGCTGCGGCGGCCCCGCGCAGCCCCGTGAGCGCGCAGGCCGGCCCGGGGTCATGGACTCGCTGCCCTCTGGCACGGCGCCACCGCGGTGTCCGGCCGGCTCGGGAGAGCCCCTGCTGTGGTGAGAGATCTTACGGAGCCCCAGAGCGAAAGGCCGCCTTTGGGAGGAAAAAAAAATTGTCTTTGGTTGTGCGTTTGCCGAGAAAGGCCCATTTCAATAAATGTTTTAAAACAGTAAGATATTAGCACATTGTTATATGAGGTAAAAAGTGGTACCTGTAAGGTGCCAAAGCAATACTTTTCGTTGCCTCCGGCATATAAAAATCCTTATCAATGAATTCGCAAATGTTTCAGTTCCTGAACACCCACAGTCATGTCATCTACTGTTTCCAACTTAAGTTTGATACCACGCTTCAGAAACTAATTAGATTTACTGAATTAGCTGTTTTGTTACTGGGGCATGTGAAAACTGTGGATCTGTAAAAAGTCTTCATGGGTTTATGGGTGCCATTCCTTTTAGGATTTTTTCTGCAGTTGGCAAAGATGGCTGTAGTTGTTAGCACAGTATAAAGCACAAGAAAGAGTATGTTTCTGGTTGCAGGTTTTGACATTTTCTGGAGGTGGTTTCCTTGCCTATTAGATGATAGCTAGAAAGGAAAATATGCAGATAGGATGATGTGTTATATTGAAACTGTATTTCCCTTCTGCTTTGTTTTTGGTTCTCTAATATCCGAGTATCTTCCCTTTTGTGCAGTTTTTCTCTGGTGAGTTTCTGTAGTTGTACATCATGTCCAGAGAACACCTCAAATAATCTATAGTCTTTTAGGGAGTAATTAACGTGTATGCCCTGCAGTGGTTTTGTGTGTACCATAAAGAACACTTGAAGGTGAAAAATATCCTGATTGTTTTAATGTCAGGATATGCTAATATAATTGTACTTAATACACGTGAAAATCTTTAACTTTTCTTTGAATACAGGTTCATAGAAAGTATAAAAGCGCATAATGAAAATACAAACTGCTGTTCAGAGTGGAAAAGAAGGGTAACATTAATCAAACAAGTTGGATAAAGTTTTGTTCATTTTTAATTTCCAAGTTTTGTATTTACCTTTATATTATTATTATTAAGGGAAAATGTCCTGAAGATGGATGGGATGAAAGCACCATTGAATTGTTTCTTCATGAACTTGCTATAATGGATAGCAATAACTTCCTGGGCAACTGTGGCGTGGGTGAAAGGGAAGGAAGAGTGGCGTCAGGACTTGTTGCCCGAAGGCATTACAGGTACAAATTATTGACAGCTTGAATTATTCAGGTTTATTATTAATGCTTTCCAATTGCATATTTTGTTGTAGTTTTGTTTATCTAAGACCTTGATAGCATTTGAGGAAAATAATATAATGTGATAATTGAATTGATACAGCTTTCTGTTTTAAATTTTCATTAATAACTCATTGGAAAGTCTTAAATGAAGCAAAACAGTTTTGTTAGGGTTATGTCCTGTATGCTGAACTTGCAGCAGCTGAAGATGTTGAGTTGTCCTCTGCAAGGGAAGCAGAGATCTTATTGGTTTAAAATAATCTATGCTATACTTGCCTTTTATAATAAGGCGCAGCTTTTCGTCTGTATATTATTAAAATCTGCTGTACATTGTAGTTGTATGATATTGAACATTGCTAGTGAATGGCTATTTGTATTTTATTTTATTTATTAATGGCTTTATAATGTGATTACTTGATAGGCAGATGAAACCCCAGTCCATCTGTAATAGATTTTACATGAAGTCAGGAGATCTGTAAAGACAAAAAGAGCTTTTAATAGCTTCTAGCCCTACTAACACTTAATGGGTGTGTTGGATGCTATAATTTTAGAGGCTCTGCATTAATTTCTTTATGAATGTACTTTTTTGTGTGTGTGTGTTGAGTTCTGTTCTGAGTACCTTGCTGTAATTTTTTTATCCAACAGGAGTGAAACAAAGTGGAAGTTCCTGGATGTTTATCCTTGGAGGAGTAACACAAAAAGCATATTAGAGGCCAGAAATTTAGTGAGATTTTCCATATGGAGGTTGAGTTGCTTAGGCTTGATGGCTTTCATAAGCCCTACAGTACCATGAAAAATTCATGGAGAAGCCAGTAATACATCAGTCTGGCTTTTGCAGTTTTGTGTACAGCTCTCTAGGTTAGGATATGCATGGGAGGGGAGGATATCTGAGGAAGTTCTGCATTTGGACAGTGCTGGAGAAAGCGTGCCTGGCTTCTGGCCAGAAGGAGCCTGAACTGGCATTCAGCTACTGTTGTTCCAGTGCAGCTCTGTCACCTGGCATCTGCTTCACCTGTCAGTGTCAGCAATAGCAAGGTGTCTTCCGCTCCACCTATTTCAGCAGTAAGTTTTACAGGTGACTTTGGGAGTGATAGAGCTAGCAGGAAATGGTATCCAAGCTGTCTCTCCTTTTAGCTTACTAAAGGGTCAATGTTTGGGAGGATTACTCCTTAGGAAGTAGTACAAATGCACACAAAATAAAAAGTACTGATATGACACAGCTATTAAGAACATAGGTATTAAGAATATGAGGGAAGAAAATATTTTAGGTGGAGTGAGGATTATGTGTAAGTTTCAATTATCAAGTGTTTGTTGATTTCAACTTATAACATGAAACAGGAAAATAAATTTAAGCTGTAAAACTATGCTCCAAGAAATTCTGAATGTCCTACACTTATTGGACTGTATTTGACTCTGTTGCCAAGACAAAAACAGAATTAAAGGCATAAGTAGGTGTATACTGTTACTAGCTGCTGCATTTCAGCCATGGGTAAAGTTGGTTCTGTAAGCTTGTATTTTATAAATTACTTCAGGATCCTCCACTCCTGAACTAAATAATGTTCAATATTTATAAATTCAGTTTATAACCAAAATTTATAAATGGAATGCAGAGAGACGTGGTATTCCATGACTGAGAACATTGAATAGCAAAATGATAGATGAAGTGATGTAGAAAATGGGCAAAGCGATACATATATGTGTCTATATACAGATATGTATCACTTTGTATATATATTTGTCACAGTATATATTATTTCCTTGCCTTATGGAGATGAAGCATTTGTCAAGGGAGTATCTATAATACCACTATGCCTATGCTACACTACACTGTAGACAACTCATTTTTGTTTTCCTTGGTTGTGTGTCTGAACATGTCAGCTTTTATAATGCTAATTCAACAAACATCAAGAAATGCTGAGGTGCACTTAAAAGGAAACCTGCCAGATGCTAAAGGTGTTGCTACCATGGGTCTTCTCACAGTTTTTACTTGCATGCTGGAACATGGTTAACTTACTGTTTAAAAAGCCCCAAAATTTCATACAAATATACATAGTTTGTTACAATCGAATTCATTGTGGCAGATATTGATGTTGCATTGGGTACAAAGTTTTCCACAATTGTTTATCAAATTGAATTCTCTTCAGTCAGCAAGAATTACGGCTTTGCAATGTGAAAAAAACTTGATGTTTGTTTTCAACTTTTTTTGTTTAGGTTGATCCATGGAATTGGAAGGTCAGGTGATATTTCTGCAGTACAGCCTAAAGCCGCAGGTTCAAGCCTTTTGAACAAACTTACTAATTCAGTAGTTCTGGATGTTATAAGATTGGCTGGTAGGTGGAAATTTGAAAAATCTCGCTTGTTTGTAGGGTTGCATCATGGGGTCCTCGTATTAATTTCTGGCTTGCTTTTTGTGTGCAGGTGTCCAGACAGTGACCAGTTGCTTTGTGGTTCCTATGGCAACAGGCATGAGTCTTACTCTGTGTTTTTTAACATTGAGGCACAAGAGACCAAAGGCAAAATACATTATCTGGCCACGTATAGACCAGAAATCTTGCTTTAAATCAATGATAACTGCAGGTAAGAAGGTAACTGATTGATTACACAGTGTATGTTCTTCTAACACACGCAAAACTTCCAGCTATCAGAGTGATCAATTCATATCCTTGCAGTAAGATCCAAAAAAGGCCTAATGCATGGTAGTTTTACTTTATTACTGCAATCCTGATTTCTAACGTGATTAAGACATGCCCACTGTCTTCCTAACACCTTGCAAAATACAAGTGCGTGTGGTGGTACAAAGGTGTATAAAGTAGTCAAGTGAGAACACACTACTAAGGAAGTTACAGTTCACCCTCAGAGTATGATGCCTAATTTGCTGTCCCTAGAATTATGTAAAACCAAAGCTCATGGTTCAAATCTCTCTCTTAAATATATGCATAAACTTGTGTCCTAGGAATTGTGATCAGAAAGTGACAACCTGTCTGATTTGTGCAGTCTTTTCTGTTAGAATCTATTAAAACTAAAGGCACGTGAAGTTTCTTTTCAGACATATGCTGGAACTAAAACCTCTCAATTAGTCAGAGATTTGTTGAGTTACATTCAGGTCTCGGGTTTTTTTGGTCAGGTTTTGAGCCTGTGGTTATAGAAAATGTATTAGAAGGTGATGAGCTACGGACAGACCTCAAAGCAGTGGAGGCCAAAATCAAGGCTCTTGGTGCTGAAAATATTCTGTGTGTGCATTCTACAACGTCTTGCTTTGCTCCAAGGGTACCTGATAGGTAAGCAGTCTTTGTAAGAAATGTGTTACTCGTTACTGTAAAAACAAATAAACATCCCCCTACTCCCCTCTACAACAAAATCCAACCAACCAAAACCTCAATGTTTTGACCATCCATATTCCTAAAATTGCCTCTGCCAACAATTAGTAAAGGTACTTTAATACCCTTCCAGAAAAGTATATTCAAAAAGTGAGAATTACGCAGAAGGTTTTTCTTCTGTCATGTAAGTGAGGTTAATGATGATCTCTTGTGATGAAATGAATGTCATTTTGCTAGTGGTTTTCTTATAATTTCATGGAAGTAGTAAAAGAAGACTCTCATAGACACATAATCCAGGAAATGTAGCTCCATGGCTAATGCTATGTTTTAATGTTACTATTGCCTTTTCTACTCTTCTCTTCCAGCCTGTGATGAATTTTCCTAGACTATTCATAGTTACAAAAAAAAGCTACAGCTACATTTAAAGTCTTCTTGAGTTACTCTTTACTGTATTATGCTGATTTTTATAAGGGTAATTAAGATATACCAATAAAGGGAAACTGTTGGCAGCATCTGGAGCAGATGTGTTGTATGACTGTAACATACAATTTGCCCTTCTGTACCTTGGCTTCACCATTTGCTGCCTGATTGCATGATGCTACTTATAATTTCCAGCTGCTAAATGACTATTAAAACCAATCTAAAATACATTGCATTCTTTCATCATATTACGTGTCCATACACATAAGTTCTGAAGTTGCTACAAAGATGTCATTCAAGCTTTATCTGAAGCTGAGATGAACGCTGCAGTTATAGAGGGCAAATAGAATATCTGACACATTATTTCAACCTGTATATTGGTTATGAAATAGTTCTCATTCTGAAGGTGACATGCTGGAATAGAGGTGCCTGAAATACTGGATCTATTGAGTCGTTTGTCCAAAATGAGCATGGTTGTCATTTGTTAAACCTACTTTCTCTATTTGCTTAAGAAAATAAGCACCAAGAAGCAAATTCCTTAGGTTTTACAACGGAACAGGTGTATTTTTGCGGGCTCGTATGTAGCATGCTGAAGTAGGAAATATTAATGACTTTTTAAACATGGTTTTATATGTAGTGTCTCAGTAGTTTTACTTCAACTGTTTTTAATTTACCACAAAATTGAAAAGACTTTTATTTAGAGTTCCTCTGCTGTGTGTGCTTCTATGTCAAATACTTTGTTATTTGGAAAATGTAGTTGGCTATTCACAAGCATAGTGAAGAAATGTTACTGACTCTGCAATGTGACAAGTAAAGATATATTTCACTCTTTTCCTACCTGAAAAAACCCCCAGTATTTATCATAGGTTAACCTAGTTGCTAGAGGGAAGGATGGAAGTTAAAACCATATAATTCTGACAGAATGCTATGAACATCGCTTGAAGTTGACTTGCAGATTTATTGGCTAACTTAAATCACAGCTATCAAAATCGAATGGTCTGTTTTATAGCTTGGGTAAATGAATCTTTTCCTTATCTGCTTCCTCTTTTTGACATGCTGCAATTGTTTTGTCCTCTGCAGTTAAGAAATGAATTATTAGGTAGTGTCACTATGTTATGATATACCACAGATATAGGAAGATTTGAATGTAGTTTCTGTTTAAAGGAAACTGTCAACTGTTGAAGGCCATAACCTTCATCTTCCTATAGAGAGAAAACCCTGACAGCATTTCTGGAGGGTGAAATTTTAAATGTCTGTTTTTAAATATCTGCATTTGTAAGGCTTTATTTAGTTGTGGTGGTGGTGTTTTAAAGTATTAAGTAGTTTTATGGCTGCTGTACCTATGGCTTTCCTTTGAAGTATTGTTTAACTCTGTGGGAGTAATTCTCCAGTGTATAAACCCTCTTTCTCAGAGAGGCACCAGTTGTCAGACAGTATTTTACTTGCTGTTGCTGTGAGGTGTTCCTAAAACTACTGTATTTAAGAGAACCAAAGGGAAAAAGTGTCTTTTTCTGTTGGTTTATGTACTTAGCAGAATTCTGTATCTTTTTACTTTCAGTAGTAGAAAAAATAGAACAAAGGTTTCTTTTCATGAACTTTCACAAACAGGAGAGAAGGAAAGAATAAACTGGGAAGTATTTCTCTATTTGTAACTATTAAGAACTTTAGTAGCCAACTTACGTTAATGTTTTATTTTTATGATATGATTAGTAGCACTTTCAGTGCTGCATTCTAGGCCTTGGAAGCAGGTGCAGGTACAGACAGGTGCTGTGCATCATTGTTTGCTTCCCTTGCATACTAACACATTCTCTTCAAACTGTAGCAGTCTCATTCTGTATTGCAAAATGGATCTAATTGTTCAATAGAATATTTTTAGGAAAAAAGACTTTTCTGTTTTCAGTACTTGTAGAAGATAGGTTATTGCTCCTTTCATTTTCAGGAGGTGAGAAAGATGAACATACACATAAATGTACACCCTCTGTGTTTCTAGTTTGGTGAAATTCTCTGCCTACACTTGAAAAGAAGCCTGTAAGAGGGAAACTATGTTCCTTTGAGTTTCTTTAGAAGGTGAGGAATGAATAATGATTAAGAACCAGCAGATCAGAAGGCAAAAGCTTTGCCCTGCATATTGTTATGTTTCCTCAAGTATTCTGTTAATGAGGGGAAGCCGTATGAGGTGTGGCTGAGGTCACTTGGTTTCTTCAGCCTGGAGAAGAGGAGACTGAGGGGAGACCTCATTGCAGTCTACAAATTCCTGGTGAGTGGAAGAGCAGGGGCAAACACTGGTCTCTTCTCTGACATGACCAGTGCCAGGACCCAAGGGAATGGCCTGAAGTTGTGTCAGGGGAAGTTCAGGTTGGATATTGGGAAAAGGTTCTTCACCCTGAGGGTGTTGGGGCACTGGAACAGGCTCCCCAGGGAAGTGGTCACAGCACCAAGCCTGGCAAGAGTTCAAGAAACATTTGGACAATGTTCTCAGGCACATGGTGGTACTCTTGGGGATTATGCTGTGCTGGGCCAGGAGTTGGACTGGATGATCCTTGTAGGTCCCTTCCAACTCAGAATATTTTGTGATTCTCTGTTGATAAATGTAAAAAATTATTGAACATGCAGCTCTTGACAAATATCTTGACTGTAGAAGATCAATATGTACCTTATATTATTGGTGTTTCCTAATTATAAAGTACTTTTGATTTTTTTAAAGATAGTATGGTGATGATGATTTCCTAAGGATTGATGTACAGAAAATGTAATATGATATTTGCTGCAGAATTTTGCATTGCAGAACGACACTAGACAATGTAATAGAAATAGAATGCAAAGGAATGTCACCTCTTGGAAAATGCTTTCATACTCTGTCACATTTTAGATGTATGTCAGTAAATTACAGTGAGAGGCTGTACAGAAGGAGATAGAGTAAAAATGCATTGGAAGTAGAATTTCCTGATTTTTTTTTTTAAGGTAATATTACCTTTATCATCACTGTAAATTACTATATGTTGCCTACTTTTTTCAAATAGATCCTATTTCTAAAATAGATTCAAAGGTTTGGGGAAAATAATGAGTAATTTTTAAAATAATAGAGCATTATTGTAGTGCTTTAGAAAAGGGTACTGTCTATGTGTGTGTTTAAAACGCTGAAGGACCTTACTTAAAATGATCAATGTACTCACATAAATCTTAATTTGACTGATTAATCAATCCAGGTTGAGATCACTGTGGTTTCCAGAGGTTCTAAAGGCAAGCGAAGAGTAAACAGCTGACCAAAGTTTCAATTTGTTGATGTCCATATTCAGATATTTTAGGGCTCTCCATTCCTTTAAAGGATTTCTTTTCTCTTAATCAGTTTATCTGAAACATGCAAGTGAGATTCCAGCCAACGGGTCGAAATACTAGTTCTTTGAAATAAACAGAAGCACGTAAAAACTTCGTGTTATAGGATGCTTTTGATTCGCAAGACACTCTTGAAGCTACTATAGACCGTTTCCCCTTTAAATATTAGAGGAAAAGGAAAAAAGTGACTAGATAAAGCCATGTTAGTTACCATTAAAGTAACAAAAAATTGCTTGTATCTAAAGCAGAATGGTTTGGGATATGTTTACTGGTGTCCAGACAAAACTTAAAATGAAGCAAGAAAATTTTCAGACCACATAAACAATGTATAAATATATGTAAATCTATTGTAAATATAAATACATGTAAAAGCCAATAGAATTTTCATCTTAATTTTCATCTTAGCTTAAGGTGACAAATACTGCCTTGAGCTACTAATCAAAAAAGTTACTTTTCTCATTCTAACTTCCTTGTAGACCTTTCAGTCTTTTAATGGTCTGACTTATAAGATGAGCTACAGTAATCAATGCTTCTTCAAATTACATTTTTATGCTCACAGGCTGGAGGAACTGGCTGTGATTTGTGCTAATTATGACATTCCACATATTGTCAACAATGCATATGGAGTTCAGTCTTCAAAATGTATGCATCTTATCCAGCAGGTAGGACCTGTGTATTTCCAATAATATCTTTTAGCAAGTATAAGTAAATCTGTGATTATAGATGACCTAGCAAATTTTATCAGATGCTTCATAGCTTTGAGAGTAATCCCATGCATGTCTGATATTTGAACAATTTTCGGAGAAAGCAAAATGGACAGAAATAAAATTTAAACATAATAGTTGTTTCTATTATGTGCTTTTTATATAACCCTAAATTTATTTAGGTTTTGTGTATGTTCTTGTGTCTTTCATGATGGAAAAGTGTCCTAAATAAAATATTTCTTAAAATATTTCCGAAGGTTGTTGATTAAAAGTAACATAACGGATCATACTTGAATAGGAATTCAGCCTTGGACAGAATGTGAGTTACAGTTTTTCAATTGAAGGTACAGGATTCTGCAGCAGCACTTGATAGATGTTGTCATTGTTCAAATATTGTTGGCACAGAGAATGGCTGAGGAAACTGGGTTAAGTTCCATGTTACGTTCAAAAAATAATTTCTGTTGCTATTAAGTTTGAAGAGGATGTTGCTAGATATTTGAGATCACTCATGAAACAGAATTCTTCAGAATTTTTCCTCATTGTATTGTATGTGCATTGTTCTTCAATATTCTCTTTTCTGTTACCTATTCAAAAGAATAGGAGGTTATACGTAATAGGATCCAAAGGATCCTGAACTATTAGTAATTTAAAATATGCTGGTCATCTTTTTTTCTGATTGCTAAGACATTGCTAACAGGACACAGACCAGCTTAATGTATAGTTCCAACAGAAATGTTATGTTGGCATTTGTAAATCTTGAAAGACTGAGGGAATTTATGAAATAGAAAATGGTATATGCTTTATTTGTAATGTACTTAGTACATGTTTATTGTATTTAACTTGCACAAGTTTAGTGAGAAACTAACATGAACAGGGCTGTGGAAGTGCTGGGTTTTGCTGCATGAAATGTTCTAATGATAAACATTTCAGACTATTATGCTACATATAGAATTTTTACTGTGTTGGTCTCTGTATTTTTTCTAGACTCAATAGGCTGTTTGTACCTTGCTTATCCAAATGTATACATTTGAGCTCTGATTTGGTTTACATTTTTTTACGAAATTTATTTTGTGTGCTACAAAATTTTCTGTTTATGAGAAAGTAGTTATTAATGAATACTTAGGAATATGTACATGCTGAGCACAGTGTGAATAGAACTTGCAAGAGTATCACAGGAAAAAGCTTTGGAGACCATTTCATGTTGTGCTTTTCCTCTGGTGATCTCCTGTCAATTAAATCAAATGGTAGCTGCTGGCATTCATGTTCCCATCAAAAAGCTGACAAACTTGGAGTGCTTCTTCCTATCTCCTGTGCATTAAGCTATCAAAACATAGAACTAATAAATGTGGTTTAGTTGGCTCTGCTTTTTTCAGTCTGTTTGCTATAGGTGTTAACCCTGTTTCTACTTCTTGCATTTAGTATGTAGTCTTAAATATATGTATTTGCGTGGATTTTAATATGTATAGGGTTTAACCTACTTTTCAGGTTCTCTTACATTCTCTTACTTTGTAATTGTACAGTTCACAGTTGCATGCTACTCAAATTGAAGATGTAATGCAGAATCTACATTTTGTCCTTTGAAAATATTAGTGGTTAGGTATAAGGATGTGGGGGATATCTCCTATAAAAAGTTACTTGAATCTGATTTTGCATGCAGCCTTAGAAGAAGGGGTACTGTAACAGCCTGCTTATTTAATGCAAGTTCATATATGTATTGAAAAGAGCTTTGCTAATGAAGCATTAACTTGTAGCCTTTTATTGTGAGAGTTGTAAAAAGTGTTTGTGGTTGAACAGTTTTAACTGTGTAATTCCCACTAAATTTTGAGGGGTTTTCTTTTTGGTTGTTGTTGAAAAGGAGCTACACTTGCAGGAACTAAAACTGATATTTTAAATCACAGCAAAATGGGAATTTATAAGATACTACGTTAAGCAGACAACAGTACTAATAGTAAGCAGTGCTTAGAAAGGTAATACCATGTTTTGGGTTTTTTTAGCACAAATGCAGTATCTGAGAGTTTCAGGAATTATATTTATTTTAGCTACTTTTTTATAATTATGATGCTATCACATTTCCTTTTTTCCTAATGAATGCTGTCGATTTTATTTTTTGTCCTTTTTGATAAAGGGTGCTCGAGTTGGCAGGATAGATGCTTTTGTTCAGAGCTTGGACAAAAATTTTATGGTTCCAGTAGGTGGTGCTATCATTGCTGGCTTCAACGAGTCCTTCATTCAGGAGATCAGCAAAATGTATCCAGGTAACTAGTTCATGGACTGATTTCAGCCATGCAAAATAACTGTGGAAAACTTGATTATCAGCTTTCTTTCACATAAAATTTATTTTTGCCACTGTAATCTATATATTGAGGGTTTTTTTCAGGAAGAGCATCTGCGTCTCCTTCCTTAGATGTCCTCATTACACTTCTGTCTCTGGGAACCAGTGGCTACAAAAAGTTACTGAAAGAGAGAAAGGTAAGTTTTTGGCAAGCAGTATTTTCTTGAAATCAGCTGTTAACAAAGTCTTGTTGCAAAACTGCTTTGTGTAGTAAATCCAGTTTCTGTCTGGAAAGCCATTGAACTTACTCTGAGCTCAAAGCTCTGAATCCGGAAAGTCAGTATGATATAATTGCTTCTTGTCTAAATGGTGCTCATGAGTAAGGATGATTTACATGTTTTTGTTTGTTCAAACCAGGAAGCTAAACTGATGTCCTGTACTATCTTGTATAATATTCATATTTGTTGTTCCAAAGTGTGACTAGTATAGTAGAATTTTATCTCTTAAATGGAGAAGTACTGTGCTGTGTTATCATGATCACACTGCTTCCAGGACATGAGATCGGACATTCAGAGTAACCTAAGGTCTGTGCTCTTCCTCTTTTGTCCGTGTTGTGCCTTTGTGCTTTGATAATGCCTAATTAAATGTGTATGTACCACATTCTCTGGAGAATCACAGCTTCTGGTTGGGTTATAAATACATGCATTGCCACAAAAAGAGAAAAATATTATCATTTTAGGTATTCACCTAGACACAACTAGGCTTCTCTGCTTTTCACAGACTATGGGTTTTAAGTTGGGTATAATTGCACTGCACAAAAATCCAGTGGGTGTCAAGTTGGAATCTGTATACCTTGAGTTATCCTTAATTCTAGAATTAATACATACCTAATTTTTCTCTCTTTATATAGTAATACAGAAGATCCTTTTAATAGAGGCTTTATATAAGGAAATGCTATGAATTAAGTACTATTAAGTCAATTTTAAACTGTGCAGTATCTGTTTCATTATTTTATTTTAAAACTGTGTTGCAGTTGTTTCCTGTCGATAGCTTGCTGCTGTATCTTATTATGTGGCAGAGCAGTAGTTCTGGATGTGACTTATTTCTAGCTGCTTGTAGAGGCATCCAGAAATTCTGTGCTAGAATTGAGACCCCATAGGAATAGCTCAACTATAGAAAACCAAACCGACTTAGTGGCCTTACAATGACTGAAAAGTGATCTGTGCAACTAAAGTGAAAATATCTTGTGAAACACTGAAAGCAGTTACCACTTTTGCCTCTATTGCAACATTTTATTCTAGACTGTTGTATGTATTGCCATGTATGTTTTTTGTCTTCATTAGAAGCAAATTGTGTTTTTTTCCCCTTTACTCTCATGTCCAAAAGAATCTCAAGTGAATTTATTGTTTTCTACAAAGCTGATTTTGATGTTATACATCTGCTACTGGTAGAAATATAAAGGGCAGTAGAAATATTGTTCGAGTGATAAATAGTAATTCTTTCATAAATGTCTTAATGAATAGCTGTATATTTTGAGTCATCTCATTTTCTTGGAAGTAGAATTCTAAAGTGAATAAAGTATTATATTTTTACAACTCCAGGTCTTTTTACTTCAAATGTGAGTATACTTTATAAACAGAACCTTATATATGGCATAAATGTTTCTTTTATTGGATTTGCTATAGAAATAGAAACATTTTTGCTTAAATCTGTTTGTTCCTGAATTGTAAAAATGCAATAGTGATAGTTTATTGCCTGTGCTCTGAGGAAGCAGAGGCAAAGCTATTAAGCTTCCAGCAGGAACTATTTATAGCTTGACATTGAGTACTCCTTTCTATATTGGTGCAGCTGCACCTACTCACACAAAAAAATCAGCTATAAAAAACTTCAGGGATTTTTTTTTTCTTTCTCTTTTTACCTGATCCCTATTCACATGGGTGTTACTTCAGGTTATTTGAGTTTAGGCCAGAAAGATCAGAATATTTCTGACAAGAGATTAGTCTTGCACAAGCAAGCAAAGAAACAATCTGCCCAGTTTTTCTTTTACACAGATTAGCTGTTTAATACAGGAAGCGAAGAGATTATATGAGGGAGAGGAGCATGTACATGGAGTGGAATTTTTCTGACAAGCTGGAAGTTGTGGAGTGTGCAGTTGTCCAAGAATATGAGATTATATGTAGCGATATGAAGGAGTACTGAATTTTCAGTATTCCTTTTTATATGCTTATGTGATGGTTAGAACAGTGGTTTTCTAATCTTGGTAGGCCAATCTAGGTCCTTTTGCAATGCAGGTAACAGCTGGTCCACAGTCAAATTTGTTAATATCTTTGCATTTAAAGAGCTCATAACATTATGTAAAGGTTATGTTTTTATAGCAACGTTTTATGCCTCAGTACAGGTTATGCTATGTCCCATATTTTGCATTTCTAGGTCATAAAAGTTGCTATTTTCATATATGTATGTGTGTGTCTGAACCAGGCCACGTGAAGTAAATATAGTTATTGCACTATGTAATGGCATAAACAACAGGCTTAGTTGTCATCTCAAATTTTATGGAGAGCAGGAAGCCTACACTCTGGGTTTACATTCAGAACCCTACAAACCAGGTTTAGTACCTGTTAACAATTATACAATATGGTTCTCTTAATCCACTTAACTAATTATTATACCGGTATCATTGAAGAGGCGATGGTTTTGTTCTCAGCAGTTACGGATTTCCTCATTAGACTTTCTTTAATCTAAGAATCAAGATAATTCTCATTTTCTTAAATGCATTTCTGTGTTACTTGGGATGTGATAGAGCTTTTTATATTGGTATCCATCTGTCCGTATACTTTCTGAGAGTACAACAGGAGTTATTTTTATGTCCTTATGGAGTGTGTATCTAAAATATTTAAAATCATACAGAGTGGGAGGAAATTGTTTGGGTTTTACAATTCAGTAAAATACTGGGTTTATGTTTCATGAGTTATCATTGATGTAGTTGTTCTGATTGGAATAAATTATTTGTACAGTTCAGTGTGAGTTGGTATTGCTGCTCTTCTAACAATGGAAGAACAGGAAAGCCATTTAATGAGGGATATTAAAAATGTTTAAAAAACAGCTATTCTCAAAGCAAGATTGACATTTGTTGCTTCTCTTTTTTTTCTAGTCAGTTTTCTACGCTGTAGGTTGTCAAACATGAGAATATTGCTGGCTTTTCCTTGTGCGAAGTATATATAACCGTATTCAAACTTTAGAGTAGCTGGAGGCAAATTAGTTTAAGTGAACTGTTTTAAATGGTGTTGTGTAGTTAAACAGGTGCCAAGCATGAATGGAAATTTCAGAGAGGCCTCCATACTTATAGCCTGTGTTGGAGAGGTGTGGGTCACAGGGAGCCTGAATTCAAGGTCTCAGGAGTGCTGAAGAGAAAAATGCATTGATTTCTGTTGTTAAGAATAACCTTTAAAAAAAGTGGATGTGGCGATTGTCAGCATTAGTGTTACCAAATAAAATTGGCAAGACTTACTGGGCACTTTCTGTTAGATTACACATCTGTTAAACACAGATGATAAAAGGATTTAAAGGTTCTGTAATTAATTTTGTATTTTTAAAACTTTCTAGTATAAATCCAGAAGAAAATTCCCGTAATGCAGGAGAATCTGTCTAGGAGGGTATGTGGTGTATTCAGGTGTCACACACATGCATGTATAGTTTCTCATGTGTTTGGCTGTGTTTCAAGAAAGCAATCCTTCTTCTGGGCCCTCATTTACTACCAGGTCTCTGTGCTCAGCACTGCAGCTTCTCTGCTGGGTGGAGTGCTGTGCCAAGTGCTCTGGTCAGATCACAGCTCAGATGCAGCTGGTCGTTCTGAGGCACAAAGCAGAAAGGAGACTGTGAGGGTTGCGTTATAAAAAAGCTGCTGCTTCTGCAAAGCAAGATGGGACCAGATCAGTCTCGGGCAAGCACAGGAGAGCTGGCAGTCTGTGTCTAGTGTGAGGAGGCTGTAAAATGACTCTTGCGCAGTGTCATCTTCAGCGCCATAAGCAGCTCTGTGACTGTTCCCTGAGGACAGCTCGTCTTTTCAGATGAGTGACACAGGGAGGAAGGCAGAGTGTTTCAGACTCAGAGTGTAAGCAAGCTGAGTGGTTAGAGCCAGCTAGAATAGTTTCAACCCTGCACAAAAATTTTCCTGGCCTTCATCAGTTGCCTCTTTGTCAGCTGGTATGGGACTGATGGCTTATTTAGTACCCCCATCTTCTTTTTCTCTGGAGTTATTGGCTTTTTCCTTGCTTGTTTCTCTCTAGGTATTTTCATTTGGAAGAGCAATGCCTATCACAATGTAGCAACAAATGAAGAGTCACCCATACTAGTGTAGGTTCTATTAAAAATAGTTTTATAATGTAAATATAGTATGATTAAAATATTTGTAATGATTCTTACAACACTTTTTGAAAATATTTTTATATATATGTGCACTGTTTCATCCAAATAATTGAGTTATTTGGCATATTTGATGCATACAGTGTTGTTGACTTGTTCTTCTTTATTCCAAAGGTGTTTTGTTGGCTTAGGTGCTGGAAGAACCATAAGTGAAAGACATTTGCACATAGTTTAACATTTATTTCTCTAGCCTAATGAGGTATTGTGATAAGTTCCTAAGGTAAAAGAGTGAATTAAATAATGAAACTTAACTGACATTTAGTGCTTGGGTTGTCAGAGTAACTTTAGCATAGTAGTTGGCTTCATTGGAGAAAACTTGAGTGCCTGCTATAGAAAATCTATTATGTAAGAGTTCAATTATATATAATTGCTTAGGGTGCTTATAAATTTTCCATATAAGAGAAATATTTTATAATGGAGGTTGTTTATAGATTTGACCTCACAAGAATATTGCTTTAATCCTTTTTTGGAAAGGCAGTTAATCTATTTTGCAACAAACTTCTGAAACTATAAAATATCTAGAGGGCTTCCAATGGAAAGATGCAAAGTAGTGTTCATAAAAATAGGAAGCTTTGAATTTGTGTTCATGTAGCTTCAGTCAAACTGATGAGAATACATACTTGGATTATTTTTTTTGCCATCTTTCCATTCTCCTATGTTTTAACAAATTCCTATGTATGTAAAGGCTCATCTAGTAACCTATTTTCATTGACTAGATTTAAATAAATTTAATACATTTATGCAGTGGTAACTTTTTATACCAGCTTTCAGTAATACTTTCAATATTCTTTTCAGCAGTTGTTTCTGTAACACTGTAAGAGATTTATCAGAGAATTCCATAGGTACAACACACAAAAATTAATTATTTGGAAATTAGTCTTGTTCCGGTATATTTTTTTTCCCAGTACTAATTTCACCAATAATATCTCCATAGTAGGCACAATTTATGTATATTTCTGTAATACTTTGCTTCAGTTTTAGAAATAAATAGCCAGCAGAGGGAGTACAAATTAATTTATGATTTATATTAAAAAAAATCCTAATGAAATGGCTAGCATATTTGTGATGCTTATTATGGAAAGTAACAAATTAATAATGTGCTTATTATGTATGCAGTGAGGGACCAGAGGAAAGGCAAAAGTGTCTGAACATATGAAACATAAATGTTTTTCAGCTTCTGTGAGTGAACTGTAAATAAACTCTGAACTGAAACCATAAAATCTCTTGATTTACAAGAAATAAGAATGATTTTTCATAGATTTCCAGGTCTGATAATTAACCATAGATATGTCCCAATTTTTTTGTTGTTTCAAGCATTTACAGAAGCTTTGTGTTTTTGTGGATAGTCATATCAATAGCCTAATTCATTTAGATGGTGAGAGGGTACTTGTTTCACTCTGTCTGAATTCGTTCTGTTATTAGGAAGTACAGGTGGGGAGCTGTGTTCATTTAGTCTCTCATGAAGGGAGACAAGGTTTCCTGCAGTGGTTCAAGAAAAGCAGATGTAACATTCTTCTAACTTAGGTACCACAAAGCTCATTTGGTTTCATAAGACCTTGGGGAGGTTCTGTTCAAAAGCATCATTTTGATCACAAGATGTAATTTGTATCTGTCAGAGTCCACAGGTCAAAGCAGGATACTTGTCTACAAACAGAAGAGGTAATTCTGTTTAAAGAATGAAAAATCACTTGTCAGGTCCAGAAATTGATGAGGATACTTAAACAGGCGGTCACACTGAAGCATATAAGCAGCACAATTTTTATGGCCAGAAAGAGGAGAAACCTGGTGTTTAATATCTTTGAAAACACTACCCCGTGTCTGTATAGTTTTGCTAGTTTTTATGAGAGACTAAACATTAAAAAGGATGAGAAAAAAGCTAAAGCATACAATAAGAAGAATGGTGTTTATTCTCACTCTGTCCATACGTGTTTTGAGCTGATAACTGAAGAGGAATATATTAAAGTGAGGAAGAGCATGAGCAATTATCATAGATTACTGCTGGGGAAGAGGGGGTATATAAAATCCGGATGAAGTAAGAGAAACAGCCTTTTATGTGCAGTGTGACTTGCATCTGAGCCAAAGTATTTATGAATCTCCGTCTTAGGACACTTTCACAATAAAGGTGCAATCCAATTAAGTGATAGCAGAAATTCAGATATTTCCATTCTTTTAGTCAGGTTTAACAGGAGGGGTGGTCCTAGGAAAAGGACAGACTGGTCAACTGAACTGAGTATTCAGGAGAGTGTATATTGTGTGAAACAAACTACAGTCAAATGTGTACTCATAGCCTCCTTAAGAGACTGGATTTTTATTCTCATACAGAAAAAAGAAGTCTCTACACTAGTGGAAAACAGTAACAAAATATACTGCTTTTAGTCTGGAATGTATTAATGAAGAGAAGACAAAGTGAGGAGCACTTTGCCATAACGTGGCCGTTTGTGATGGTAGCAGTTCATTCCCAGTGTTTTAGGGGGCTAGGGCACAGGAAGGCTCTTGAAAAGTGGGGTGCGGTAAGAACCTGCTATGCAGTGGGAATCTCTTCAAGATATTTTACCTCCCTAGGTTTCAGGGCCACAGAGAGAATGAATGACATCCCAAGCACGTATATTAGACCAGACAGAGACTTTTGTATCAGCTTGAGAGATAAGAACAGTGTTCAGGAAATGGAGCTGTTCCTTTATAGAATTATTTCAGAGAATTGTCTGATCCACTTACTTGGTACACATGAAAAGAGAATCAGCTGAGCACCTGTACGATGTAATGGAGTCTTAACAGTTTTGTGAAATAGGTGCTATTTTCTCTGTTTGATAGCTAATAACAAAAATATTGCACTTTCTTTCCAGGAGATGTTTTCGTATCTTTCAAGTGAGCTGAGGAAGCTGGCAGATAACCACAATGAGAGACTGTTAGACACACCACATAATCCCATTTCCTTAGGTAATTGTTGGGGTTTTAACTTTAAAAAAAAAATCTAATATAATGTGGATTCATAATGCACTTTCACATACCATTCCTATATATTAAACATCACTACACTCTACAAAATTGAACCCAATAAGGTAACCTACTATAAAAGTAGAGTAGTAACTCGGACCCATTATTTTGCTCCTTTCCAACATATTCATTTGACAGAAATGAATTTAAGACAGGCAGAAGATGTTAGCATGTAGTAATACTTTATAGAAAGTAGATTTAAAAATAAATTAGGGTACAATTATTTTACCCATCATCTTAGTATTGTAAAAGAGATTATGGAATTCCTACTCAACGTATTTGTTCTAACCAAAAGTTCTGCTGAACACCAAAATCATTCTGCCCACCTGTGCAGAATCTGCATGCAGTCTAATCAAAGTAATCTGTGACAGCTTATGGAAAAATTAAAAATTGTTATATATAGTGGGGTTTTCTTTGTATGTGAATACAAATATTTGGCTAGATTCTTGTTGTTGGAAAGCAGCTTGTCATTTGTGTGGTTCTTTGGAGAAAAAACAGCTTTGTAGCAGTTTTAACCTAACCTTACGTTGCTTTAGCCATGTCACTGAAGAATCTAGATGAAACTAATGATGCTGCTGTTACCCATCTTGGATCTATGCTTTTCACAAGACAAGTTTCTGGAGCAAGGTAAGGATATTATGAATTAAAATAACTTGGGGGGGAAATGGGGTGGGGTTGTATTACCATATATTATATTAAATACTATAAAATGTTTTTTATACCAATTGTGTCATGATTACAGAAGGCTGTCTGACAATAACGAGTCAGAGAATAATCACCCTTCTTCATCACTTTTACAGACAAGTAATGTCTCCCTGCCTGAGTTAGCAGTGAGGCTTCCTATGTCTACTTTGGTAACCTAAATAGATTATGCCCATTTAATTTAGTGTCATTATTCCCTAGCATCCTTTGGTTTCATTTAGTTTCCAGCTGTTGTCTGATCTTATAGTTAGGTGTAAGCTACTAAGGGAAGATCTTTGTTTTTTGCAGCACAAATATGGTTATGCTGAATATCAAGGGAATAAGCTTTTAATACCCTACATAGCTTTTTGTCCAATAGAAAAAAATTCTGCTTTCTGGAGCTAATTGTATTTTAAAAAATAATTTAAAAATTTAAAAATCTATAGTCTCAGCCAGTCTGAGCTGAATTTATTCTTAGAGACACTGTTACAATGAAAAGCAAGCCAAATAATTTTTAATGATTTTGGTTTAAACCTTTTAGAAGAAGAGAATGATTTAAAATTTGTTTTGGCAGCATTCCTTAATCTGAATATTACTGCTGCCATGCTAACTTCTGCCATAGACTTAATGTTATTTTTTTGTAGCAGAGCTGAGTATTTCCACGTCAGAGGGTATGCTTCATTAGCTTGGATTATTCCACTTCCTGCACAGATGAATGACAGTAAATCTATATGTACTGTGGTTAGATGCTCTTTTTAATTTGCCTGTCCTAACCTTGGCTGATCCTGTAATTTTCACCATCTTTTGGCTGAAATTATTCAAGAGTTTCAATTTTTGAAGTAATAACTCTCAAATTCTTTTCCTGATGTAAAGGTTTCAGGTTTTCGCTTTTGTTACATAAGTAATTCTTTTGTAGTATGCACTGTTTGACCTGGCATTTCAACAGATTTTAAAAGTTATGCTGGTGCTGCGTATCAGTGGTAGGAATAGCAACTCCCTACTTCAGTAGGAATTTCTATAATTGTGTTCAACCTAGGGTACCACATAAAATATCAAAGCATCTTTAATTGAATCACAATTTTGTTTGTTTGTTGCAGAGTTGTTCCCTGTGGGTCTGTACAAACTGTGAATAACTACACTTTTAAAGGCTTTATGTCACATGCAAATGACTATCCTTGTGCTTACCTCAATGCTGCTTCAGCAATTGGAATTAAAAATCAAGATGTAGATGTATTCCTAAAAAGACTTGACAAGTGCTTGAAGACCTTTAGAAAAGAAGCAAAGCAAGAAAAAAGTGGAAATGAAATAAGTGATTCTAGCACAGCCACAGAACAACTTGAAGACTAGAAGATACAGATTTAGTAACACAGGAAGATAAGGTTTTGTCTGAACTATGTCGGGTTTGTATTTGGTTAGGACTGTGCATCTGCAGTACAGAAATTTATTCTTGATCTTGTATTCTTGTTATTGAAAACAATAATAAAAATTTGGGTGGAATTCAGCTTTAAGTAAGTAGGTGATACTCTCTCCAAGAACAATGGACTAGTTTTTTAGAATGTATGAAATGCACTCAGTATCTGCCAAAGCAAAGCTTTATGTTCATAAAGATGCAGAGTTTGCCTTTCAATCTGTGTGTGGCTATTTGGGCCAGTGTTTACCAAATCACAGGATGTTTATTCACATGTTCTTGTTTAACAAGATTGTCTGTGGCAGTGATTGAATTCCCTCCTGGGTATAGACCATCCAAGCAACACTTTTTTCTGCTCTCAAAATACTTTGCTTTTCATCAGTCAATGTGTCACTTTTAATTTCTTTTCAAAGATTTATGCAAATGTTGGGATAGCACTTACTAATATACAGTGTTCAAACTGCGTGGGGAAATGACAGAATAGTAATGTTCTTCAGGTGTTCTCACCTGTCGTGAGCTACCTAGAACTAGTCAGCCTCCAGTGGCAAAAAGGAGCCTAGAGTACCTGATATCCTGTCAGTACTCAGCTCTTGAAAACATTTGAATAGTTCAGCAGCCCAAAGGCGCTTTAATACTGAAAGTCAGGGGTTGTGGAGTGAAGAGGTACAGTCATTGGGGGGGCATGGCTTTGGTTTTTTTTGTTTTCATTCTTCCCATGTGATGGGGTGATCAGATCAAAAACTCATTGAAAAGGAGGAATGCCATGTAGAATTAATGCAGCAGTTTTAAGAGCCAGTGCGACCTGAGAGTATTTTGGCATTTTTAATCCACTGTTGTTGTTGAAATTTATATACTTTCATTTCTGTAGTGTCTCTTGCCATTGGCACTGTTGCTTCTGTGGCTCCGTGCTGTTCCTGATTTGAATTCATTAAGCAAAGAATAGATTCAGAGTCTGTTCCTGAATCAAAGGTTCCGTATCACTGGAGTGACAGTGCTGTAGGTTGCAAAATGTATAGTTATTCTTTAATGCGGTTGCTACATTGGACATAGCTGCTATGTCATTTACTGTTCAAAGCGAGCATGATGTTCAGACATTATCTGTCTGTAATGTACTATTGCTCAGGATACCACAATTAATGAGTTCTAAATGTCAGGAAACATTTTAGTTACTTTGTTAGGTAGGATCTGAGACATATCGTTCAGAGCTCTCTGTAAATCACTTATCAAAATAGCAGTGCTTTTGAGAGATTGTCTGTCCAGCACATTCAAATGAATTCATACAAGAGGTGATGCTAGTATGTGGGAGTTAATTATGTGCTAATCATCATGAAGGTGATCTCACTTAATGAGGTTCATTGTATCTTAAGCTTAAATTGAACTGCTTCTTCCACATTGTTATTGCTGGAGTTACATGTTAGATTGATTAAAGTGTGTGGAGGTACAGCTCCCACGACTGCAGTCACAGTTGTTGTTTGCTGTACAAACACATCCTAGGAGACACGTCACATAACTTGGCCACTGACCCCTTGTGGCTTTAAGGAAATGTAAATGGCTTATCTTTTCTTCCTCTGTCTCTTTCCCCTCCCATCTCTGCCTTTTTTTT
>VZRN01000467.1:747084-774159 GCA_013397935.1 Dasyornis broadbenti
TTTTTTTTTTTAATTGAGAGCTTGCTGTACCTCAGTTTTTCCAATCAGTAAAACTTCCACAAACTTTGGAGCCACATCTTTGCAGCTCTCTGCCTTCACTGCCTCAGTATTCTGTATATTGGAGCAGCCAGTGAAAATCACCAGGCCTTAGTGATACCTTTCTTCCTGGTTTTTGATATTGCTGTTCTGTGCCTGAATGAGTATAAATTATTGATTTAGATGACCAGTCACAGAATGTGAATGTAAGCACTATTACTACAGGAGTTTAAGGAGATGCATGATAGCAGCTAAAATAAGCATTTTGATGAGTAGTATCCTTATTCTGAATAAAGAAGACAGGAGTGTTCTCTGAGAGGAAGAAATCTCTGCCTTTTATGGTCTCACAATAAATTGTCTGCTGCAAGTAATTCAGTCACTTCTAACACAGATGGAACTGCTTCCTCGATTACTGGGGTTTTTTGTCTTTGAAATGTTTCCCATTTACAATCAAAGCTGAAAATTTCAACAACGCTCTAAACAAGAGTTCATAGAGCTAAGTACTTTGTTTTGATTTTTACTTCTTAAATCTTGTTTATTAAAAAAATAAGGTGATGACTTTGAGAACAAAAATAAAATTTCATTTGTGTCATTCAAGCTCTTCACAGATCTTAGTGAAGCCACCTGAAGTGAGAAAATCTGAAATGTTTTTAGAAATGTGTCCCACCATAATGTATAAACACTGGAACTAAGTATTCAGGTTATACTGCTTTGGTAAGCTTTTATACCAGTTTTCAGGGGTTTTTGCTTGCTTTATTACCCATAAATGTCTTCAGTTTTAATTAATATTCATTTTTTAGAGACAGAACCATTCTATGATGTCACATAAATGTAAGGAAATTTTTAGTAATTTAAGTGGAAATACACTTCCAAGTAAATGGAGAAGACATGGTTCTTTACAGCACATTGGAAACAGGAGATTCAGTAGAGGTTTTAAAGTATTTTTTCAAGTAAGAGTATAAATTTCTTATTCTCTCTTCAGTAATGTCTATAATAAAGTAGTGAAATAACACTGGAACATATACCCATGAGCAGAGGTTTCATTTCCTCTGTATAACAGCTACGGGAGATTTCATGGCTGTGGCAGCTCTCACCCACTAAAAGCAGTACTGTGAAAGATGGTGATGGTATGGGCGTATGTCGAACTATGCAGCATAAAACGAATAACAAGTACATTAGCAGTATTTGCCTTCTATGAAGATCTTACCAAGATTGTACAGTGAAGTAGAAAAGCTTCTTAATTAAGTGCAGCGCTTTTTCTAATCTCTACATACACATCATTAAAGGCTTTCACATGGCTCAAAAATCTGTAAGAGCCAGATTGCTGTCTCCAGCTTCTGCATTATGAGGGAGACATTGGGGAAGGCTGCCTGGGCTCCTGAACATAGTCGGAGTTCATAGAGCAGGAATCCTTAGTAGAAACACCAAGAAGAGATACCTGTTTAATAAGGCTGTCTCACAGCTACTATTTATGTAGCTACCTTTCTCCATCATCTTCTGGGTCACAGCATGTGGTTACCAGCCATGGGCAAGCACTTGGAATACTCCAGAAGAGCTGAGGATTCAGAAACGCAGGTTTAGAAGGTTACCATTCTTGCTGTCTAACTACTGCTCTGAGTTACTGCTCTGTGGCCAAGTGATCTGTCTGCTCAGCAGGTGCAGTGTGTTCCCAACCACTGAAACTGGGGTGTGTTTCAGCATTGCCAGGCTGAGAAGCAGTGGCTGTAGGGCCAGCACAATGCCCACTGTGCTGCTGCAGTAGGGCTGTGCTACAGATACTTGCTTACCAAAGACAGTCACCTTTGGCAGCAGGGCAGGATGCAACGGTTGGCAGGGACCACTCAGGTTGCTGCAGTCTGAATCACCGAAGTGACTTTATCCCCTTGCAGGGCCTGCAAGTGTTGTGTAAGGTGCTTTTCTTTCCCTCTGATGTTGCATCTTAGGCTATCTGGATCTATACAGGTGGAAGAAATGAGGGAGCAGATGGCTGTGCCTTATAAAAATAGCACTTGGATAATATAGTGCAAGTGAACTGACACTGAATGACCCATCTCACAGGCCCACTCTTAGTTTACTTTTTTTTGTAGTATCTGAGATAATCAACAAAACAAAGGACTTGGAGCAATAATATTGCCTATTTGTGCTTTGCTCGTAACAATTGCCTAAGATACAAAGCAAATAAAATCTACCAGATGCAGCAAATTCTCCTGAGCCTAAGAAAGCAAAATTGTAATGTTGCAAATGTAAATGCTGGCATTGCAGCTTAATACACATATAAACTGAGCAATCTATATTGTGCGATCATCATTTTTTAAGAAAGGCTGGAGCCCAGAGACTAGCAAATGTTCTCATCTGCAGTGTATCAGCAGTTCTCAGTCTTCAGCTGCTCTACAGATAATAATTCTAATTGAAGAATCATTACATGGATCCATATGTGAATGATAGACGGGCTTCAGCCTTTTGTTCATGATACTTTAAAAATTGAGTTGCTGCTTCTACTTTTATAAGGGGTGATTAGGTTGGCTTTTTCTCCCTCCCTTTTTTTTTAATGCAACATTTTAATCACCCTGGTCTGACAGGATTTGGAATCGGAAGGGAAAACAATTTCTATAGCTGACAATTTTTTTAAACAATAGCTATTTAAAGCCTTGAATTGGTTACAAAGTGACTCTCCACAGAGAACCTTTCTTCAAATGTTTTTAATTCTCAAACTAGTGCTTGAAAAATTGTGTTCCATGTGCTCTGTAATAATTGTTTTTCATATATTTTTTCCCCTCAAAGATAACAGCATACACTTTACTGCAGTTTAATAATCCTTTTAAAAAACCATAGTTAAAAAGGCATTTGCTCCGTTATTCATCAAGCATCTGTTGTATCAAAGAACTGGTAATATATTTATCTTGATGGATAAGCTTCAGTGTTCTGGACCAAGTTCAGTGTAACTGGACCAAGCTTTCAATACTCCTTTGGGGATCCTAAAGTCAAGTTCATGATCTAATTAAGATGGGTGTGATAATTGTATCTGCTGCTGAACAGGAGTCTTTCATCAAACTACATTTCAACCAAATTCAAAGCTGAGCCAGTTCAGAAGCTGAATTGATTTCTTAATGTGGATGGTGAAATTTAATTTGTCTTTAGATCCTGTATTCCAATCCAGGCTGAGTCAGTTATAGCAAAAGTAAAACTTTGATTTTTAATGTAATGTAAATAGAAAGAATACAGCGGTTTCAGCTGGGTGCTACCTTTCCTATTCTTTGTTCTCAAAGGGCTGCAAACATTATGCTACCATCTTACACCCACTGCTGTTTGGAGGGTGGCATTGGTCATGTACACATAATATTACAACAGAGGTTTGTGCATTATTGTTCTTTTTCTAGGCATCCCAAGTAGGATCACGCCACTAGGGAATTCAAGATGAGCATGTAGCATTGCTACTGGTCTGTTTTCTCCAAACACTGTTTCTCAGGCAAATTTCTTATGTTTGAAGTGTGCCAGAGGAGCACATGGCCAAAATACAGGGAAAAGGAGACAGGTCTCCAACATTTTTCAATCGTTCTACACTGGTTATATGTGTTTGGCTCTTGTGATGTATGTAGTTCATATAGCTATGGAAACTCATGTAAAAAATGTTTGCAACCATTCTTGTCCCTTACCTAAACTGTTTCTGAGCCACCTCTGTAGGCACTGGCCAGGGTGCACTGCTCTGGCACAGCAGCTGGCGGGTCACGGGTGCAGCTTTGAGCTCTGGCTACAGAAGAATTCAGTGCCCAGGAGGAGAAAGCATTCCTGCTTTGCTTTGATCTTGGGCTACCAAACACATGTGAAGTAGAACGAGTTTGCAGGCACAACTACTGTTAAGTTAAACCTGCAGCTTTCCAGAGTCTGAGGAACTGCAGAAGTGAAAAGAGCGTAGTTTGGTCTGCAACATGTCAAATTAAGAAATGTAGCTGTTGAGGGAAAATAACATGTCTAATGTAAGTAGAGAAATGTCTTTTTAAAAATTTGCCACATACTGTATAAACTCAATTAAATACAAGTCTGCTTACTACTCTCACTGTTGTCTTCTGGCTTCTGATTCTATACAGCATCTATTTCCATAGTGACAGCAGAATTTCAAATGGCTTAGTGGGTGGAGAGGCTTGGTATACAGTAAAGATACATTTTTAAATGGAAGATGAGGAAAGTGTCTAGGAAGTTCATAAAAATAGAAATATCCTGAAATGCTTGCTGTGCAGCTGAGGAGGTGCTGATTCTCCAAGAGGATCAGAGTATGCATAGGAAAGTCTTGACCTCCTGCACAGTGCAAGCACCAGAGAATACTGTCAAAATGCAGTTCTCATTTCATCACAGTAGTAGCCTGCTCTCTAATACTATGCATTTCCAGTACTCTCTTCTCCCCTTACCCTACTGAGTAACTTTGGGTGTGGTTTTTTTTAGATTCTGCTGTACTAGTGCACCAGAAAAAGAATGGAAAGGGAGGAAGGATGCCTACCAGTGATTTGCCATCCTCATTGATGCGGAACTTCCTATGCAAGAAGTCAGCTGGAGCACACAAAGGCAGCAGGTGCAAGTGCACATGCCACTAGCTGGTTTTTGTTAAATCATTAAATGGATTTGAATATAATTTTTTTTTTAATAATGATTTAACTGATGCCATTAAAACTCATGCTCATATCCCATGCAGATGGCCCAAACTGTCACGCTCTGGTTTTCTCTTTGGTTTTGTTTCTAAAAATTTCAGCTGAATGTTAAATCTGTGTCAGGATAGCACTTCAGGTTTCAGAAAGGATGCACACCGTGTTGACCTAGCAGCACATGATTCATTGGGCCCCACAGAGTTCATTTCCCACCTCTGAAGGCATGCTTGGGAATTTTGGCCTCATTGATCCAAGGCCTCTTGAAGGGAGTTATTTCTCAGTTACTCTGTGTCACCGAGAAAGTGGAGGTCTTTGTGGGCTCTTCACAGTGCCTTGTGTTGACTTCACCTGGTGACTTCGGGATCCATGTGCACCTTTACAGGTAAATAGCTTTTCATCTCTTTTTGCACTGAGATGGGCAGTATAAATGCTTCTTTATTGCTTCTACACCCTTATCAGTATTAAAAGTTATGGCAAGTAAAACACTGCTGCAGCTTTCATTAAGGCTTTAAGGCTCATGTGGATTTGCCAATGGGGTGGAGCTGGTCTGAGGGTGCTTGAGCTCTCAGTGATGGCATAACTTTGCTCTGCATGCTGAAATGCCATTGCTCTGCCAAGTGAGGCAGGGCCTGCGGTGGCCCTGCTGCAGGTGTCAGCTAGGCAGAAGTGAAATGTGCAGCTGGCCTTGGGTTGTCCAGTCTGCTGATCCAGAAGGGAGCGGTGTTTTCTCATTCCTAGATATGATGGCTCTGCCGTGGGCTCAGAAAGAAGAAGCGGTAAAAATGTATTTTTGTCTTGGAAGGCAGTGGCTGTGACTCAGGACTCCTGGGGCACCACTTAGCAGAGTAAAAAGATGCCACTTTCATTTAGTTGCTATATAACTGCATTTCTGAGTCTCCCTGTTTGCTTTGTTCTTGCATAAACCCCTCTTCCTGCATTTGCAGGCCCTAATTTTCCCCTGCCTTGCACTTTTTGTAGATTTTTACATCCATGCAAGTGGTGGCAAAAAGCAGCTCTTTCGCTGTGAGAGCATTTAGTGTATATGCTGCATTTATTTGGCATAAGCATAGAAGGCCATAGTAGGGGCAAGGCAGTGGGGAATCAAGCCAGTTGTTTACAGCTTCTTCCAAAGGACTGGTAGGTCAAACATCCTTCTCCTGTCCACAATACTCTGCCATTAACAGCTGTTAGCAGGTGTTAGCGCATCATATTTTTTCCCCCTCGAGGCTGAATATATTATCTCTACAACACTCAAGCACCTTGCTGGGATCATGCCACAGCTTTGTTTTCCAAGTGTTTTGTTAATGCTAGTGACCTTGGTGGTGTGACCACAACACCTGCTTTACCTGATAAGATCATTAATTTTTTTCTCTTCAGCCTTTATGTTGAGCGTAAGCAAATCTTCATTTGTACCTGGAAAACGTCGCCCAAACATCATCTTATTGGAGCACTGACCTGTATCTCCCAGTATTTTTTAATGTGTTAAATAGACAATTAGAAGAAATCACTTCAATAAAGGCAGAGTGAACACAAGCCTCTCGTTAGATGCAATCGAGCAAGACAGAGTGGGAATCAATCACATGGCTTTTCAGCTGTCACTCTGCCACAGCAACAGCTGTCCGTCAGTCGAGGTGACAGCAGAGAGCTGATCTATTCTCTTCTCTGAGCTATAGAGATAAGCTGCACATGCACAATGAATGTGTTCTCAAAATAAACACACTGGGAAGAGCAGAGGTTTTTTTAAATGATAAATCTTCTCACTCCTCTAACAGTTCCTCCTTCCTGATGGATTGAGAACGGGCTGAAGAGCAGATCCCAGAGGGATGTAATCAGTGGGACAGGGTCTAGTTGGAGGCCTGTCACAAGTGGTGTCCCACAAGGTTCAATACTGGGCCCATTACTGTTTAATTTATTCATCAGTGACTTGGATGAAGGGGCAGATGCCTCCTCAGCAAGTTCATGGGTGACACAAACCTGGGAGGTGCTTTGGGCTGATCCCCCTGAGTGCTGTGCATCTCTTCAGAAGGATCTGGACAGGCCGAAGAGATCGGCAGAAAGGAACCATTTGAAGTTCAGTAAAAGCAGATGCAGGGTCCTGTACCTGGGGAAGAGTAACCCCACACACCAGCACAGGCTGGGGGCTGACCTGCTGGGAAGCAGCTCTGCAGAACTGGTGGTCCTGGCGGGCAACAAGCTGCCCATGAGCCAGGAGTGCCCTCATGGCCAAGAGGGCCAGTGGTATCCTGGGGTGCATTGGGGGAACATTGCCAGCAGGTTGAGGGAGTTCACCCTGCTCCTCTACTCAGCCCTGATGAGGCTGCATCTGGAGTGCTGTGTCCAGTTCTGGGCTCCTCAGTACAAGAGAGACCTGGAACAGGTCCAGAGGAGGGTGACAAAGATGATGGAGGGACTGGAGCATCTCTGTTACAAGGACAGAGAGGGAGCTGGGCCTGTTCATCCTGGAGAAGAGATGACTGAGAGGGGACCTCATCAATGTCTATCAATACCTGAAGGGAGGGTGTCAGGAGGATGGAGCCAGGCTCTGCTCAGTGATGCCAAGCAATAGGACAAGAGGCAATGGGCAGAAACTGATGCACAGAAGTTCCACCCGAACATGAGGAAGAACTTCTGTCTTGGTGTGAATGACCAAGTACAGGAATAGGTTGTCCAGAGAGGTTGTGGAGACTTCTTCCATGGAGATATTCAAGAATTGTCTGGACACAATCCTGTGCAATGTGCTCTAGGATGACCCTGCCAGAGCAGGGAGGCTCGACCAGATGACCCACCGTGGTCCCTTCCAACCTTACCCATTCTGGAATTCTGTTTTTCCTCCTCTTTTTGAGTTTAGCAGGTTGCTGCCACCCTCTGCCTATTTTTTTACAGCGGCTGTGTATTCTCCTTCTGCTTTTTACCTTACAGGTTTGGTTTTCTGCATGTTGCTGCTTTGTATTTTTGTGGCTGCATCCCACCTTCTGCTGTGTTCCACCTTTGGTCAAGGTGGGGTCTGTCAGAGGATGAGATGCAGGTGGTGTTGCCCCAGGGCTACTGTGACCGTGGCTGGCAGTGCCTTCAGCTGCAGCTGATGTCCATAATGAGTTGATTGGAATTGTTTGGCCAAGGTTTAAATGGGTCTTAAACTCAGTGTGGAGTAGAGGAGCTTTAAAGGTTTGTGCAAGGACTAGTCCTACTTCAGGCCTTTCTCTAGTCCTTTGTGTAGGCAGGCCTACAAGGTTTTTGCTTTTGCTTCTTTATTGATCAGGCATGAGTTTATTAAATTCTAAGGTGTCTTCTACTTTCCCTTCCCCACTGTTTGCCTCAGTTTTGTTGTTCCTACATTGCAGTGCTGATATTACTTTCATGTACAGGGTAATGCTGTAGCTCCTTTCTCTCTTCCTCATCCCTCTGCTAGAGAGACAGATTTCCTTGGCAGAAATCCTGTGTTTTGGGTTTTACTACATGGCTCCATGCTCAAGTATATCCTGGTGGTGTGTCCTGTGTGGCAGGGCTGTGCAGGCATTGCAGTTGCGCCTGTTCTTCTGCCTGACTTGACAGTAACAGGCATTTGTATTTAGGAATCTGTGGGTCTTGGTTGACCTCATTTCTTCAGTAAGACATAGCAGTGCAAGAATTGTGTCGCAGAGGCATAGAGATGACACTGACTCACAAGACTGATCATGTCACTGGTCCAGACTAAGAGTACATATGTCATGAGGGACTTGGTCCAAGGCCTTCCAAAAAGACCAACAGAAACTCACAGTGGCATAAAAAGGGGAGAGCCAATCACAGAGAAGCCTTTGTATGCACAAATACCCCATAAATACTTTCGTTTAAGAATTCAATTTCATTCTTTATTTTATTATTTTGGTTATACAACACTTGCATGTGTCTTTTATTTTTGCCTGAGGTTTACAAAGCCTGAAATGAAAAGCATGGGTTTTTCCCCTAGTCTGTGAGATGGAGCTGAGTAATCATCCTTTCCATTTTATAGATAACAAGGAAAAAGGCAGCAGGATCCCCTCAGAGGGCCAATTGCCTTTCATGTAGCTGTGCTGGTGATGCCTTTTGGCACTGTCTCAGAAGCCCAAAATAGCAGGTCAAAAGTGTGATGTCCAAGGTGCGTACCTCAAGACACGTACTATCCTTGTCCTTGCCTCTCTCTTTTTCACATGCAGATTGCTTCAAATCTTCCATTTTAGACTGTTTTCTACTTAAACAAGGATAAATCCATTTTTGCCTAATAATGTTTACTGTAGGATCCACAAGACTGAATACCACATGGTGGCAATATATGGGAGTAAAATCAGCAACTCCCACGTTGCAGGCTTCTGGTTTTGACTATGTATCTCCTCTGATAATTTCAAAGGGCCTAAGGTAAAAGGAGTTTAGAAAAGATCTCTGATTTCCTTCCACAGGGACAGAGGAGGAGCAGTGAAGTGACACTGAGCCATCATCTGAATATCCTTTCTGCTGCTATCAGTTCATTAAATATGCACAGGCAGAAAATGTCAGTTTTAAGGACTATCAAGAGATACTTTAAATAATCATGAATAATATCTCAGCGATTACAGTTACATAGCCTCTTGTGCACTACCCACCCTACCTTTGAAGTCTATGGTTTTAGGAAAGTTTAACACAAGTTGCTGAAAGTTAAGCAAATAACTTATCCATATTATGAAACATTATTGTTTTTTAAGCTGTTACTTGTAACTTTCCTGAAAACAAGGCGTCTAAAGTAAGATTTTGTCTGGGAAAATGTCCAGCGCTATCAGTTAATTTGAAACATTAATTCTCTTTCTGGTTCTATCTCAGGGTAGACCTTTTAATTTTAACACAGAGAGCAGAACAGGAGCACCATATGCTGCATCTATACACAGAGATTTGGTTTGTTTTCCAAGGAGTTTATAATTTTTGTCCAAACTCAGGTTGTTGCTCAGCTCTGCTTTCAATTTTACTGCAAAGTCTCAGCAAAGGCAAAAATTACCCAAACCAGTTATTTCTAAGACATATTTAAAAAAAAATCCTACTAAAAGACTAGTTTGAATCATTAAAGTATAGGTGCCATAAATACTGGTAATCTATGCCACAGTTCATCCATACCTTGATGAAACTTCCCTTGAGATTTCACATTTTCCAAGAGTACTTCCAGTATGTAAATACCTTCCCAAGTTTTTTGCAAAATGCAGATAATTTAGTTCTATTAGTTTATATTATAGTTATGTTAGAGTTATAACTTTATATATAATCTTATTGTAGTTATATAATACAATAGTTGATACAATTAACAACTGCAATCAGAAATGTCAAACAGAAAAAAATTAAGCTGCTTTTCCTTCTAAGTAATATGCAGATGAGCAGACAGAAACATGAGCTGTGGCCTCTGTGTCTCAGGCCAGCTTGTGTCGGTGCGAGGGCAGGAGCACTGGCAGGTCCCAGCAGAATTGCTCCCTCTTGCCTGTATCTGTCGTTTAACTAGCTGTTAAATGAGTGAAAGATAACTAAGGCAAGAGATAAAACAATGCTGTTTGGGAATGCCCTTGAACACGTCCAATTATATGTTAATAGAGCTTGCAGGGACAGTGGCCTGATCCTACCAGCTGCTGAGAAACAGCAAATGAACTTCAGGGAAAGCTGAGGCTCTTGCTCATGGGTACTTGGCATCAGCCTGGGCATCAACTGCAGCTCCTGATGGACCTTAATCAAGTCTCTGCACATAAGCTTTTCCCACTAGCGTTTAAACTGTCTGAACTGCACACAAGTCTGGTTCCTCTGAGTGGAGGTTTCTAGCTAACTGGCTAGCAATAAAAGAAAAAAACACAAACAACAAACCCAAACAAACCCAAAAAAGGCAAATAAAAGAAGATGGACACAGGGAATAGAAAAATTAATTGCACGGTGTCCAAGCCACATGTGCCTAGATAGAAACCCCTTTGCTGTGGGTAACCATGCAGTAACCACTCCTATAGCAATGACAAGTGATAACCAAGGGCCCTCAGAACAACCCAAGAAGTCCCAGCTTATTTCTAAACAGCTCCTTAGAGCACTGATGCTATGATGGATGGCTTCTTACTTGAAATCTTCTTTCCCAAAAAGCACAAGACTGTCAATATTTGTAAGCTTTACTCACACAGGTCAGCAAATATAATAGGCAAATATGCAGAGCAAAATACATTTTGATTGATTAGATGCTTTGGAGAGAAGACACCACGTTCTTTATTACGGATATTTATCTTGTAGTCTTTTCCACTCTGCTGCTTGTTAGTGTATGTGGAGAGTTTTGCTTATATTTTTAAATACTAGTAAGTGTGAGACACATGGGTAAGTTTTTTCTGTGGATTTTCTCTTACTTTAATGGAAATGAGGTCAGATGTAATGCTGGCCTAATCATGTCTTATTAAGCACAAACCTATGTATTTTCCAAGTACTTAGGGCATTATCCAGAATTGACATAAACTATGCTACAAGAAGTACAACTAAGATTCCCATCTATGTAAATATTTCAAGTGTCTATAAAAACAAACATCATAGTAGTAGCTGCAGCTTTTCTCCATTGTCTGCATGATTGTAATCGGGAATATGCCAGCATTTTCCCACCCAAAATGATCACCCATAGGTGGTGCTACTCTTTCCAAATTCAATGCAAGATTCTTTGTGTTTGTCTCTCAAGCAAATTCTCCTGCCTATCTCATCTTCCTAACAGATCTTTCTCAAAACCTTTTGTTGATAAACACACAATTCCCAACAGATTGATCTCATATTTTCATATTCGTTCATTGCTGCTATGACCTTTAGTTGCTCTTGCACACTAGTCTTTGCTTTTTCCCCATGCTCCAGTCGTTTGCAGCCAGCTGTCAAGCAGGAACTTCTGGGAATGTGATTCCCACGCCCAGAGCTTTGGCTGCACTCCCAAAGAGCTTACCTTTGTCTTCATTCAAAGTTCTTTTATCATGACTGTATTTTTCCATTCTTTCTGAAAATGGGTCTTAATAGTGCTCCAAAACTAATCATTTTCACTCAAACTCGTCTTTAATAGAACTTTTATAAAATTCTGCTTTTGAATGCAGAAGCAAAAATTTAAAGAAAGGAAAAAGTTGTATAAATGTAAAGAAAAGTCTGGGAAATGGTGTAGAATAGCTCTGGTGATATCAGTTTTTTACCTTAAGCAAGGATATTCTTTAAGCTGGTTGGTTCAGAATTCAAACTGATAGGTGTATTCTGCTTTCAGTGACTGGTTCAGGGCAATATCCTGTAAGTCTGGCTTGCAGTTATTGTAGTGATGATTCTCACGATGGAAGTCATGACATCAGATTTGCACTGACAGGCAGAGCCAGGCTCATCACTATCCAGCTGTCAGCATTGCACTTCATGTTGTCCTGAGCCCTGTGCAGGAGCTGGGAAGTGCCAGTGACAGCTGGACTAGTGGGACTACAGGAGCCAAACCTCCACATCAGAGACCAACAGCAGCTCCTCTCGTAGCTGTGATATAAGGATGCGTGTTTGCATTTGTAACAGCTTTGGCAAGACTTTTTTGCCAGTGCTGCCTCTAAAAAACAATAGACTCAACACTAAGCAAATGCAGACTGGGGTATTTCTGACAGCCTGGGTCTGGAGCAGGGCATGTCCTGTAAGAGGAAAGCTGCCAATTCCAGCACCCCTGCAGTACATTATGGTCTATCCATGTCCCTCATCTCCCTCTCGATTCCTGTTGGAGGGTGTGTGGTCTAGGTATATGGTCTAGGCCAGAACACTTTTGTTAAGAGACTGCTTCCCCAGGGGCTTGATTCCTAATTGCCAGAGGAAAAAAAAAAAAAAAAAGGCATGAGTACCTCACATCACAGAATTTGATAATCATAGAATGTTAAGGGGCTAGAATGGGCCTTAAAGATCATCTAGTCTCAAGGCCCCCGTGTCATGGGCAGGGATATCTCCCACTAGACAAAGCTGCTCAAGGTCTTATCCAACCTGGCCTTGCACACTGATAGGGTTAGGGCATGCATAGCTTCCTTGGGCAAGCTGTTCCGGTGTCTCACCATCCTCACAGTAAAACATTTCTTCCTGATATCTAACCTAAATTTCCCCTCTTTCAATTTGTGCCCACTACCCCTTGTCCTATCACTGCAGTTCCTGATGTAAAGTCCCTCTCTGACTTACCTGCAGCCCAAATTCAGTTACTGGAAAGTGTCACCACAGCCTCCTCTTCTCCAGGCTGAACAGCCCCAACTTTCTCAACCTGTCTTGGTAGGGGAGGTGCTCCAGTCCTCTAACCAACTTCATGGTCCTCTTCTGGACTTGCTCCAGCAGCTCCATGTCCTCCTTATGTTGGCAACACCAGAACTGTGCACAGTACTCCAGGTGGGGTCTCACAAGGGCAGAGTAGAGGGGTAGACTCACCTCCTTTAACCTGATGCCATCCTTTTGATACAGCCAAGGATTCTCTTGGATTTCTGCCCTGCAAATGCACATTGCTCGCTCATGTTAAGATTTTCATCCACCGTCACCACCAAGCCTTTCATGCAATCCTGTGTTCTCTGATCCCTTTAAATGCCATCCGGAGCCCCTAGAGTAACATAAGGAAGCTGCCAAAAGTCCTTCTGGCCTTAAAGGTACTCTGAGCCCCCTAATATGTCCAAAGGGCTGGAGTGCTTCACTTGGAGGTGCAGGTAACCATGGAAGGTCCCTGCCTGGGCCTCAGCTGGGGCACATACACTACTCACTTGGAGAGCAGCAGCATCCTTGGAAGACTGCTCTTTACCTCCTGGCTTGAGACCAAAGGTTGTCAAGCTGTTTTTCCCTTCTGCTCAGCTTAATGAATGTTGAGGGGATTTTCTTTTCTGTTTGTCACACCTGGAAGGATGAAGAACATCTCTTCTCCTCCTCCGGATGATGTCTCCCACTGGAGGAGGAGACTCTTAAGCCTCAGGGCAAGACTCTTCCCTCAAGGCTTAGCGAACTCTCTGGGGTGATACTGAGAATAGATTTGTCATTTCCTTGATGAATGATGATCAGAAAAGCATTGTATTAGGGTGGAATGTGGTGTTTATTATGATATTTTAAAAATAGTGGCTGAAACTGCATTAGTGGAAGGCCTTGATCCCTTGTTAAGATGCTTAAATAAAATGTAATAGTTCAAGGCTTTCATGGGGGCAGAGGCAAATAAACATCCCATTTCTGTATCACCTTTGAATTTAAACATACTTGATCTGGAACCTTAAGTTTTGGCTATTTTGGACATGGGCACCTTTTGACCTTAGGACTCACCAGAGCTGGGCTACAACCAAGCTGTTTGAGAGGTGGCCACCTCACTATTGAAAACAATATTCCATAGGTGATGCCCAAATTACCAAGCTGTGCAGCATGTTCGACTTCAGACAAGGCACAAGAAGGAATGCCCCTATCATCATTCTCACATCTCTATGTCGGGTTTTCTTTTTTTTTCCCTCCAGCCTACCCTGAGGTACTGTTACCCTGTTGTTACTGATCCGTCCTCCTGCCTGTGGGAAGGAAGTGTCTTGTGCTCTCCAAGGTCCATCTAATACGTTACTGACCTTTCAGTGCTCTGCACATACACGCTGTACGGGGTGGTGTTACTTTACTTTCCTAGCCTCTTTTAGTTTAACTGAAAAGCACAACTCCTAAACTGCATCTTCTAACATGTGCATTGCTCTAGATAAGATCTTGCTGACCCTGTAGGAGACTCCACAATAAAAGGAATCGTTTTATTGCTTGCGTATGATTTATGAGTATTGAAAAGCAAAAAGGATCCTAGCATGGGAAATAGGAATCTGATATGAGGAAAAGAGATATTGTACACACTGGGAAACACTGACATCTTTGTTACGGCTCTGGAGAAACTGGATCAGTTTAGCCGTATGATCCAAAACATAATGGAGCATTTGCATTAATTTTAAAGATGTCAGTAAATCAGTAAGCACCTTGAAGGGTGAAACAAATGTCCTGCGCATGAATATTCATCTACGTGCCTGATAGGTTTCATACTAATCCAGCTGTGTTATAAAAATTGGTGAAGCAAACATCTTTCACTTAGTATCAGCACCAGATACAATGTATGACATATGTAAATTCACGGAAGAAACCAAATAATCTGTGAAGAGGAACTTTTCTGATCCTTGACTATATATGTAAGGGAAAAGTAAAATATAGAACTGTGCAGAAAGCCAGACCTACCCTAAAATAAGTGTGATCCTGAGAGACCAGAAAGGCAGATTTGGAAATACACTGCCTGGAAAAGACTTGCTAGATGCACAGAAACTGTCTTTGTTTTCTTAATCCCTCCAATGCCCGAAGGAACAGGGCTCAGAAATTTTGTCAGAAACAGCATTGCATCAATTTCTCCTAAACAGAATAACTTTCAAAGCCTCCACTTTTTTTGGCCAGAAAGAGGTTTAGATTTTCTGCTTTGCAGCTGCTTCAGGATTGGCTTTTTAAACATTTTATAACTGCATCCTTTTTTGCCCAGTTTGTTCAATTTTTTCAGGCTTTTCTAGAACTGGTACATATTGTCACTTCTTTGCCAGGTAGGAACAGATTTAAAGCTTTGCAGACTGGTGTAGAGCAAAAAACCTGTTTTGCAGGAATACATTTTGTAAATGTATGTTTTACCTGCAGACACTGTGTGTGTGGGTGTAGACTACAGAATAGATTCAAGAAAATACTTTGTTAAGCTACGAACCCTCAACAGCACCTCCTGGCTCCTGCTGCACAGCCTCCAGTGCTGTCCAAGCCTCGTTTTTCTGTTTATAAGTCACCGGCCTATACTGACGACTATGTGTTTAGTTGCTCATTTGACGTTGGTAAAGATTGAAGAGAACAAAGGCTAAAATAGAGATGTGCAAATGATTACTTAGTACCATTAAATTTAGTGTCTTTTCTGCTAATAGATAAGACAATTTCTGTCTAAAATACTTTTGACTCAGTTGTACACTATGGCAACAAAAAGACATTTTTAGGTCTTTCTGCTGTTTCCAAGTTCAGATGCTTTTTTCCACTATTTTGTTTCTTTGCTTTGTACTAGACAGTTCCAATGTTTTCTCTAGTTTTTCCTGTTTCTCAATGTTCCCAGTAAAAACTCCAACAATAAAAGATCAATAAAAGATAAATTCACACTTCAGATGGGATTTTGTCATTTATTTTCCATGCATTTCCATATCCCTACCCCCAAAATCCACAAGGAGGAAATCATTAAAACCAAGGGATCTTAGCAAAAGGTACAACTGATGGTGTCTTCAAACCTTCACTCATATCTTAGGCAAATGGAAATAATACTTGGAATTAGTTGCATAGGTGCTTATTTTCTAAGCTTAATGCAAAAATTGTTACCTACTCTATTACTTTACTGTGGAATGACTAAATAACTGTATTTTTGCTCCAGTCCATAAAAGCTATTGCACAGGCTTAACACTACTGATCAGACTGTATGAGACACAGGAGGGCTGATGACACATAACAATCAGTCTCAAAACATCACTGGCAGACTGAAGAATCAATTACCTACACTTCAAAAACAGTTCTCTATTCCTACCTGTTCACTCAAAGACAGAAGACAGGTTGCTCTGTCAGCAGGGTGACAGAAGCAGTGGCACAGCTGCTCTGCTCAGTGGCCTGAGGGGGTTGTGCAACAACACCAGGCACTGGTGAGCAATGAGGGCCTGGCCTGACCTGCTTCTCGCTCTGCCAGGGCAGCCAGTTTGACATGAGTGGGGTGAATCCTTCCCTCACTTCCCTTGAGCACAGCTGAAGCATTTCAGCCCTGCTGGGACAGGGGTGTGTCCCAAGGGCGGCAGTGGGCATCACACCTGCACACAGCAAGGCTTCACCACCCCAGAGAGAACCTGTGGCTGAAAGGCACACACGAAGGGAGATGTGGGCAGCTGCTTTTCCAATGGGCAGCCTCTGTCTTCCACTTAATGGGTTTCAGCTAATCAATTCAGAGGTCCCAAGGAGTTAAACATAGATATAATTCCTTCTCTCATAGCAGGCTGGGGATCTACAGAGAGGGTTCAGCCACAATGCTAAAATCCCATTCAAGCAGAAATGTCACGTTATTTACTTGCTAAAACAATGCTCTTATAGCAAAGATATGTTAGGAGAGAAAATATGACAGCATCTATTTTAGGTTGTCATTGATCTTTAATTTGCTATGACCTGAAGGTTTTCCATGTAGTCAGTGCTTTTTGGCCAAAATATATGACCGCAGGGAAATGAGTAAATGAGCGCCAGAGATGTTCTTTTTTTCCTATGAAAAGACTGAAATTGCTTTGTGTAAATGTGTGGAAAATGCTGATATTTTGTTTCTATAAATACTTTGCCTCCTGCATGCTGTATTTCATTTGTGCTGTTTCCTAGGAGTATTTGGCTTCTTATCACTTTTACACAGCGTGCTGAATACAAATGAGCTACAGTTTACCCAGCAACCAAGCTGTGGAACGTTTGTGGCTGTTGTGCATTTCCTGAGCAAGAGTAACTACTGAATGAGGCAGATTACCCTGTAGCCTTGCAAAACACTGAGGATTATAAAACATGCATTTAGTGGATAAATACACAGAGGAAAATACACAGACAATCTCTGTTTCTATATATATGGACGTGCGTATACATGAAAATATCTTGGTGATGCAAAAAAAACCCCAAACCCTGAAATAATCCATCATTTTTAATGACAATTTAAATTTAGGGGAAGCAAAAAACCTCAAAGCTGCATTCCTCATTCTCAGAGATACCACCTACAACCAGGTTCCTTCTTTATGGAGTCAATTAACAAGGCTCCATGACCACAGATTCATGTGATCACAGGATGATTCACATTGAAAGGAATCTCAGGAGATCACTATCCAACCTTGGTTCAGAGCAGGGCCAGGTCCAACCAGGTTTCTCAAGGCTTGATACAAAATACTGTGTTCCCACTCAGTTGTTCCTTGAAACCCCCAAGGATGGAGGCTGCACAGCCTCTCAGAGCAGCTGTCCCACTGTCTGATTGTCCTCATGGGGAAAATCTTTCTCCACATATCCAATCTGAACCTCTCTTGTTTCATCATCTGTTGTCTCTCGTTCTCCTACCATGCATCTCTGTGGGTTAAAACCCTGGCCCTGCCTCCTTGATGGTCTCCCCACAGATGATGGGTGGTTGCTGTTAGGTGCCTCCAAAGCCATCTCTTCTCCAGGCTGGACTAGCCCAGTTTCCTCAGCCTGTCCTCAGAGGGGAGTTCTTCAGGCTCCAAACAGCCTGTAGGTTCTTGCTGAGCTCACCCCAGCTCATCATCCTTTTATTTGCTAAGATCAAACCAGGGCACAGGACTGCAGATATGGTCTCATTACTGAGGAGCAAAGGGTCTACTCACCTGACTTCCTGGCCACATTCTCATTAATACAGACCTGGTAACCCCCGGCCACATTTGCTGTCAAGGCACACTGCTGGATGATGCTCAGCTCATAACCTCTTACATCCCCAGGTCCATCTTGACAGAGCTGCTTCCCAACCAGACAGGCACCAGTTGTGTCCCTACAAGGAATTCCTCATTCCCAAGTGCAGGATGTGGCATTAATCCGTGTAGAATTTTGGGAGGTTCCTACTGGCCCATTCCTTCAGTGTGTCCAGGTCCCTCTGGATGTCAGACCTGCCCTCCCAGGTCTTGAATGGTGCACCCATTCGGTGTAAACTTGATGATAGCGCACTCATGGTGTCACTGCTGAAGATATTAAACTGGGTGGGTCCCAGGACACGGGCCTGCTGCTCTCCACTTGTTACTGGCCTCCAGGTATAGGATGATTCATTTACTCTACCCTTTGAGCCTAACCATCCAAGCAGCTTTTAGACACCAATTGTCCACCAGACTCACTTGGATGCCAGAATATCACAGGAGACACAGTCCAAAGCCTTGCTAAAGTTCAGGGGAATACCACCTATTGAAGAAAATGTTCCTGAAGAACTCTATGATATTACCAGTGACCAAAGTTAGGCAACTGGCTTGTGTTCCCCAGGTTATGATTTTAGTCTTTCCTGAAGGCAGGTACAAAATTTACCCTCCTCCAGACCTTAGGGACCTCTCCTTCTCTCTGAGACCTTCCAAAGGTGACAGAGAGTGACCTTACAAAGGCAGCAGCCAACACTGTAAGCAACATTGGATGCAGCCCATCAGGTCCCATGAACACCTATGGACCAAATTCTCTTGAGATTCCTGACTCAATCCTCATCTTCTGCTGGTCTTATCCTCCTCCCATCCTCTGCACTCCTGATGCATTTTGGCAGTGGGGTGAACCCAGATGACAGGTTCACTTTGCTATGGAGGGGACCTCCTAACAGAACCAAGAGGAAAGATTCAAATTTTGTCAAGAAAATTTCCGGTGAAAAACATGAACAGTTTTTACAAGACTTTTTGAAAAACATCAGGAAGCTTTCCCCAGGTTGGGTAATTAGCTGTGGGCAAAGGAGGGATAGAAAAGTGCACTCGAAATTACACACCTGAAGTCATCATCCAAGTCAGTTTTATCTTTTTCCCACTCAAAGCTTGAGCGAGGCCTTTAGATGGGAATGGCAGTGTAAGTGCTGAGGTCCTCAGCCCTTCACATGTGCATACCACTTGTTTAATTGCTAAAATACACACATGGATATGCCAGATCTTGTTATACAGGAGTGTCTGTAGTGTCTCAAAGCAACTTGAGCCTTGTTGAACTGACTGACAAACGTAATACAGATTCACTTGGCAATTTTTGCTTAAATTAAACTGTATTCGCTGGCGTAGTTTACCACGGTAGACAATGATGTCATGATTATTGTGAGTTAAAGGTCTCTATATCATGATTTTCATCTACTTAATACTTGGAGTTTTAAACCTGCATTCTTTGCTCTGGAGTATGCTCTTTCAGTGCATTGGATTAGATTGTATGTTGCAGTAAAATAGAATTGTATTTTATAAATATAAAATATACTAACATAATGTGACATCATTAAACACAGAACATAATTATTGAAAATACTACCTCCCTCGTGTAGCACAGAGGTTATCACATATGATTTTCATGGGACTGGGATAAGAGAAAATGAAGGGAGGGACTCTCACATGGAAATGAGTCTAATCAGCAACAGAGGGCCTCCTTCTATCCTGATGCTCCCCATGCTGGCAAGACAAGTGGGAGACCATCCAGCAATGAGCAACCTGGCTTCAGGTACTTGCTTCATGAGGAAAGAGCTGATAAGGGAGCACAAATCTCTAGAAGTATTTCAGAGTATAAATACTGTGGTGGAAATAGAGTAGGAAGCGCAAGAAAAAGGAACAGAGAGAGTTTGACTAGGTCACCACACTTTTTCATCGGCACTGTCCCTTCACACTTCCAGCAGCATTCAGCATGCCCAGGCTGCATAACAGACTGAAACCACATTGAAATTAGGAGGAAAAAGAGAAAAATCTAGCAAAAATGGCACCAAATACTGTGTTTCCAATACACTCAAGCTAGTCCATATTTGTTTGGGCAATGTTAGACTGTTTTACCTGTCCTCCTATGCTGAAATGGGATTTGACTTTCCTGAAATGCAGAAAATATCATAGTACTTTTTAGCATCACTAAAGCTGTGTCAGATTACGTCTGACTGGTGTTTGCAACCTTCAATGTCTGTCATTTGAGGGACATTATCTTAAGGTTCATCTCAAAGGTGCAGAAGCCAATCTGGGGTCTTTTTCAGGGAAATTGGGACTGCAGAGGGTTTGTCCTCTTCCAAAACAGACTGACTGTCCTGTAAGGGTGCTGTACCCAGCAATCCTGGTTTGAATGGCAAGGTTGGAAGTAGTTCAGTGCACAGGAAATCAATAAGTGGAATTGGGGTGAAATGGTCAAGGAACAGCAGTTGATCAAATGGCAGTTGATAGAATTTACTACCTGACCGTACAGTTTGTCCATAAACAGTTATATACAAGGCAAAATCTAGCCTTCTGTTTAATAGTACTTTGCCATGATTCCCACAAAGCCTGCTTTCCTTCTCCCAGGGCCTCCCTGTCTCTGTGGTTTATCTGAAATTATGGGGTATCTAAGAATTTATTTTCATGTGCCTACATTTTTGAGGGGCTGCAGATCATCTGAGCTTTGTCTAAACATGGGAAAAAAATTACAGTAATTCTGTTTCACTGAGTTCAAAGGACGTAATTCACTCAGAAGTGGACCACTTTTTCTGTAGCCAGTGCCATAGACTTTCTGTCCTTAAGAATATGAAGGATTCATTTTACTTCCATTTACAAGTCTAAATTAGAAATATTTTCTTCTTTAGTTTAAGGTGTAAAGAGAAAAATAAAAATCTCTTGTTGATCTTCTGGGAGGTTAAGTGATCGAATTTCATACTAAATTTCACATAGCAAAACAGTGCAATGTAGCCCTTCTGCAAATACCAAAATCTCTTTTTCTTGTCAAATTGTCATCCTGTCTATAGGGCTTTTCTTTTGCTTGATATCCTAAAGAAATGGGACTTCCTTCATTGAATCTTTTTGCATTTGTGCCTATTTGCCAGGATCCTTTGATAACTTTGAACTCACTGAGTTCAAACCAGTTTGGAGAGAAGGGCGGAAGACACAGGAATCCTGAGCTCCCACTCAGGGAGCTGATGGGAAGAGAAGATGAGGGCAGGCAGGGAGCATTCGGCTGCCCCTCCTGCTGCTCAGCCTTTGCAGTACCAGCACTTGGAAGCAGCTGGGCTTGGCACACCCAGAGAACTGTTCCAGCTGGAGCTACTTCCAATTTCTTGCCCACCTGACAGGCACAGCGATGGGGCACAGTTGGAATTAGGGCAACCATTGCATGAGGTCACTGAAACTGGGATAGTGAGGAAGTGCAGATGCCAAGAGAGTGAGGATGCAGGGAGGGAAGGTGCATGGGAATGTGGGTACACAGCCTTAGGTCAGACTCCATTAATTTTGCTCTTCAAGGAACAACTTGCTACTCCTTTGGTCTCTCAGGGATTCACAAGTGAAGAAAAAAGAAAGGTATGTGGGTTGTTACGTTTATTAAGTTTTTATTCCTTCAGTGGTGCTAATAAATTATTAATGCCTCTTCTCAAGAAGTCTCATTGCAGGGTAGGACCATAGGTGAGGCTATGTGTGAAAATCTGTGGGGCACCCCAACTTGTTCTGCCTGTTTCTCATTCCATAGCAATTCTTTTCCAGATCTGGGGATTTGGAGCCACCGTGACTCCCTGCTTAGGGGCCTTTTGAAAAACATGAAAGCAAGGGCAATATATGTGAGCAAGTCCTCTTTTTCTGGTCTAATGTGAATAACCACCTTCACCACAGAGGGCACGCAGCACATGGCTGGTGTGAGAGACCGGGCCTGGGGAGCAGGGTGTCACTGCAGAGGACATGCTAGCTCTCCCAGAGCAGGATTTGGCAACCCGTATTTTTGATTTCTGGGAGTATTTTTTTAAAATAGTTTTCATAAAAGCGTGTCTTGTAGTGCTATATTTCAGCAAAGAAAATTGCTTCTGTGCTTCTTTAAAGGAAAACTGCAGTAACATACCAGGTGTGCAATCTGGACCAGAAATCTTCAGAAGTCAAGAGCAAAGGACATTTAATCCTGACCAAGCAGATGAAACATTTGGTCTGAGAGCTGGAGAAAATTCAAGATAATAATAACGTGCTCTGCATGTTGCAGTACATCTCCTCTAGCAGTTGGAGTCCAAAAAGGTCACATCAACTATGAATGAAGAAAGAAAGGAAAACACTCAGCAAGATGAATATTGCTCAGAGCATTAATTTTCCCATACCTTCATCCACAGCAGGATCACAAGCAATTAAGAGTCCTCATAGTGGGAACACTTCCACTGACATACTTTACTCTCACCTACAATTTTTTTCAAATTTCTTACTTTGGAAAGGTGGTGGGTTGTGATCCAACAAAACTCATTTTTATTTGCAAACTAGCCTAAAAATTAAATTTTTTCAGACAAAAGCTTGAAGTGTTCTTCCCTTCCACGTTTCTCATTTTGTATGGGATGAGCTGATCAGCAGCTTTCTGTCTGCTACTGTCCACTGCTGTCAAGTTACAGGAAAAAATACAGTCAAAGTCTTCATGTTAATACTTACTCAAAAAAGCAGGGGTTTATGAAAAAGAGATTAAGAAGGAAAAATGAGAATGTGTGAGAAATGCCTTCCTGATCTTGAAGAAACAAAGCCAACAACCTTCACATCAAGATGTTTATTTTAATATTTATGTGCTTCTAAATGTTCTTCTGATCTCTTTTCTCCTTGCAATTCAAGATAAATATCCAAAATTTTGGAAAAGAGAAAGAGCTGTTGTGTTAGAAGAAATGACAGTGATCATGTCATACATCAAAATGTTGAGATGTCTCAGCCATACTCACCTGGGAACCAGAACATTTTCCATTTAACATCCTCTTGGAAGGTCTCATACACCATTGTGCAGGTCTGCACTGGGGTAAACCTTGAGCCCCAGGGAATCCCCACATTCCTGTGCACTCTTGGTTACAGTGTCTGTTTGAAGGCATGGCACAGCCTTTGCACCTCTCCTATCTGTGCAGGTTTTTATATCACGCCTGCTGACATGCTGTCTGAGTGTTTCTTTGTGTGTGTTACCCATCTGAAATGCCATTTTATCTATGAGTATTGAATAGCACAATCCCTCATATGCAGCTGACTGCATTTATTTGTGGCATGACTTAAATGGATGCACCTGCAAGTCTGCATAAAAAATCACCTGAGCCTATGAACTGGAATTTGAAGGAAAGCAGAAAAATGCACATTTCAGTATTATTTCTCATTCTTTGATATTCTATTTCAACATCAAATTCAATTTTCTATTTTCTTCTCAAAAAAGACAGATTTCATTTTTATACCACTGCATTTTTAAACTACCGCATGGATAAAATAAGCATCACATCTTTAAATGTTCTTTTAAAGAAATTTATATGTGCTTATTTATATGCATATTTGTATTTTTAACCCCTCAAATACCTGTTTTCTGTCATGTGAATTTTCCAAAACAATCACTCATTTGTAATTTCAGCAGGAGAGGACTGTCTGCTGTGTGCAGCTGGCACTCCAGACTTTCTTCTCAGACTCTCAAGAAGCCCTCACTCTTCGCTCTGGCACCTTCACCCTGGCCCTGCTGCACCTGCTTCTCATTCCACCTCAGCCTCCTGTGACTCATGAGGAAGCCCCCTTGACACTTTCTAGACCTCCAGCAAAGCTGGTCTGTGCCTTGCAGCCCCTCATTGAGTGCAGCAGGGATGCTGCAGATGAAGCTGCACAGAACATCCCAGATGGAGTCAGCAGGAGAAAAATCCTGCTTTCTCTTCCATGGGAAAGTAGAGGGGATCACCAAATAAACTACATTAAAATCAGCTAAATCAGAAGACACCTTGTCTGTGAAATTAATTGTGGGCAGAGCTAGCAGGTAAATAGTTTTCCATTTTGAAGTGTCCTGAGATTTTTAGATGTCTGAGGAAACAGCTTAGCATGAGTGAAAGCTGAAGAACTGAGTTATGGAATTGGGGTCCTAGCTTTGTTTCTTTTAGAGAAGGTGCTTTACATATCAAGATGGCATTTTTAGACATTTAAAACCTTGTATCAATACTGAATCCTGAAGCTGTGTTTCCTGACAGAATGTTGAGTGCCACTTGGAAAGGGTGAATGCATCGAAGGCTTCCCAAAGTGGCATCCCTGGATGGCCACAGCAGTCACACTTCATGGAGAAATGTCATCTGGTTCATGGGAACATCATGACTTTGTCGCTGTTCTGGGAAATCATTCTTGTGTCTTTTCTATTTCATAGAATCATAGAATAACTCAAGTTACAAGGAACCCATAAGTATCACCAAGTCCTACTACTTAAAATGAAACCGTATGAATAAGTGACATCTAGATAGACGTTCCTTGAACTCTGTCAGGCTTGGAACCGTGACAATTTCCCCAGGGAGAAGTGTTTGACCACCCTCTCAGTTAAGACCCTTTTCCTAATGGCCAGCCTGAACTTCTCCTGATGCAGCTTCATTCCATTTCGTTGTGTCCTATCACCGATGGCCAGAGAGAGATCAGCATCTGCCCCTTTGCTGACACCTTGAGGAAGTTGTAGGCCACACTGAGGTCACCCCTCAGCCAAACGAACCCAGCAACCGCAGCTACTCCTCATTAAGTCTTGCCCTCAAGATCTTTCACTATCCTGGTTGCCCTCCTCTGGACACAATCTCATAGCTTTATATCCTTTCTTATATTGCGGTGCCCATAATCGCTCCCAGCACTCGAGGTGAGGCCGCCCCAGCACAGAGCAGAGCAGAACAATCCCCTTCCTTGCCCAGCTGGAGATGCTGTGCCTGATGGACAGGATGCCCCCAGGACATGGGTGGCTCTCCTGGCTGCCAGGGCACTGCAGACTCATATTCAACTTTCCACTGACCAGAATCCTCAGATCTCTTTCCACAGGGCTGTTCTCCAGGCTCTCATCCCTTGATTTGTATGTGTAATAAGATCACCTGTCCCAGGTAGAGAATCTGTCACTTGCTCTGGTTACATTTCATATGGTTGGTGTCTTTCCAGCCCTCCATTCTTACCCACACCTCACTGCAGGGCCTCTTCACCCTGGAGAGAGTACACAGCTCCTCCTAGTTTAGTACCATTGGCAAATTTCCTTAACGTACAATTCCTATATTCAGATAATTTATAAAAGCTTTACAGAGCTCTGGCCCTAAAATGGAGCCCTATGGAACCTCACTGGTGACTGGCTGACATTCTGATGTAAACTCATTTACTGTAACACTTTGAGCCCAACCCATCAGCCAGTTCCTCACTGAGTATATTATGGACTTGTCTAGCTGTGTGCTGGATATTTTGTCCAGAAGGGTACTGTGAGAGACAGTATAAAAACCTTTTGATTTTTGGAAGTGTTCTTGTAGTTTTTAAAATTAATTTTTCCGTCACTTTCAGTGACCTCAGAACAAAGCACCAGTGACCCAGCTGGAAGAGAATAACTGAAAATCCAGCAGCTTTAACAGTTCACAACAATTTCTGTCTGCTTGCCAATGAAATAAACATCCTTAGATTATTGTGACTGTAGAATTAAGATGCAGATGTGGCTCCTTCAAAGAGATGTATTACACAAATCATTAAAATCACTGAAAAGATAAAAACAAGGCAAAGAAAACTGGGACTAGCACAGACCTCAAACAATTTCTCTGTCTTGTTTCTGCCTAATCAGATGATAAATTAATTAAACTGCTAGCTCAGGTATTGCTCATGCTTTCTGAATTTTGGCCTGCTGCAGAGATTGTGGATGGGTGGTGATGGAGACCTGAGTCTGCTCAGCACAAAGGAGTCTCACTGCTGTCTTCAGCCACCTAATGGGAGGCTCTGCTGGAGCTGTATGGGCAACAGGGAAGGGCACCAGGCACAAGCTGCAGCAGTGGAAACGATCTCGAGAATTTTACAACCCGATTGTGCAAACCAAGAAAAGAAGCTTGGGCACAAAGGTTAGTAAAGGTTACAAGAGTTACTAAAGTAATTCTTTGATGTTACAAGACAAGTACCTTGTAACATCAAAGTTACAAGAGTAATTCTTTCATTGATGCGAATGATGTGTCCCATTCAAATCGGGGCACCCTAAATGTGGTTTTACCTCCAATCCTGAAATCTTTCAAGCATTCAGATACATCATGATTCAATTAATGAGTACTTAACACACACGTACCACTGGAAGCAACTAGAATTGTGTGGTGTCATCATCCATTTGCTTCTTTCATGATCTAGACATCCCTCGAGCTGGTCTTAGAACCATCGAATCATTATGGTTGGACAAAACTTCTGTGATCACCAAGTCCAATCACTAACCCAGTACTGCCAGGTTCACCACTAAACCATGTCCTCAAGCACCACATCTACACACTTTGGATTTGCCCAGAGAAGTTGTGGGTGCCCCTCCCCTCGAGCTGTCTAAGATCAGGTTGAATAGCCCTCTAAGAAACCTAGTTTAGTGAAAACTGACCGTGGTAGGAGGGTTGGAACTAGGAGATGTTTAAGATCTCTTCCAACCCACACCATTCCATGATTCTGTGATTTTTTGAACACATCCAGGGTTGGTGATTCTACCACTTCCCCAGGCAGCCTGTTCCAATGCGTGAAAACCATTTTAGTGAAGAAACTTTGCCTAATATCCAATCTAAACCTGCTCTGGTGCAACTTGAGGCCGTTTCCTCTTGTCCTATCACTTATTACCTGGGAGAAGAGACTACACCCATGTCACTACAATCTCCTTTCAGTTGTAAAGAACAATAAATTCCCCGACCCCCCCGACCCTCCTTTTCTTTGGGCTAAACACCCCCAGCTCCCTCAGCCGCTCCTCGTAGGACCTGTGCTCCAAACCCTTCACCTGCTTTGCTGCCCTTCTCTGGACACGCTCCAGC
>VZRN01000467.1:774384-820403 GCA_013397935.1 Dasyornis broadbenti
GGAGGCCGCCGCGCTGCGGGCCGCCCTGCAGCTGCTGGCGGGAGTCGGCGCTGTGCGTGGGGGCGGCGGGGGCTCCGCGCAGCCTGCCCGCCGGCCTGGGCTCCCTGTGAGTGCGGGGCTGCGCGCCGCGGGATCACAGGAGGGTGGGGAAGGGATGCGGGGCGGGCCCGCCTGATGGGTGGCATCTCTTTTTTCCAGGAGCCTGGTCAACGGGACCTTCTCCGAAGTCAAGGACAGGATGTTTTCCCACCTGCCCTCCCTGCAGCTGCTGTAAGTATGGCACTGGGAAGGAGCACGGCCAAGTAGCACTTCGCCCCTTCCTCCTAAATAGAACACCTTTAAGCATAGAGCCTCCCTGTTTCTCCTAGAGTTCCCTTTCCCTTGTAGAAAGGGAGAAAATGGGTAAACCCCCAGCCCGCACAGTCCCCTAATATAGCCGCTGTTTCATAACAGGGATGCATTTTCTACTCAGAAACCACTTCATAAAATGTGTATTTATTTATTAAAGGAGGGCAAAATGTTTTATGATGCCCTAAGTTCCTCTCTTTTTTCAACTTCAGCATTAGTAAGTTTAAGGCTGAGTTTTCTCCCCCGGAGTCATGTGGTGGTGGCTCTCACTCCTGCTCACTTTGTGCCTAGGAGCCTGGCACTGGCTTTGTGACGTTGTGGGCATAATGGGCTGAGCAGAGGCTGCCGGGACACACTTCAGGGTGAATCCTCTCTGTGTGAAGCGCTGGTGTTGTCTGCAGCATGATTCTGTGCTTCAGCATGCAACTTGGAGGGTGGCCCCTTAGATACCTTCTGCCTCAGTGATCCTCTGTCCTGGGCGACAGTGGTCTGGCTCCCAGCACTTTGCAGCCATCCCTGCTTCCTGACCCCAGGCAAGCTGCTTGGTCCTGCCTGTGTTGCAGTTAAGTGTGTGCCTCCTGCTCTAGGAGCTTACCCAAACTTGCTTAATTTAGCTGTCCTGGAAGGCAGCGGGGAAGATACAGACACAGACTGCAGTACAACCCCGCTGGGGAGCCTGGGTACTCATTTCTCTGGTAGTCTGCGGCGAAGCTGAGCAGCAGCCTGTGTCCTGTCTAGCCCAGTGCAGCCTGCCCGGACGCCTGATACCAAGCAGGCCCTCCACACCTCCCCCCGTAAGGACTGGCTTACCCCGCCCCTCCGGCAAAGATACACTGTAAAGGAAAATTCAGCAAAAAGATTCAAAGCCTGATAGAAACCCAGGCTGAGTGCTTGCCGCAGAGCTAGATGTTAAAACTGGTCTTAGCAAGAGGTAATCTTTAAAGGCATCTGGTAGGTGATGGCCCGGCTCCTCTGCTTGAGCACCCCACAACCTTTGTTTGACTCAAAGGCCTGTCTCCCTACTGGAAGGAGCAGCACTCCATGTAAAATGCTGGGGAGAAGTGGACAAAGCAAAGAGTGGAAGTTTCTACCTCCTTTAATGTGAAACTGGCCCCAAAAGCAAGTTCTTGTGAGAGCTGGGGGTCAGCACAGAGCCCTGAGCAGAGGGCATGAGGACTTTACTGGCCAATAAATGGCAGCAAACAGCAGACCTGTGCCAGTGGGAAGGAAAGGGAGGAATCCAAGGGTGAGAAACTGTGGGTGGAAAGTTAGAGATGGGGGGAATGGGGCTTGTTTTGGATGATGGTACTAGGAAGAGGAAGAGCAGATGGAGATTATCCCTTTTCCTTAGCTGTAGTAGTTTTCCTGGAGAAGTTAGGGGTTGTGGGGTGGTGGGGCAGAGGTGGGCTGCTGAGGAAGGCAGAAGTTGCTCATGTCACTTTAGGCAGTAAGTCAGATGTGGGAGCGAGGGGTTTGTCACCACCTCCACCACCTTGGGCACTGACAAATTCTGTCAGTTTGTGTAATTTGTGACTTTTTCCTTAAAACATGAGAAAAAATAATGATTAAATGACAAAAAGCAGCATGCATAAATTGAGCGCATGGGCACCTCAGGGCAATGTCTTCTGTGGCAGTAGTGGTAAAATAGTAATGCAAGGATTTATTTTTGATGATGGTCTGTTTCTTTGTCAGATTTCTTTGGGATAATTTAAGGAACATTTGTCTAGTATTAGCATAATATCCAGGGATCACAGAGAAAGTTTGCATTTCATGTTCATTAGTCTTCTAAATTAATTTTAGTAAAATGCCTAAAACCATACAAAAGGAACATTAATCAGTTGCTCTAATAAAGCAATTAGTGCAGACATATACATTCATAGGAAAAAATTCTGAGATTTTCTGCAAATTATTTCTTTTGAGCAGTTTTAATTTTTTAGACCAAATAAGAAGTTTTGCTGTTTTCTTGAAAGGACATCACCCTCTTTGCCTTTGAACAACAACATTGGAGATTGTCTGCTGTTGTGCTTTGATACAGCAAGGAATGAACTTTGCTGGCAAAGCTTTCACAGCATCCTTCTCCCTGGTTGCCTTGTCCTGGCTCAGGTGACAGCCTCCCTGGCGCAGCTCTAACGAGTTTTGTCCATGAATTTCATGCAGGAGGAGGGCAGGGCAGTGCCTGGAGGAGGCAGCACTGCCTCTCTTCCTCGCCACCTGTGGATGCAGGGCTTTGCTTTATAAATATAGTAGGATTCTCTGTCTCGGGAGTTTGGATATGTCTGTGTTTCCAGCTGGCAAACTGGCTGCTGTCCTCCCACACTGCAGGCTGTGCCCCATCTGCAGGTCAGGCTTGGAGCATTCCCCTGGGAACGTGGAATGAGTGAGCACTGGCCCATTGCACCTGCATAAATGAGAGCAGGTGGTGGTGCTTCGGAGCTTAGGATTGGTGCTGAGGAGGACTCTTGAAAATTGTCAGTGGTGTTGGAGGAGTGGTGAGTGAATGGGACCTATACTCAGCAGACTTGCCATCTAATGATGGCTTATCTTGCTCAGTGGACCACAGAGTTGAGGACCAGGTTACATTTAGCCAAGGTCAATGGCACAGCAAGCATCTTTCCTGGGGAGCAGTGGACATTAACTGCCATCATGTAATGCCTTTGATTTTTTTTCATTTTTTTTTTTAATAGACCATTCCACAGTATTTTATGTGTGCTGTATTGGTGGGGCAATATGGGCTCAAGTCAGTAAGATTAGTTTGGTCATGGGCAATAAACACAACAGGCATAATCCAGTGTGTCAAGTTTTAATGTGCTTTCCTAATGCCTGCTCTCCATTTTCAGCTTGCTGAACTCCAACTCCTTCACTGTTATACGAGATGATGCCTTTGCTGGTCTTTTTCATCTAGAATACCTGTAAGTTTGGTATTTTATGTCCTTTATAAATAAAGATGTTTTGATAAGTCGCCAAGACTCCTGCTGCAGAGTCTTGGTCTTTACTGTAATACCCAAGAGCAGGGGAGCAGAAGGATTTATGTTCCGCTCCTGTGTGAACGTTCTTTACAGTGGCTCACAATTTTTCAGAGGTTACAGTGCATTTTTAAAAGACACCATGAATGCAAGGTGTCTCTATGCAATTACAGCACACCAAAAAGGCATTGCTTAGCATGAGCTTGTCTTGGCTTTCCAGAACAATGCCATCCCCGTTAAGGGGATTTGAACCTCAGGTAAGAGGTGGGGAAGCCTGTCCTGACCTATGGGCAGCCTGAGGAGGAATTGCAGAGTACTGGTGGACTGCCCAGAACAACCCTGATTCTGGTTCTCTTCTCCCAACTTTCGTCTCCTACTTTGCCTTTTCTCTGATATCCCATTTAATGTTCATAGCATTTATCTTTATGTCATTAATTATAAATACATAAATATATAAATATATATTTAATATAATATAAATAATTGTAATTATTTCTAGTATTATTTAAAATTATTTAACTTTCTTTTTGTTTATATCATTCATTTTGTTGATTTTTGCATTACTTTCATTTTCTGATCCTTATTTTTGTTTACTTTTAGTGCCCTGTTTTTTCTTTTTAAAAAAAGTATTAGCCCTGGTACAAGGTTGTCCTCCCTTCACACTCCAAAGGACTGGCATTTCTCTGTGTTATTCAGTATGAGTTGGTGTGTTTGAAGCTATGAATATGACCTGAAAAAATTCCCCTTTCCACCCACCTTTCTAAGCTGAAATGTAGCTGTGAAAAACATTTGTCCTTTTCTACAGGAAGACCAATGCTCATAAAACTGACTCTTGCTAAAATCTTGCAGGCAAATAGATATTAAGGTGGGGTATATTCAGGGTTAATAGTCTAGTACCTGTGGAGTAGCCAACAATGGAATTTGCTGATAATGGTAAATGGTATGTGCTAAAATCTGTGCTTCAGCTACATCTGGATTTTTCAGAGACAGTAAGTTATCTAAACATTCTCTTTTCCTCGTGTCTACAGGAAAAAAAAAAGATTTTCCCGTATCTTTGTAAAAAGGAAGAAAACCATTTTTTGTTGTACCATTAGTGACCCGCTTTCAAGTGCTGGTGAGCTTGTCCCAGCAGCATAGCGTACATCATGGTAGTTGTACTGGTCACTGCAGCCAGACCCCTGTCTGAAAGAAACATCCTGCTCTCCTCAGCTGGTCGAAGGGCAAATCTCTGTCCCTGGCCACCAGCTGCAAGCCAGGGAGCAGGATGAAGACTGCTAAAACTTTGCCGTTTCAAATTCTTTTAGCAGCTGAACAAGTGGTCTCGGTTAATGGTTGTGATTGCTTTTCCTCTTCCCAGCAAATCACCCCTCCACCTTTTGGAAACTGGCTGTGAGTGGTCTTTCTCTGTGATTTGTTATTTTGGCCATACAGCCTGTTAATACATCTTCCATAACTCATGTATCTTAGTTACCAGGGATCAGACTTTGTAGAGCAGAAGGAAACCTCACTGACAAACAGGGATGACAAGTGTCTGTGTGTACAAAGCAAGGTCTGGCCAAAGAGCAACTGGGAAGCATTCACAGCTGATACCTAGGTACATATATTATATATCTCCAGCTGTGCCCTGCTGCACTTGCAGCAATGATATTGGCATTCAGTGCAGCCTTAATCTGACCCTGTATACAGGTTCTGGGTAAGATAGGTCTGATAAAGATGGCAGCTTTGCTGGCAAGCAGACTGGGATTCCAAGAGTAGCATCTCCTGGAGGCCAGGTTTGGCGACTCAAGAATCCAGCAAATTACTGAGTCCCAGCTTGTTGCAGTGTGTGCAGTGAAGCCTTGTTTATTTGCATGGACCAGTGAGCTGATGTTGTGCAGGGATGCCAGGTGCCAGTGAGGGTGTCAGGAGGCATGGTGGCTCTCTGCTCTTGTGGATAGCTTTTATGGCCCCACATAGCCCTGAAAGGGCTGACCTGCCTCTGACATCTCCCACATAGGTGCAACACTTTCTCGTCTGCACCCTTGGCCTTCAGTCAGGGTCCCAGTCTCTTCATGAAGGATTTTTGCTATACCTAAACTGTGGAACCAAAAGCACTTGTCATCTCCAGCATTCCCATGTTGACTCTCTTGAGGAGAGACCTTGACTCAAAGCATTTTACCTCTAACTTCTCTGGAAGCCAAACGAAGCTGCTTAGCAATAAGAGAGGCACTTTACACTATAAGTTTTTTATAAAGTCAGCATACAGTTGTCTTCATCCAGGTATAGTTGTATTATGCAATATCTTGATGGCCACCTGGCTGCAACCACTTTGCAGGGATTATGGTGTTTTTAGGGATGTGTCCTCAGGTGCTTGGGGGTCAAGATACTCAAATATCAGCTCTTTCTTTAAATGCTGACACGCAGGCTGGCAGAGCAGCATGCTGCTGGAATCGATATGTGCCTGTCATTATTCCCCCAGTGCACAGGGCTGTGACTTGTGTGCGGCAGGCACCCTGCAGAGATGATGCCCCAGATGGAGAGAGCTGAACTGTGGCAGCCAGAACTAAACCAAGGCAGTGGTCTTGCCATTTGTACAGATGTCACTTGTGTGCAGTTCAAGTCAGGACTGTGTGGGTGCAGAGGTGGCACCGTGTGTGCAGCCATGGGAGCTCCCCATCAGAGCAGGTGTGCAGCCTACGCAGCCCTGGCACTGCTGTGCTGTCCCCTGGTTTGAAAATGCTGGTGATTTGTGGGAGGCCAAGGTAGGATTTGAGCTTCTAAAGTCTGTGTCAGGAGCCTCTCCTATGCAGGTCTCTTGCCTCACACAACACATCCTGAGAGGAAGGATTACCAAGAGAGGAGTAATTTTTTTTGCCTTGCTCACTTTGCTCCTTTTCTACTGGATGTTTGTGTGCTGTGCCTTGTGCTGCCAGGTACTTGCATTGTTCCTTGCAGTCTGTCCAAGGAAAGGGGAAAAGGGAATGTGAGCAGCTCCACTGACATCACCTACCTTACGGTCTGAAGGATCTGCCCAGAAACATGCTGAATCTGGCAATCATAGCTTAAAGCACTGTGGTGATAATAATAATGTTACTTACAGTTTTTAAAAATACGTTGTTTTTTTTGCCTAGATTTATTGAAGGAAACAAAATTGAAACCATTTCAAGAAATGCATTTCGTGGCCTCCGTGACCTGACTCACCTGTAAGTTATTTAACATTTGGTAGATAATTTCTACATGAACAAAACTCCTCTGGGACACCACTAGTTTTCCTGCTACACAGAAAACCTCTCCTCCCTCTGTGTGTCAGCTTCCTCCTGCTGTTAACAGCATGCCTTCCATAAACTAAAAACCAGCCTTAGAGCAATTCCTGCCCAGGCAGCACTGCCGCATGTTAGGCTGCTTGTGTGCAGGCACAGCTCAGGCTGGGATGCCACTGGTACCCCCAGTGCTGCACTGGAATCACCACCACCACACTGCCTACTCATTATTAACATTCCTTCTTCTTTTCAGCATGCTCAGTGGTTGCTCTGTGGGTTACATTTGCACCCGGGCAAAAAAAAAAAGCTTTAAATATTGTATTTTTGTGTGAACTTCAAGCAATCTCCATTCTTGAATGAGAATAATTAATGCCTGTTCCTGGTACTTACTAACAGTGCCAGTGACTGGACAGTACCGGATAATTAACAACCTGTAAGTGAGCTCAGACTTGGTAAGAATTGCAAGAAAAGAGATAGCAATGATATTAAGCTCTAACTTTCTTTTTCAGTTCTTTGGCCAATAACCATCTCAAAGCTCTGCCAAGGGATGTCTTCAGTGATTTAGATTCTTTAATTGAACTGTAAGTAAAATGCGAATCTTTCTATTGGCTACCTACTTCTGTCACTCTCTTGCTCTCTCTTTTAGTTTCTGGATGTGTGATGCTGTATCTGGTATCTGCACAGAAAAAAAAATGGTGTATGTTTTTGTTCTACCCTTTTTCATTTTGTAATTGTTTGCTTGACAGACTCCTCTAAAGTAACTTCTATTTCTTAAATCGCTGTTGCTTCTTGTGATGGTGCACATAGTGTGTGTTATTGTACTTCTTTCTGATGTCTCATGTAAATTGTGTTTTAGGGAAAGGGAGATAATGAATGTTAAAACTACAGCTTCTCTGAACATTTTTCCCCTTTATTGTTGCATGTATTCCCTCAGAGTACTTTAGTAAAAGGGATGAATTAAAAAAAACAAGCGTTTTTCCCCCTTGTTTTTGTGCAGTTGTAGCACATTGCTGACATTCTGTCAGTATTTCCTTGTGTGACTAGGATTCCCCTTTTTTTGGCCTGGCTCGTCCAAACAGCAAAGTAAAATCATAAGACACAGAAATTACCAAAGGATCAAAGAATGAACAGAGTGCTGAAATTGCACATACATTAGCAGGAAGAAGTTAAATTGACTCTACATCAGCAGCAACTCAAAAAATACAAGTCTTATATTTGTATTTTACACCTGCAAGGCTGCTCGGTCAACCAGCAGTACCGGAACAGTTCAGGGAAGGAATGGGATTTACCAGCGGCAAATAGTGCGAAGGAGGCTTGCAGCAGATAACCTGAGTGTCAGGATGTATAACATTACAGTCCTCATCCTATGAAAATTCACAAAAATGTAACTTAACACATGAATCACAATGCTCTAGTACTATGATTATATATGACCTGAGACTGCAACAGTTTTTCGAAAACCTCAGTGAAAGAGAGCTCATAATAAAGGATCCCAAGTAAAACTTAAGAAACCTCCCTGTTATCAGTTCAGATCAATTAAAGGATACTCAGATATTTTGAAATTCAGCATGTCAAGGTGATAACAGTTCTGTAGTACTCATATTGCTATCAACCTTTTCAAATATGTTTATTTCTGTGTGTTTTTTTAGAGATTTAAGGGGAAATAAATTTGAGTGTGACTGCAAAGCCAAGTGGTTGTTTTTGTGGTTAAAGATGACAAATTCCACTGTTTCTGATGTCCTGTGTATTGGTCCAGCAGAATATCAGGATAAGAAGTTAAATGATGTGACAAGTTTTGATTATGAATGCACCACTACAGGTATTCAGAATGTATATTTCTAAGCACACTACAAATGGTTAAATATCAGAAGTTTAGATGTTAGAAGTTTAGTTTTACTTCTATGAGCATGACCTGGGGGGAGGAAAGGGTTACATACAAAGCACTTCCAAGTACTAGAACAAGTACAAAATGTGAAAATTACATTTCAAAGCCAAAGTAAGTACTGAGTTTTTATTTGGATTAAGTGCTAATGGAAGAAGAGCTCTGACTATTCATATTCCAAAAGACTTGATTATGGCTCAATTTGTGGCTTAATTTTCAACACAGAATGCTTTCTATTAAATGGAATAAAGCCATACAGTTATGGCAGATGAGCTTCCCAAAATCTCTGTATTTCACCAAAAGCAATGAAAATAAGTTAAAAATGTGGCTATATCTGTTATCTTTATTTGATAAATCACGATTTATTAGCATCAGATGTAGTGGCAATAGTGCCAGCACTTCTTCATGGAACTCCATGAAGTTGAAAAGTCCAATAATATTCTGACTACTATGTGCTTAGGATCTTGATTTTTAATTTTTTTAGGTAATGTAAAGCATGCTGAAGGGAGTGAAAAAAATTTGCATGTGGTTATGCTTATATTTTATGACCAAACTGCTGCAGTTACTTACCTTTAAATGCAGTCACATCATATAACTGAAAATATCAGTTGCAAGTATTTTTTATCTTTTTTGAATAGGATGTCAGCACTCTGCCTTTTTCCTAGACAGTGATATCAAAGGTGTGCAAGTTCTCATCTGTCATCAAGTCGGTCATTGTTATTAAAAGACAACAGAAAAGCTGATTACTAGTAATGTAAAATGAAATTTCAGGAAAAGGTATGAAAGGTGCTTCGATGGTAGTATGTGAAGGAAAGGAGAATGAACTCAGAATTCAAAATTATCTCAGAAGAGCAGCAGAAGAAAAGTGCAATAATCTGCTGCATAAAAGGATGTCAAACACAGGAGAGCAATGAAGTTTAGAACAGTATCAAAGTTACATTCCCATGTCTGCCAAATCACCAGGAGGCAGCAGTGCAAAGCAAAAGTGGGCTTTATTTCATTGCAATCTGGTTTAAGCAATTGTGTATCACTAACAGTGCACAAGAGAAAGCCTTACTAGGTCCTCAAACCTATCCTGACCTACCTGCCCTTGGTCACCTTTTTGTACCTAGACTCTGTAGAGTTGCTACAGGCAATATTCACCCTTAACATTGTCTCTTTGTCTACTGTAAGCAAAATTATACCAAGCATAAATCTAATTTCATGTGCTGTAGAGTTTTTGGGGACTGAAGGCATTCCATGGGGCAAGGATTACCCAGCTGAATATTTGTTCAAATGCCTCAGAGAAGTGCTCCCACAACACGGCATGTAGCTGTCATACACTGTTGTGTACAGCCTTGGTGGTCTGTGGTGTAAGACCACTGTTGCTTCCTCTTTCCCTGCCATTGCCTCCCCCAGATCCAAAGGGAGTGTAAATTTGCCCATATTCATTCCCTGAGGATTGAATAGTCACAGGCTTAGGCTTATAATGCATTCTGAAATAAAGTAACATACCCCATAGTTATATTCTCCTTTCCTAGCCAGTGATGGGCAGGGCCCTGCAAAGCTCTTTAAGTTGTGTTAGTCTTTCGTATAGTATTTCCCTCCTTTGCCAGGTGAGATCAGACTTTCCATCATTTCCGGTCTCCAGTACTCTGTGTCGGGCATGACTGGGTGCAGGATGTGGTAACAAAGCAGTTTGCTTAGTAAAATGTGTGTCTTGTTGGCTCAGTCAGCTCATTGCATCAGCTGAACTCCTACAATGGTAACAGGAGAGATGGAAAGAGCTGCCACCAATTTTTTTTAAAAAAAGCGAAGAACAAAATGATCCTGTTGTTTCTTCACAGAGAAAGTGATTGACAGTGTTGATGACCTGCACTTTTAACTCTTTTTGTGATAGCATCTGTCTTTTCCATTTCTCAGTGCTTGCATTATGGAAGCAAGTTCAGCCATTTCACTTCATTTCTTGTCTTTCTTCCTCAACGGTGTGTGAGGGGGCTGTGCTGCACCACAGGGGGAACATGTAATTCATTTTCAGGAGACTAGAAAACAGGCCTCAGGCTCCCACAGCCACTGGAAACAGGCTCCTTGCATGCCTGGGATCTGCTTTGCCCAGACCTGCAGGCAGAGAACATCTCACTGAATTTTGGAAGCTTGTTTCCCCCTTTTACTCCTGGCCGGGATTGTCTTCTGGAGGTGATCCTCTCTTTCCCTGCTGTTTGGAAGGAAGGTAGTTTGCAAATTAATAGGTACCTGCTCCATTATTGCTCCTCTGCTGGAGATGTCCTGAGGTGGGAGAAGGGAAGGGGTGGTCAACACTCCCTGCTGGCACACCCAGGTCCTGGGTAGCCTCACCTGGAGTAGAAGTGTCCACTGTAGGGAAGAAGGGATGTGAGGAAAGTGGGACTGAATCGCAGGATACAGTTTTGGAGCAGCTGCCCAAACAGATCATCACTCCCATTTTTCCTTAGTGTCCTTCTGTGTTCCCTGCACTCTCTTCCTTTCCTGTGCCAGCATCAGTGCTCCCATGTACTGGGCTCAGTCAGAGCAAGGGCTGCCAGAAGGAAAATCAGCCCAATAAAAGTGTCCCTCACCCACGATGCCAGTTCAACCACAGAGGGAGCAGAGGTGAAATAAGGGACTGGAGGACAGGGGGATACCCGCACTCTCAACCAGCAGAAAACAGCATGAAAACCACGTGTCTTGAGACAGGGAGAGCAAAACTCTGTATGGGGTGGGAGGGAGAGAGGGACAGCTCATGCAGCCAGCAGCACAGGGGAAAGCGTGGGCTGTGTCCTCTTCCCTCTCCCATCCAGGGAATCCAGCTAAAAAGAGAAAAATGTTAGAAAACAGCTCTCTTCCCCAATCATGTATTTATTGTACTAGCTCTTTCTAGCATTAAAGCAAGGTGTGTAGAACTAAATCAAACCCCTAGGGCCCAAATTTTTGGCAAGCCTGATGTGGCAGCATCAGCCTTGTGGTAGCCCTGTCCTACATTACAGTCTGGCATTCCCAGCTGGTGCTAGAAGCAGAATTTATTGGTTTTTACTGATTACAAATGATTTTCCTACCCATTTTTACATACAGACTGGTTGGCTTCAATTCATGGATTCCCCCAAAGTGTTTCACAACCGTTCAGATTTCAAGAGATGTCTTTTTAGGATTAGTTTTTTGGGGTTTTTTCCTCAAGATTTTAAAAATATTTGTATTTTCTGTGACTGTATCTGTTATTGCTCCATCCGTTAGCTACCTTTCGTAATTGGTCAGTTACTTTTACTTTCTGCCTACTTTGGTGTCAGTTTGCCTCAGCCCTTTTAGTTTTCCAGTGAGAATGAAGATAACTTTCTTGTTTGCCTACCAGCATTTATGAACCAAGCCCAAGCTCTATTTATAATAGTCCCTCGAAGAATGAAGACTGTAATTTCTTTCACAGCTGTGGAATCTGCTCTGTTTGTTTAATGGTAGTCATCTATCTTTATTCTCCAGAAGTGTAACTCCTCAAGGGCAAGGCTTTCAAGCATGCAGAAACAGAGGGTTTTTCATTCAGCAGCAATTATTTCATAATGCACCTAAATAAGGGACTCGAGTGAGGACTTAATTACGATTTCACCAAAATCCCTGGATGCTCAGGCCCTTCCAAAGTAGCAGTGTGTGGTGAAGGCGTGTAGCAAATGGAGCTTAGAACAGAGCAGTGTGTGGTTCTACAGAGAAGTGCCACCATAGGGAAGATGCCTTTCCTTTTCTACATATCTATATCCATACATTACTTCAATGCAGGCCTCCTGCCACATTTTAGACCCAAGTGCTTTGTCAACTCTGCTACACCACGGTTTTTTTTTTTTTTCTGATAATAGTGATCTTGCACAGCTGTCTGGTCAAAGATCCAGTTCAGACCCAAGTTTCCTCACTTTGCCCCCAGACTGGCTCTGCAGTGACTGCTGACTTACCTCAGGGTGAATTTTCAAATTAAATCTACAAGGCACATAATTTTTGAGAAAAATAAGTCTTTAATTTTGGAGTTACACTCCTAATCTTTACAGGTTGCTCCAATTCCTCAGTCTTATTGTTTAGGATAAGTTTTCCACTGGATAGTAATTTTCAGGTTGGTTGTATTTTATGCCTAAACTACATTACAATGCTCCATAAAACATTATGTTAACTGAGTTTTTGATTACACCATTTTGTCTATGGTCTAGGCAAAATGGGGTTATCCCCAGGCAAACTTCAGATATCATTTCACTTTCTGCCTGGTTTAGCATAACACAAATTGCTAGTGATTAAATTTGCATGACTTAAGATGTTATTGGACTTCAGCTGGTAGTTGCTGTCTCTCAGCTTGAATGTGATTCTCGCAAGGCCATTTCACTTGACGGGAAAGCAACTTCCAGCTGTGGGGAAAGAGACTTCTCTCTCTATTTCACTGATAGTAGCCAGCCTAGCTGAAAAATCTGAATTATTTCACTATTTACATATTGGATCTCCTTGACAAATACATTTCCAGAGGACAGTTCATGCTATCTAAAGCAGGAGATGCTTTCCCTGTTGCTGCATGCCTAAGGTGAGCACTGACACTGCCATGATAGCATTATACAAAATCCAGAGTATTTCACTCATTTTTCAGTGCAAATCATTCTAATCAGCGACGACTTACTGTGTTTCCAGCAAGGATGTATCCTAACTGATGTAAATGTATGTTTCTAGATTTTGTTGTCCACCAGATTTTGCCCTACCAGTCCGTTTCAGTGGATACGTTCAACTCAAAGAATGATGTGTTTGTAGCCATTGCACAGCCCAGCATGGAGAATTGCATGGTGCTGGAGTGGGATCATATAGAAATGAATTTCAGGAGTTACGACAATATCACGGGTAAATGAACACTGGGATTTCAGTCACTGATGAACTGTTGGCATTTCACAAGGATAAGATTTGTAGATTGGACCAGGTTTTTTGGGTTTTGTCCTGAATCTCTGTTGAATTTGGCTGATCAAAGTAAGTGATGTTTGGACATGAGTGACTCCATGGAGTAGTGTATCTTGTTAATACATGCACATCCAACCTTACTGTAGCACACAAACTAGGCTTTTTTTGTCCAATCTTGTAAATTTTTCTGAAGGAACAAACACTTGCTGTGAATGTCACACCATAGCCCAGGTTAGCACTCACTGTCTCAATCACACAGCAAGTTAAAGTAGAAGCTGAAGGAACACTTGGTCTTGCCAAAGTGCCTGCAAAACAGAATATAAAAATAATCTCTTCCGTGTAGAAGGAAACAGCTCTGAAGGATGCTTTTAGGGTGAGCTGACCAGGAAGACCATTGAAAACAAAAGAAATATTTAAATTGTGGTCGTTACCTAAAGAGATGTGCTGTAAAGCTTCCACATTTACTTTCAATTTACAAACATGCTCAATTAACAACTTGGCCAGATTACTGATCAAATGAAAAGCCTGTGTGAATGCCAGATGATGTTCTAATGCTGATTTTCTAACAACTGTTCTGTCCCTAACCAACACCTGTGGTGCTCAGCCACACTATGACAGCAGAGTCTTTAGAGCTGTTATCCACTGCCTGATTACCCAGATACTCCAAGCCACAGGTTTTGAAGACTCAGGAGTTAAATTTATCCATGGAATATCTTTCCCGCCTGTTCCTTGCTGTGTGGGATAGATTATTTTTTACCTTACATTTTGGGAGACAAAGAGTATGCTGTGCCCTCATCTGGTGTTGAATTCTACAAAGGCTGCAAGCACTTACCTCTTCAGATCAGCTGTATGTGTCACTAACAAAAGTTTAGAAGAAGCTATGCCTCTGCCAGGAAATTTTGGAAATGCAAAATGTTGCTTTTTTTGGTTTCATTGTGTTTTGGTAGATTAGGGTGAAATATGTACCAGTGGATGTAAACTGAGAAGTCAACAGCCTAGAGAGTGCTAGCTGAGCCCTAGAAAAACTCTAGAAATGAGAGTCTGAGTCACTTGCAAAGACAGCTGCCTTCCAGGTGTATTTCACCTTCCTCTGAACGACTTGATAAGGAGACATTTCTGCCAGGGACTTGTGTCTCCACTCCCAGAATTTGTTCCTGGAATATCTAAGCTTAAGCTCTGGACTCTCAAATTTACGTGAGCCTGAGATTTTTGCCAGGAGATGGACCCAGGCACATAAAGCGCCTCCTGCAGAGCCTGAAGAGTGTTTTGTAGAGCTCTGGGGCCAGCTCCACAGAGGATTTCACTACTTAGCCTATGCTTGGCATTTGGATATCTAAACGTAGCCCTTTACAACATGAGCTTATGGAGCTGAGCTAGTTGTCAAGATTGCCTTTACAGTGAACATGCAGAGAAAAGCATTGCTGGCCTCTGCAGAAGGAGACAGCAGATAGGTGAAAGCTCTTCTAGAGTGTGTTTTGACTAAGTTAGATCAGAAGGACCCTGGATGATCAGCTCGAGCATTCACGCCTGTGCTGCAGATACCTTGTTGTACTTGAGACTCCCAGCTCTCTTGCTCTGGGAGGGTAGCAGATCACCCCAGGCCAACTCTGAAAGCTGTCAGTAGGGGAACCTGCAGAGGAGCCAGGGCAAATCTCCTGCAGTGTCTGACCAGGCATGCACTGGGGAACTTGTGCAGGTACAGTTCCACTTAAACTGTGCTTCACAGAGGAATTTCTCTCTGTTTCCAACAAAACCTATCGTAATTTTCTGGTTGTTACTTTTTTGATGTGGTTCTTCTATAGTGTAACTTGACATTCTCAAAACAGAACATAACCTGATCTGATCTATCTGGCAACTGCAATATTCCTAAATATTTCTAGTTTAACAAAATCTCAAGACTACATAACAGAAACAACAGAGTTAGATTTATCTTTTTCATCCTGCTGTCAGATGATATATCCACAACATGCATCAATATTTCTATGTACAGAAGCAAAAAGCTGACTCTAACCCTTTTGGAGAAAAAAATATTCTAGATTTCATTCTTTTAGTTAAGATGGAAAGATAGAAATTACAAGAACAAGAAAATTTCAGATGTCTGATGAACAGCAAGATAAAAACTCTTGTCATTTTTAAATAATAACATTTAGCTTAAATAATTGTTTTGGATATTAGAGGCCGTGTGTTTGACCAAACAGAGAAATAAAAAGTATTTTGCATAAAAAAAAATTTAACATTTCATGGTACATCAGACCTACATACCTTGCAGGGTGGGACAAGTCATCTCTGCAGTTACTGGGAAGCAAAAAGCTTGGAAAGACACTCTGATGGCATGTACCAGAAGCCAAAATTGTGAGATGGTGCAGGTTTAAAAATGGGGAGGGTTGATTTGGTAATGTCTGTGGTTTAAAAAGGTTGCTTTATGCTGTGCTAATACATGTGTTGTTTTGTTTTTTTTTTTCCTTTGGGCAATAGGTCAGTCTATAGTGGGATGTAAAGCCATTCTTGTTGGTGACCAAGTCTTTGTGGTGGTGGCACAGCTCTTTGGTGGCTCACACATTTACAAGTTTGACGAAAGCTGGACGAAGTTTGTCAAATTCCAGGATATTGAAGTATCTCGCATTTCCAAGCCAAATGATATAGAGCTTTTTGAGATAGACAGTGAAATGTTTTTTGTCATAGCAGATAGCTCTAAAGCAGGTTTGTCGACTGTGTATAAGTGGAATAACAAAGGATTTTATTCGTATCAGTCCCTTCATGAGTGGTTCAGGGACACTGATGCTGAGTTTCTCGATATAGATGGGAAATCACATTTAATCCTCTCTAGCCGTTCCCAGGTGCCCATTATACTTCAGTGGAACAAAGCCTCCAAAAAGTTTGTCCCACACAGTGAAATCCCCAACATGGAAGATGTCTTAGCTGTGAAGAGTTTCAGGATGCAAGATGACCTATACATCACACTCACGAGATTCATTGGTGACTCCAGAGTTATGAAATGGAATAGCAAACAGTTTGTGGAGATACAGGCTCTTCCATCCCGAGGAGCTATGACATTGCAGCCTTTCTCCTTCAAGAACAATTATTATCTAGCCTTGGGAAGTGACTATACCTTCTCCCAGATTTACCAGTGGGATGGTGAAAAGAAGCTATTCAGATTATTTAAAGAAATCTACGTGCAAGCACCACGGTCTTTCACAGCTGTGTCAACAGATCGAAGAGATTTTTTCTTTGCCTCTAGTTTTAAAGGAAACACTCAAATATTTGAACACATCTCCATTGACTTGAGTTTATGAAAACCTGCTGGAGTGAAATTTATGTAGAATGACATTTATACACAAACAAAACAAAAAGAGACCTTTCCAAAACCAGGGTGCACCTATGGAGTATGATGACATTTTCTGAACTTTTCAAACTTGCATATTAATCAGGGACTGCATTTGCGTGGTTACTGCATGACATGTCCATTTTATCCTTTTTCAAAGACACTTTGCAATCTGCAGTCATTCAAAGAAGAGTGCAGTGCATTAGGATTAATATTGACGTTTAAGAGAATGATTTAAATTTTATCCAGAAAACTACCTTGAGCTGAACATCTCATAAAGAAAATGAAGAGTAAGCCATACAAAGCATAAAAATTATTGTGACTCCTAAACTAACCCTTTAGTAATGAAAGTTTTAATATTACAGCCAGTTCTTCATGGTTGCTGATGAATTATAAAAGCAAGCAGGAACATTCCAGAATACACTGAGTTCTCTCTTCAACATCTGTTCTTCTGGTTCATAGTAAATCCAAGGCATCATTTTAATTCATCGCAGACTGAAAGGAAAGTCAAAATTTATAGCCATTTTACTTCCATTATTCACTTTTTTCAGTAACAAATTGTGCATAACAAGTGGCCCAGTCCACAGGAACTGGGTAGCCAGGAAAAGAAGAGTGCATCACTTTAGGACTATGAGATCTTAACAACTTAACATAGGCAGAAAATACGGAGGTCTGCATGGTGCCATGAATGGATCGACTACACATCCTACCCACTCTCTGTTTTAATAAGTATTCCAGAAATCCATCCCATTTTGCTCTAATTCATACTTTTCCTGATGCTTCCCAGTAGATTCTGGGTGTTTAACCTGTTATTCTGTTGTGAACTATCATTCCAGAAGGCAGAGCTTAAGCTTTGCCTGAAACACGTATCTACACTGATGCACTCCATGTTGCAGCCTCTTTGTACACGAGGAGGTGATTTATTGTCTAGAGTTCCCTCCACTTATGCACAGCTCATAAGCAATAAATTCAGGTTTGGGACATCAAAACTGTATTTGGGGAATCCTCCTTCTGGCTGAAGTCTAACTGTGACTTCAGTATCACCAAATCAATTGAAACAGCAGTTGAGGCTGTTCAAGACTAGAGCTAATCCTGCCTCCAAGAAGGATTTCCACAGAGTGAGTCCAGGCTTTTGTCAGGTTGCCAATTCACTGAAGGTTAAACAGGAGGATGTGGACAGACTGTGCTGCGTTGCTGTTTTGGGTGGTTACAGACCAAGGCATTCAGTCATCCTAAATAGGGCAATCCTGGCATGCAGAGCCTCTCTCAGGATAACAGCAAGGGACTGCTTTCCTGGAAAGGCTCTTTGCCAGCCACCCTTACCCAACAAAATTGTGTATCAGAGCTCTTGTTTGTTCACTTACACAACATATTTCTTTAAGTTTCCATACCACTTAGTGTACTAGGTTGTTTTATCATGTCTTGCTGCTTCACTGTTGCCTTGGATAATAGGGAGGTCTTGCACGAAGCAGGAGGAGCAAAGGAAACTGTCCTTTATTCCTTCATACTTAGGGCTATCTCATGATCCTTCTGCTGAGTGAGTTTCGTATTTTTCCCCTGGACATGTGAAACATGGCCTATTATCACAAGCAGAGATGTTCTCATATGCTTTTCAATATCCAAGGTGTGAAGTGTGCTGCAGGAGAGGATTAAGAACTCCCGTGAGGAGTCGTAACCTACCAGTGACCTAGCATATCACAGTCTTCCCCAACTTTTGCCTCTCTGCTTTGAAATGAAGTTATTACTGGCCTGTCAGAGACATAACTCATTCTGATTTTAAATTATGTGTTAGGTTTTTTTCTTACAGAGGTGTTCAACATGGTTTTGTTTTCAACTACACTGGCAACCTGGCCCATCCCACCCTCTGAAATATTGAACATTGCTCTCCAAATCCCAATGAGGTGTCACTCCCAGTGGTTCAATCAAGACCAGTAGATGCAAACCAACACTCTGCAGTAGGATTTAACAATACCTCTCCTAGGATTAAGCTAATGTATCTGACAAAACAAAGAGATTCATGTCTGCCAGTGAACACAATTTCTTACCATGTTACCAGTTTACTTCTTAAAGCAGATATGGCTGGCAAGCAACATTTATTTAGCCTATGTTGTGGGAAAGCGTTTTGTATTGCTTTTCTGTCAAGCATGCAAGTTTAACTAGAGTTAGATATTCTGACGAGGGTGGCATTTCTCAGTGCACCAGCACTTTCTTTTAGGCCTCAGCTGTGAGAACTGGTCACTCAGGAAGGGGCATCAGTCAGAGTGAAAAGCTACTTTAGAGAAATTGGATCCTTGAAGGGAAGCAAGAGGATGCTGGAAAAACGGTTGTGTGTTGAATACCAGCAGACTGTAATGTTTCAAGCGCCAAGGGGATTTTGAGACTTGGCTATCAAGTTGAATTAAATTAAAATGGTCTCTGCAGAGACAGGCTTAATAAAGAGGATAAAGTGATCCGGAGGAGTCTAGCTCATTCACATGGGACCAGAAGAAGAGAGTGAGGGAAATGAATTCTGCGGGCAGGCTGCCACTTCTGCTGAGTAAATGTGTTGGTTGGACAGAAAGCCCAGGACAGCACCCCTCCCAGGTTCAGGAAGAGCCTGGAGTCAGACACTGGCCTGCCTGTTCTGCCGAGTTCATGCACAAGAGGTCAAAGCAGCTAAGGGGGAGGACAAAAAGCACTAGTTGATTAAGAAAGGTTATGGTACTTTTCACAGGATTAAACAAAGGCAGGATCTCAAAAAGAACCTTGTTTTGCTCTTCCTGCTTACATGAAACAGCTGCAGGATGCAGGCATAAAAACAGAAATCACTAATTATTGAAAATACTTTCTGCCTTTCCAAATGCAGCCACGGGTTTACCTCCATGGCCTATATTCTGTAATAGAAATTGTTTTGAATAGAATAAAATATGCATATCCATAATTCATTGCAAATGTTAGACCATCAGGACAGTGAAAAAGGATAATAGAACATGCCACTGATAATTTTTAATGTATTCTAAAATACATAAATCTATGTAAAGAATATTAGTTTATATAAGCATTGATTAAATATGCACCAGCTATAGCAGGAGCATTTTAATGTTGTATATACACTGAGCTTTTCTTAGTAAAGAGGAGCTGATGCAATCTATGCTACTGACATGTGTATGTACTCTTTCAATATATGAATAAAATGTAGTTAATATGAGTAATAGTGGTGCCTCATGTGTGTTAAAATATCCATGTCGTGAGGATCCACACTGCCAGAGGAATGCACAGGGTAGGCAAATGGGTCCCTGTCTATTTATGATTGGGTTTGGCTTTTGACAAAGTGGAGAAAGTCGTGCTCAGATTAGTAAAATCCTTCTGTGAGTGAGAGAGTTCGGACCTCCAAGGTTTTGCTGTTCCCTGATTTTCCCCGTCACTCTTTCCTTACACTCCATCTAGTGTCAGCAAGTATGTAATGCAGCTATGGCTGCAAGTTTCGCTCATGAGCTCAGTTCTTTCTTACCACAAAATCAAGAGATCTTAATTTTCAAAATAATTAAAAAAAAAACCAACTTAATGGATTTCTTACATGCTGAGTGAACAGGAACCAAGCCCTAAAATTACTCCCGAGATTTTCAGATCTCTGCTCTGGGGTCTCTTATGATTTGTTAACTTTTACTGAATCATTGACACTTACTCTGAAATTGAAAAAATAAATCTATCAGCAGTGAATGCATTTTATTTAAAGCAATCCTTGAGCATTATCCACTGATCCTGCAAGTCACTAACAGAGGGAATAATTCTTTTGTTTCCTCTTAGTTCTTCAGAAACAGCACAGCCCTCTGTAACTAATTATAGGCTTGTGCAATCAAAGACATGTCTGACATACCATAATGGGATGCAATTGCTGGGATCATTGCTTTCCTTTAGGATATTCCACCTTTTTATGAGTCAGCAGCCCTTGTGGTGTGGTTCACTGAAACTCCATCATAGCTCAAACATCAGTTGCAAATCAGCACTGTTTCCCCACCTACCCTCGCCTGGTTTCTTTGCCCTTGCAAGGTGAACTTTTTTTTTCCACCCATTACCACATTCTTCAAATCTTCCTTGGAAAGTATCTATTACTCCTTGAAAGTCATAGCAAGATACCAAGAGAAAAGCATTCCCAAAGAGCAATGCAGGATGGTCACTCCTCTGCAAATTTCAAGGGGAACACAGAGCAGGGTCTTTTTGAAAAGTCAAGCCAAAGGCAAATGTGTAAGAACAGCTGTAAGAGTCCAACTCATCCCCTCAGTCCCATTCACTACTGGTCCCCAGAGGTGAGCAGCTACCACCACTCCCTCTTGGCAGCACTGCTCATAGCCAGAAGTTACTGAGACTACTTTTTCACAGCCTATCTCAGCAGAAATGGACCTGAGTTGCTAACACAGGTTGGGTTTCTTTTATCACTTCCTAGTAAACCACGCACTTGACAACTCTTGCATTCCACATATAGTCACCCTCCTTTTTGAGAAACTGCAGGCTTGATGGTCTAATGGACTTCAAAACTGACCTTCAGAATCCAAAAAATACAGCTGGCCACATGATGTTAGATCCCCCACAAAATAAGAGACTGATTCTGTGAAAGCAGTTCAAAGAGCAACTATAAAAACCTAATCCTCCAGTACCAATTCCCCCATAAGCCATTGCCATTCTTGCCCCAGAATTGGGTGATGAGGAATCCAGCATACTCACCATGAGAAGGAATATCTTCAACTACATCAAGTTGCTCAGAGTCTTGTCCAACCCGACCTTGAATGTTCCCATCACCTCTCTGGACAACCTGTTCCAGAGTTACACCACCCTTATCTTAAAATATTTCTTCCATCTACTCTGAATTTATTCTCTTGTAGTTTAAGACCATTACCCCTTGTCCTGTTGCTAAAGGCTCTACTAAAAAGTCTGTCCCCATCTTTCTTATAGGCCTCCTTTAAGTACTGAAAGGACACAATGAGGTCTCCCTGTAGCTTTCTCTTCTCCAGGCTGAACACCACAAACTCTCTCACTGTCTTCACAGGAGAGGGGCTCCAGCCCTGTGATCACTTTTGTGGCACTCCTTTGGATTCTTTAACAGGTCACTGTCGTTCCTGTGCAGGGAACCACATAGCTGGTGGGGTCTCACCGGAGCAGAGAAGAGGGGAAGAATCAACTCCCTCAGCCTGCTGGACACATTTCTTTTGATGCAGCCCCAGAAGCAGTTTGCTTTCTAGGCTTCAAGCACACACTATTGGCTCATGTAAAACTTTTCCTCCTCCAGTGACCCCAAGTCCTTCTCTGCAAGGCTGCTCTAAACCCCTTCAGCCCCCAGCCTGCATTAATTCTGGAGGTTGCCATGACCCAGGTGCAGCACCTTGCACTTGGTCTTGAACCTCATGGAATTCCCTTGAGCCTGCTTCTTGAGCTTGTCCGGGTCCTTCTGCATAGCATTCTGTCCTTCACGTGTCCTTCAAGAGCACCACTCACCTTGGTGTCATTGGCAAAGTTGCTGAGGGTGCACTTGATTGCTTTGCCTGTGTCATTAATGAAGACAATAAAATGTACTGGTCCCGGTATAGACGCCTGAGGGACACCATTTGTCACTGATCTCCATCCAGACACTGAGCCATTGCCCACTACCCTCTGGATGCAACCATACAATCAATTCCTCATCCACCAAACAGATCACTCATCAAATCTGTCTTCCTCCAATTAAGAGAGAAGTTTGTAATGGGGAACCATGTCAAAGGCTTTACAGAATTCCAGACAGATGGCATATGTAGCTCTTCCTTTGTCCATTGACACAGTCACTCTGTCAGAGACGGCCACTAGATTGGTCTTGGGAAGATTGGATGAGAAATTTCTATAGGCATCTCCTTATTCCAGTTTTGCCATGTCTGTGAGGCAGCCTAGGTAGCATTTGGTGGAAAGCAAGGAAAGCAGGTGTCAGAAGTTTAATATAAGTAATATTGAAGAAGAGATTAGAAAACTAGAGATGGTGAGGCTGTAGACAAATGTTTAGTTACCTTGAGGGAAACAAATCACGTTATCTAAGCACAGAGATAAATCAGTGTGAGATCAGGGAATCTGAGAGAACAAAAAAAATATCTTTCTAAATAAAGGAAAGGAATAGAAGTGACAGTATATGAAGTGTGAGTTTACTTAATTGCCGTGTAGAGAAAGTTATAAGTGCCTTTCCAAGGTCACTCAGAGGATGCAATCCACATCATTTTCCTTTCACGAGTCACCCTAGTTTATGCTTAATTAAACTATGCAAGCTCTGCACACTCTAGAAAATGCCCTTTTTATTACATTGTAGGCTATTTGCATTTCTGAAGGGCATTTGGGAACCATGACATCACCAGAATGAAGGGCTTCTGGTAGCATTGCTCCCATTTTTATTCATTTGTAATTGTTGACTTCTATTCCAAAGTTCATTTCTATTTCCTGCTTGGACATTAGCACTGGATTGTACAAGAATGCTCATTTTCCAACTTCAGTGGCTGTTTCAGTTCTTCTGACTCAGCAGCCCCTTGGGGCTGACTCATCCTCTACTTGCAGGTGTGCCCTGACAGTTAATTCTTCATTTTAGTCCCATGAATGGAAGGCCAGAGAGTCAAGAAAGTACTCACCACTCAGTGCTGGTGGGGTCAATGTGCATGGTGCCTGGGCTGGCACATGGAAGGAGAGAGCTGCACATGAATTAATCTCTCTCTTCCATTTTTTTCTTTTTGGTCTTGCCAGTATGGAAAAAACTTTTGCCAGAGTTTTAAGGAAAACAAAGTACCAATGAGGCCAGGATGGTGTAGGTTTACTTGGGATGCTTCTGAAAGCAAGCTAGAAATAGACAGAGGAAAGAGAATTTAAATCAGCAACCCTGGTTAATGGCATCTGCCTGCTATTTGTTTGCAAACTCTGAAGCCCAGGGGTCCCCTTGGAACCCCAGCTTCCCCTGATTCCTGCTGCCAGCATTTTCTGACTCTGCTTTGTACCATTAGCATCTAGGGAGAAAACTGCAGGCCTTTCATTTCAGAGGAAGGCTCATTACAATTATCTGTGCCTCTGTCACCTCAGGATCTGATTATAGTGCTGGGGTTGCACCTTGAATCGTTACAATTAAGACTTAATGAAGTGAGTAACTACAGAGTCCTGCAGCTACTCCCCACAAACTTACTGCAGCTACCTCTGTCGGAGGAATAGCTACCACCCAATTTTTATGATTTTTTAAGACTGAAACCTCATATTTGGAGCTTGTGCTATAAACCTCCACACACTTGGGGCTGTGAAAGCATGGCCAGCTCTCCTTCTCTGTCACAACACAGACTGCATGAGCTTGGAGCGTACTGCTGGCTGAAGATGCATGCAGGTAGAATAAAAATAAAAACCAACAAACAACAACATTCATTGCTTTTTGAGCTGGAAAATGATAAAGAAATTCTGCTCAACAACTGTGTGGAGAGGACTGTGCTCACATCCATTCTGAAATCAAGTCCCACCCCATATGATAGAGCAGGTGCAGAGGTACAGGAAGCTGGTGGGCCCGAGCCAGCCCATTCTAGCCTTGCAGGAGATATGTGGCTCCCACATGGTTTGTTTCAATGCGCATTAAGGTTGTACCTGACTTAAGTCAAGAGAATAAAGTGAAATACAGAACAAACTGACACTTTAATGCCTTTTTGCCACCCTTGGCTTCAACAGAATGCACATATGTACAGAAACACTTGCCAATCCTGTGCTGTCTTGCTAGTAACAAATAGTGATTGGCTCCTTCGCTTTTCTCAGACATGGATGAAGACAGATTTGGTGGTAAAATGGAAAGTAATAGAGAGTTGTATCTCCTTTCAATTTTCTTTCTTTTCCTCTGTCTTCGTAATTGCTGTGAGACTATTATGTCTGAATCATCAGACTTGAAGAACCATATGCCATTTCCCCTTAAATGACAGCTGAGATATTTATCTTTATTGTTGTAGGGTGTCTGGTAGCAACATCTGCAGGTCAGCTGAGGATAATTTATCTTTTGATATTTTTGATAGACTATCAATGACGGCCAGCTGGAGCCAATCATGGCCCTTTGGTGTGGTGGGCAGAGGAGAACAAAGAGGTTCTTGTAGCTTGGCACCAGTTACTTGCTGATGTGCTAACAGCTGTAGGGGTAGGGGGATGAGAATTACCTTTTGAATTTGGGAGTTTATGAAGATGCTGAAAGCTTAAGGCTGCCAAATGGAGCTGTACATATCTTTGTCATCTGGCCATAGGCACTGGACCTTTTCAGGGAGATCCATTTCAGTGAGCACTGAGAGGGAAGAATCCATTTGCAGTATTTGGACTGTAGAGAGAGTTGTGCAAATCAAGAAGAGCTCTGCGGTGAGAAATGCTGCACATTTGCTGCAGTCATCAGTAGAAGCATGCTAGATTCCTTAGGAAAAAATGCAAAAATGTTCACGTTTTCAGCTGCTATTCAATTCCTTACTGATATTGTGTTTAGTGTTTGCTTTACTGAGACTCCTCTCCAGGTTTTAGTTAGTGAGCTGAATATTAATTGTGTCTTCTACCTTCGTTGTCCATGTTGGTCAAACCCGTGACAGGAAGGATCATCAGAGACAAGGCATTGTATAGATTAAATCAATTCCATGTCATTTGCAGCACCAAACTGTTCCTAAGTATAGGCTTAGCTTAGTGACCTTGTAGTGAATGTCAGCAGTCAGTTAAGTCACCACTCAGCACTGACACTGGAGCTATTTAGGAAGTAATGAGTTGGCACAGCACACTAACTTCTGGAATAACTGGGAGCTTGCTAATGTCTGATGCATGCCCCATGTAGTGGTATAATTTAGGGAAGAGGGTGAGTCACTCCTACTGCTCCCAAGTGCAGCCTAAGGCACGAAGTTTGTCTTCACTAAAAACATCTCAGGCTCATCTATGGGTACCCTGCTCTACTTCACCTTCACTTGTCTACACTGACAGCTGGCTCAGGATTTACCCTTTACACCAGCTATCTGTAGTTATCCATGAACACTGACACTGAGGTAAACACTGTAGAAATTATCTAGAGTCATAACAACTGTGACAAAATGGTCGTTCACAAGCCCTCTGAGCTAAGTCATGAGTTGCTGACAGTTATCTCCCCATAGATGGGCTATGGAGAATGCTTATTGGGGCCTCTGTTATTTGTAACAGTTTGGGTGGCAGGAAAGCTCGACCCTCCCCAGTCCCGAGGGAAGACAGGGTCTGGATCCCAGTCTTGGTGCCCTCCAGCACCCACACTTGGAAATGAGATTAGGTAAGCAACTCCCTTTCTTTCTTGGAAGCGATGTGTGGTTATTGGACACAGGCAGCATCCAAGAGTGCCCAGGTCTTTGGGGAAAAGACAGAATGTTATAAGCAGTGGATTTAAATTCTTCCAAGCAACAGAAAATTGGAATAGGAGCTCCTTGGGGAGCAGCTCCTCCCACTTGGGGAGGGCACCAGCATGTGGTAACTGCTCCTGCAGCTTATTTTGTACAAAGCAAATTTCAGACAGAAATACTTGATTTACATGAACAATTCAGCAAGATAAACTGGGAGGAAGGTTGTTCCAATTGGTGAAAACCCCCAGGGATTGGGTTTGGGCCTTCTATTCCTTTATTTGGTAAAACCTGGCAATCATTGTCACCAAGAAACCAAGGCACAGCACCATTTTGTGCAGGAAAGTAGACAGGATGCCTGGACGCTCACAATGCCTTTCCACACTCCCTGCTTCTTGCAGCATGATTTTGAGTAGTGAAATCTGCCACGTCAGTGTGCCATGCAGCCCTTCAGTTACAGGCATGACCTCCAGTAGGTATCAATCCTGCGTAATTCTGTATTTTTGTTTCGTGCTCTCAAATCAAAATGCAGCTTCAGTCTGAGGTAACTTCTGAGCAAGACAGACTACTTCTTTCACTGAGTTTGTTCTCCAGTGTCAACAAATCAAATCTGAATTTGCTCCATTTAAATATATTTTCAGAAAAATTCACTGTTGGATACATCCTATTACACAAGTGTCTGAAAATCAAAGGAAAAATTATTAGGAAAGGCTCCTATCTTCTGTTTTTTTAGTGTTTCTTCTGTCTCTGAAATCTTTCACATGCAGATGTTGATGGTTTGTCAAGCACACAAAAAACAGCTCAGTTTCTGCAGATGCAATGAAATAGAATATCTAAAGAAATTGCAAAGAGTAGAAGCAAATGAAAGATCTTTTTCAATAACGTGCAAGGTTACAGAAAACAAAGATATTCATGAACCCTCTAAAACTGAATACAAAGCAGTGAGATTGTATTTACTCTAACAAGAGAGCTCTCTTTTGTCTCTTTGTATTTAACCTCAAATTATTTGTGTTGTCTCCCATGGTAGCAAATTCAATCCTTTGGAAACACATTTGCCTTTTGCAAGTAATATCCATCACAATAAAACATATGACATTTGTTGTCAAGACCTGTATGGGTGTTACAGACAGAAATTCAAGAAAGGTAAAAAAGAGCTGGGTTATTATAGCACACCAAACTACTTAACCTCTTGTCTCTAGTCTTTCGCTCTTCAGGTCAGCACATATTTGAAGTGTTGCCAAGATTACATACTCCTTTTGCATGGACTAGAGATTGCTCAGTAGTGACCTCTGTGCCCAGTTAAAGTCTGGACTGAAAAATGACTGCATGTTGCTAGGGATTTCTTCCTCGTCCTGCTTGGCTGCCTACTGAGAAAGACCATACAGGTAGTGATTATTAACAGGTTGTTAAATGACTTTCAAGAAATAGCATGAAAGAACAACTTCAACTGGTGCACACTGCGGTTGGTTTTCTTCCAGGCCAATGGTAAGGTAGGTAAGACAAACACTAAGAGCAAGATGTTTGATCTGTGTGATTGCAGCACTGCTGGGGACGAAGAGGAATGGGAGACCAGGGAAATTTGCCAGCCTAACAGGGATGGATGGCTGAGGCAAAGTACTGCACCAACACAGCACTTCTGGACTGTTAGATCCTCAGGTCTCCACACTGCACATGGGTTTTTTTGGGTTGGGCATCATTGCACTGTGCACTGATGCAGGTGTGCCACTGTACTTCAGTGACTAAATTTGGTGTCCTTGGCAGAAGCTTCAGAGGTAAAGAAGAGGTCCTCCTTTTTGCTTTCTTATACTTTGGGATGGAAGGATTATTTCAAAGATCTTTCCTTGCCTAGTTCTCAATTCCTCTTTTGACACCTGAGCTTTTATGGTAAGCAACATGAGGTCACGAGCAGCTCAAGGGAGTGGTAGCAGCCCTGTTTTTTCTGACAAGAAGACCACACATTGTGCTAAGCCCTCTCCACTCCTGTCTTGATGCAGCCCAGGCCCAGAGATAAGGTGGAGTAGCCATGCAGATGTGTACCTCTGCAGAGATGGTGCTGGCTGGGGAGGACAGCAGAGCTGGACTTCAGTGTGTCCTCAGCCGTTTAACTTCCTAATAAATTGCATAATTATGGTAGGTCAAGCAGTGACTTGGAGCTCTTCAGGTGGGAAACAGACCTGCAAATACCAAAGGACTACTGCTGCAAATTGTGAGGAGGGAAGAGTGGATGGGGAAGCAAAGCAGCCAAAGAGCTTTTGTCTACATGGATGGGAAGGAATCTAAACCAACTATCAAAGAGGGGGAACGGATGTTTTGCTCTTTATTTGTACATGCTTTCCTGCTGTGTTCTGAGCTTTTGACTGTATTCACTTCTGTCAGGCAAGATATCCCTCTTTGTAAACAGCTTCAGTGAACACAGTCAGGTATTTTGGACACCCACAGTGGATGCATTCAGTCTTCTGGGGTTTCAGGATGCAGTTTTAGCCCATTCCACTACTCATTTGGTTGCTCTAAGTACCCTGAACTATAACAACCTGACAGCATGGGAATATAGTCAAATATTCCCAAAACAGTAGTGGAATACAAAGCATATTCTGTGAAAACCTTTGCAGAATTCAGGCACGCCGTATTTCCACCTAAGACTTGCATCTTACCCCACTGTGTCGTTGAGGATAATGGAAATTGGAGACAATGTTTTTGGGCAGTTTCTCTTCTAGTACTAGCTGTGCAGTTCTGAGAGGGCTCTTCGTTCTGACCACTGCATAATCTGTGCCCCCAGAATTGCAAGAAAAAGATGTTTGAGAAAACCACGAAACAGTAAACATTGGACTTTTTGCCCCATGATTTTCCTCACTATTGGTCTAGGTTATACTTCCAAAGATCACCCATTTATTTCCTCCTGGCTGTTAAAGCTCCTCTTCTCTCTTTTTCACTCTTCCTACAGCTCTTTCACCCTACAGCTGGTGTGGACAGCTAAGATGAAAGAAAGTAAAAACTGAGTGAAAGAGCAAAAGATGAAAGACCTCTACCAGGAATCTCTTGCAAAAGGAAATTTGAGGTATCTCTGCGGTATGAGGGTAAGAAGGTGTTTTGAGAGGTCTTCCTGTCTTTGTCTTTATTATAGTCTGTAATAGCTATTACTTGCAGGTAAGTGAAGCAGAACTAAAGCGTTAGTCTGAAATCATTCCTGGGACTACATCTCTCAAGCCTTTATGGGGTGGTAGCATTCAAATGGGGCTGACTTTGCCCAGTCTCTGCCAGCTCCATTTGAATGGGAACCTCTCATTCCATCCCCAACAGCAGGCTGAGCCATGAGAGCATTTTTCAGCAAAGTAACGCCCACAGGCACTTCTTGCCTCCTCTCTGTTGATTTGATTAATGGGCTGGACAGAGCAATGTCATCTTCTCAGAGCAACCTGACGTCACTGGAGGGTGCAATGGCTGGTTTCCAAACCCTGCAGCAGGGAGCACTAGGGCATAAGAGCTGACTTACAAAATTGTCCTCATACACAGTAACAAAGGAAGCAGGGACCTCAGTCACAAAGAGACCAGGGCTTTGACAGCGACAGCTGATGATCTACAGCAGCTGCGTTTGCAGTCAGTTCATGCTACACTTCAGATGTTTATGTGTCTTTTAGGGATTTTTTCTCTTTTTATCATAACCACAGAATTATGCACATTGTTCCAGTTGCTGTGTATATTCCAGCCTGAAAAATTGTTCTCTTTCAAATCCCTGGTGGCCTGCTAAAGCCCCAAAACAAGCTGCAAGGATTAATTCCTCCCCAGATAAGATTTTCCTAAACCCTAACAGATAATTTGTTTGAAGTTTAATTTTAGTCTGTTATTACACACACGGGCCTTATCTTCATTCAGAGTCGTTTGCAAAATTAAACAAGACTCTGCAAACAGGAAAGGGAAGCATAAAAGAGCCCTAACACATAAGTGACACTCGGAGTTCAAGGCACTAACGGTAGGCTTATGCAGAGCCAGCAAGTCTGAGCCTCAAGCAACTTGTGATTTGTCATGTTTGTGCACACTTGTCCCATGAAGCCGGGGTACATCCTCCCCTCTGGGATCTCATGATGCTCAAGCTGCCTCTGGTCCATTATAGGGTACCTAAGCCCTGCCCCTCCTACTAGTTAACAGGATGCCTCACTCCATGGTTTCCCAACTCTTGCCCTTCTCCCTACATTGCAGCAGCTTTGGGTTCACCCCCTTAGATATTACAGCAGCAGTTCACAGTGGAACAAAGAAGAGAAGAAAAGCAAGGCCACATCACATCTTGTGTAATCCACTGCAAATGTTCACTGTATCAGTGGTACCATTGATTGAAGTCTATCCTAACTGCTTTGCTTGGTGGATCCATATCCCCACCAGTAGGTTGAACGTTTCCCTTCTATCCAACATGACACAGGAGCCAGGAAAGCAGATCATCTCCTTATTGCATCACTCTGTAAATAGGATTTGTGCCCTCAGTCTCAAGGTATAGAAAGGTGTCTGAATATGTTAGCACTGCAGTGTATTCCTGATGAGGGTGATGTTTAAGGGAATATCTAGACAGCTGCCACGTGTGCTATTTGACCTCAGCCAATAATGTCTGAAACAGAGCTTAGCTGAGAACGGCACAGGTCATATATAGTCTCGTCATTACAAAAAGCAAGACTCTTTTCAGAACAGGCTCTGAAAGCCTCCTTTCCTCAACTGCAGTTGTATAAAAATTCCAGAGCTAGAAAAGAGAAAAGAGACTGCAATTACTAGTGACTTTAACCAATCTAGGAAAGGAGCAATGCTGCTGATCTGTGCCTTTAAATCAATTTCTTTCTTCTTTAGCACTGCTGTGACCACCTGGGTCCCTCTAGAGGGTACATGACTAATTCTGCTGCACTGGAGCAGGGAGGGTTACTTGGAGCTCTTCAACTTCGGCATATGATTAGGCCTCAGGACAGGATGCTGAAGACCGGAGTTGCATTTTCTACGCTTCCCCAAGACCATAGGTCCATGATCAAGTCACTTAGGGCTAGACTAAGAGGAATATCAGGAGGATGCCAATATATCTCTTGAGCATCCAGCCAAACAGCCTGAGGGCTGCCCTGACTCCATCCACAGCTCATAGGTAGAAGCAGGCACCTCAGAAGAGATGAGAAATCGTGGTGGCCATCATCATATTTCCTAATTATCCAGGTGTATTATCAATGTAGTCATCTAATTTATTATTTACCTATGGGTATTAAAAATAATTATGATTAATAAAATTGTTAATTTTTAAAGAAAATATCATAATTCAGACTCTTTTGTAAATCAGTTAAACAAAAATTAAGCAAGCCCATCTAGATCAAGGTTGTACAGTAATTTCCCATCCACACGCTCTACCTATTTGTAATAATATAAATACATTTATAAATGGATTTATAACTATTAACTAGCTATTTCAGTGGTTACAGGTCTGCCACTTATGTTTTAAGGACCAAGTAAAAGAGAGTGAACATCACTAGTTCCTCAAATTTCTCATAAACATGAAAAATCTAGTGTGTTTCTACCACAGAAATGAAGACGTGTTAATCCTTGTAAAGGCAGCCTTCTGTCATGGGAAATCCTGTACCTGAACACCAACGTGATGCATCAATAAAAACCATTGAATTCAGCCATTAATTTTGTTGATGGAGAATTGACTGTGTAATTTCATTTAGGGCAGCCTGCAAAAAGAAACTCTAATAGCTAGAAAATGTCTTCATTCTCCGTGCCTTGTAATATGGATAGGTCTGTGTAGAGTTAGATAGAACAGAGAACAATTTTTCTCCTGATTGAGTATTACACAGCAATAGAAGAAGAGGCAACAGACACAAGTTGTTGTAATGGACATTCTGATTAAATAGAATCACAGAACAGGTAAGGTTGGAAGGGACCCCATTGTGTCATCACTTTCTTCTATCATCAGATAGAAGGAAATAAATTCATTCATTGTGGTGAAACACTGCACCATGTTGCCCAAGGAAGTTGTAGAATCTCCGTCCTTGGAGATACTCAGAACTAGACTTCACAAACCCTTGGTAATCTCACCTAACTTTGACATTTCCCATGCTTTGAGCAAGGTGTTAGACCAAATGACCTCCAGAGGTCATTTTAGCCTCAATAGTTCTATGATTTTATGATAGATATAAAAGTGCTTTTGATGCATTAGTTGACAAAGTTTCTTCTATTACTAAGAGGGAGCAACACATTCTAGTTCATGTACATGAATACACACACTATGCTGGAGGTCTAAAGGCAAGACAAAAAAACACCATATAGGCTTGGAATACCTACATGCAATTTCACAACTTCAAAGGGCAGCCTTGCTCTCTGGGTCATGAGTGTGGCTGTTTCCTAGAGGTTAGACCACGTCTTTGTAAAGTATCTCACAGACTGAGGTCTATAGGTAAAAGTGAAATTGGAAGTAATTTATTCAGAATTATATTTTCAGACTTTCTCATTGCACTGGTTTTGAGTGCTTTTTCCCCCCTTCTTTCCTTTTTTTTTTTTTTTTCCCCTGGGAAGTATATACTATCTCCAAATAGACTAAGTAATATTATGTTCTTCTAAGAGGTCACTAAATTTAGGCCAGTTCTTAAGAGATTGTTAGCAGCAGGTCACATTTTCAAATTATTTATTTCCACAATATTTTCCGCAAAAAATTTTGAGGGCTTTTTCTTTTCCTTAACAAAATTATCTATTTTTATAGCAGAACTATTTTAAAATAGTATATATTAAAGTTTCTGTGAAAGCATTACAGCAAATCTACCACTGCATGTGTGTTCCTCCTCAGCTTGCAGAGCCATGCCAGCCTATTTGCTGTAAACAGTAACAGCATGTTGTAACTTCATACTGGGAAAAGGAAAAAAGCATTTTCAACAGCAGCCTGAGTAAGATCGTAAACAACACAACAAGCTGTGGAACGACAAAAGTGATGCTCTCTTGCTGAACAAAGACCTCTAAATACAGATAAGCAAGGTAAGATACCTGGGTACCAATATGGCTAGTGCAGATAGAGGCTGAATCTCCATTTCTCTGCCATGGGACTACACATACCCTGTGAGATGCAAAGCATGCCTTTCATAGACTGAAAGCTATTCTGATTCAAACTAAACATTGTAAGTCAATCTCATTAAAAGCGAGTTAGGTAATTTAGATTAGTCTCAGGTAATTTAGATCTTCACATCCAAGGTTCAAATGGCTAAGGAAAAGTCTTCCTCCTTTTTAGCATCTTGCTTGCTTTTCTAAACACTTGGAAAATGTGAGCTGGTGGAAAGTCTGTATTCAGAGACAAGGAGGCAGAAAAACCCTCAATGTTGTGAATCTGGTGAGCAGAAAACAGGGCAATTCCAGATATCTGGATTGCCAACAGTGTTGATATCAAGACTGATGTCTCTTTCTGCAATTACTTTTCATATAATTGAAACTTTTTTTTTTTTTTTACTTCTGTATTAGTTATTTAGAGTCATAAATAAGCTGTTCATTTTTGTGGGGAATCTAGTCCTCATGGTGGTAGCACTGGACAGTCAACTATGTTTTCTTGAAAGCACACTTCAATAAATCTTTATGCCAACAGAGCTCTGGGATCAATCAAACCTTCACATGCTGTCCAAATAAACCATATTTGCAGACCTTTTGGGCTTGATCCAAAAGAAAAACAGTGCTTCAAACACCTCAGATGTTTTGGGAGGTAAGTTCAAAACTCTCACCCTAACGTGGGGTCACCTTTAACAACTTTATTTACAGAAGCAAAAGTCTCTCTGATCGAGAGCATGGTCCTGAAATCTATAATGGGATCTGATTTGTGTGATTTGATTTCATCTGGGTTTTAAGACTGTTGGTTCTTATTTCTTCATGTGCTATTGATTTGTGTTCCCTGACAGAATAAGCACAAGATTCATTTACATGAATAACCCCTGAGGCTTGAAATGCCCCAATACTCTAACAGAACACCTCATTTTTATTTATTTTTTGTGGCAGCGTTTTTTTCCCCACTGGTTACTAACTGCTCTCATCCTAACATTATGCCAGTGTAAAACTTGGGAGCTGATTTAAATCACTCCCTCAAAAAGAAAAGACAAATTGTAGCTGTACTGGCAGGCATGAACCTGACTGGAGATGCAGTAGGGGGATTCATTCCCACATTGCCTCTTGCTGGTGTGGTACACACAGTCCAGGTCACACACACCAACACAGCTGTGCTGCCCTCAAGATGTCTGTGGAAGAACATCTCAGGTGCAGCCTGTATAGGACAGGACAGCTCTTCGCCTCTTACGTCAATAAGCCAAAGCGTAAATGCTATTCTGTGGACAGCTCACCTTCATGAGGTTTTTCCTTCCTTTTATCATAAATTGCTTTTTCCCATATCTTCTGCTAATATGCTTAGTTTTAAAATTCAGAAAAAACATTATATATGTGGAATGGATCCTTAAGCAGGGAAAGTTTAACAGAACTGGCAATACTACTACTGCTCACTTGGAGCCCAAAAATTATGAATCAGACCCCTGAAAAGTCAAAAAATCCTGCCATTTTTCACTTACACATTGGATCATGTAACACCCCCGATTTTCTGTGTAAGTTGCAGTGTGCAGCTTGCTCTTCCATGCCAGGACCACTCCACATGGGCTGGGAGCTGAGCAGCTTGGTCTCCAGCATTCTTCTGAGAATCTGCCTCTCCTCAGCTTTCCTGTACTGCTTTCTCAGTTGCTTGGGAGACTTGCTTTCTAGCAGGCAATGCCCTAGTGCTTTGACTCTGCTGTGGGAACATGCTTTCAGTTAGCTTGGTTTTGTCCAAATTGCTTCTGCCCCCTTTGTAAGTTGTTCAGGGGCTGGTTCTTTTACCTGTCATCCTCTACTTGGCTACCTTCTAGTCTTTGAAAGGATGAAAACCACCATTACTCTGCCTCTTCCTCTGCATTGTGCCTGTCCTTCATCCCTTGTGCTGCTTAGTGAGGAGGCATTCCCCACTGAGCCATTCTGCAGCTTCTCACCAGCACCACTACCTGACCTGCTCAGTGTCCTTGGACTGGCCATGCTTTGCATTATATGCTTGAACGCACCTCTTGGCTCTGTGAAAAGGGGGTAGTCTAACTCCCTGAACCAGAACATTACACACGACCAATATGTTCATTGTGGTGTATCAAGGCAAGAACCACCCTCTGGCTTTTTCCCAGCTAATAGCTTCCTTTGCTTTTTAACCCTTTCATTTTCCTTTTTTTTTGTCTGTTGAGGTGGAACCAGTATTGTCTTCACATGTTAAACTGTTCCCATTGTGTTCTCAAATGGATGTTCAATGCACTTGGCTTAGCTTAAGCCTATACCTTTTAAATCCCTGTTTTTTTATGGTAGATATTCATCTTGTTTGGTGAATTCTTGTGCTGGCATTAATTGACATTTTTTGAAGTCCTGTCTCATACACCAAACCCACACTCACAAGAAGAGGAGTGAATTCTGTGTGTGAGCCATGGACTGATCTGTTGGACCCAGCTCTTGTGTATCTCTCCTGGGACAGGTGATGGTCCAACAGCACCTTGACAGACCCATGTTTGTCACACACAGCCTGTGCTTACGCCCCAGTCTGAGTGTGGGGCTCAGTCTGCTGCCAGTAGTTACCCTTGTGGTCTGACTTTATCCTTGGCTTGTGTTACTGGAGGCTCATGTAGGATGTGCTGTGGTGTCTCACAAGTACTCTGCAATGGCTTCTGATCCAGCTGCACATGGTGCTTATGCCCAAAAGTAACTGTGAGACAAGAGACAGCAGTCCTCACTGGCGTTGTTTGAGAATGACATTGGAACCATGGATTGAACAGTGGCAGGTCTGGGGATTCAGGCGAGGAAAGACTCTCCAGTCTGGAGTTTTATAGTTCTGAACTAGTTCCTCAGACAGGCTCTGCTCAAAGGCAGACACTTAAAATAAAGTCAGATAGAAAAAGGGTCCTTCTAGAGTCAAAGAGCAGAAAGAAGAATAAAATACAAAAAGGGGGAGAAAGACACAAGGCAACAAAATCAGAGAGATTTAGAGTACATTCATTGTAAAGAGGGAGGGGATGGAAAAGGGAAGCTGAAATCTAGCAAATTACTCAGCAGGCTAATAAAGAGCATGTTCTCAGATTTTAATTGTCCTTCAACTTTTCAACTTTTATGCTTTTATTTAGAGTTAAGACAAGGAAGGTGGACTTACTGGCACATAACAAGCTACTTTTTTGGCTTTTCTCTTAGATCTTGCAGATTTAGGGATAATATTATCTGTATTACTTGTGGGCTATCTATATAGCACTCAATTCTGATGTAACCATGCCACAGAATGCAAAAACTTTAGTAACTCCTGTCTCAAAAAGAAGGATTGATACCTTGACTTTTCTAAGGTCAATGAAAAAACTCTATTTCACTTCAGTGAGAATTCAGGATTCCATCTCAGACATGAAGTTTGTTCAATATTGAGAGCTTCGTGAACCTTGGGTCATCACCAAAGCCAAATCTTGGGATTCAGGTGTTTTTTTCCCTAGAAACTAATGCAAGTTGGCAGGAGTTTCTCCCATTCCTTATAAAGCAGAGAGGCTGTTCCAGGGTTACTAAACAATAAGCTGCAATTCTTTCTACTTTGAAAAAGAATTTTTCTGTGTGGTGTAGCAGGGGTAGGTTTCACAAAGGTGATTAGAAAACAAGCATTTGTACACAGGACTTTCAATGCGGACGTTATCGCCTCTAATCCGAGAATTCTCTTTCTTCCTGGCTTGGGGGCGCAGCGCTTTACAGACAAACACAAAGGCAAAACAGCCATGTGCTCCGAATAACTTGCATTCAAATTAGCTTGACTACATAATGAAACCTGAATAATGTTATATTTGGAAGTCATTGATAGAAATCATCCTTAGCTCGTATCTCAAGAGGATAGTAGGATGAGTGGTTATCTATGCCTCTGCTACTCTGCTTCTTCTTTCACAGTCATTTTCTTTTCTCATCTTGCCTGGCACTCTTCAAAAATAGCCTCTTTAAGATATGAAATTTATCTTTATTCTTCAAAAACAACAAAAAAACCAAACCAAAACAAAACAAAACAAAAAAAAAACAAACAAAAACCCTCCTAACTTTCTGGATGGACTCTTATAATGCTCTGATAATGTTTTAGAGTTGGTATACTCAAATCCTCACTGATTTCCAGGATGGGTCTTAAATCACACATTATATACTCTTATCCACCAATACTCTGCTTTGGATTTACAGTTCCAGTTAAAGTTAGATCTGTGAAGGAAGATGACATCTTGCTGCTCCCTATCCTTTTAAAATACCAAATCGATTTAAGGGTTTAACTTATTGTTATAGTTTATCCTGAACCTTCTGAATCAGTTCATTGAATTTTAGCTGTAGCTATATAAAATTCTATACAGTGAAATTGTTTGGCCATACTGAGAATGTCTATGCCATGATCCATCACTGCCACTAACTGCCAGCAATAAAGAAATCCTCCTTTATTCTCCTTTCATTTAAGTGAAATCTCTAAAACTACTATTGAACACCAGGAGTATATCTTACTAGGTTTTAATTTTTTTCTTCTTCTTTTAAGAAGCACTTAATATTTACCTGAAATGCACTTCATTGTTAAGCGTCTTCAGTAGCTGTCAGAAAGAGACACTGGGAAGATACAATGAAATACAAACTTGTAAGACTGACTGTAGTAGTGAAGAAGATAATGGAAACATTTATAAGGCAGATTACAATTCATTTAGGAACGTTATTTAGTAAAGGGAAAGCTGCCTGGTTCTGTTAAAAGAAGATCATGTATGACAAACGTATTAGGGTCATTTGAAGGCACTGCTGAATTGATAAAGATGAAATCGTTGACGTAATTCATCCAGATTTCAGGAAAGTATTTGTTACAGACTGTACAGGAGATCAATTTACAAGGTCAGAAAGCTGAGCATAGTGGACAACTCTTGAAATGGAATACAAATTGGTTGAGGTGCAAGAAACAGATGGTGTCAGTAAAATGAAACAATTCAGGGTGCGATGAGGTACGGATTTGCCTGAACATGAATACCGAATACCACACGATTCAGGTCCCAAATCATTTGTTGCGCTAGGAATGTGGACATGGGCAGGTCTTCACTGCTTTGGAATGAAGAGCCTTGCACACCTCTCTGGAGTGACTGATTGAAAATAACCATGGAAATGCAAATCATAGAGGAGAAACCCATGCAGTAAATGCACTTCTCAAGTCCTCTAAGGACAGCAGAAAAATTACTAAAATTCACAGGTGATTAACCACTTCTGCCTGCTTTTTAACACCATCTGTGCACCTTGTTAAATACCAAATTGAAACAGATACATTTTCCTGGTGTGTCAGAATCTGCCCAACCACTAAAGTTGAAAAAAATGACACTATGCAGTTAGTGAAACCCATGCACAGCACAGAATTGGAAGGCTGGAGAGTGCAGAGCACGCTCTCCATCAGCAAAATGTCCAGGCAAGTTCCTTAATAACCAGGCTTTGACTTCTTCTTACTGAGTGGATTTTTTTCTCCGTGTTTTAGGAATAGACTGAGAAACAGCCTAGAACTGAGTACAAATAGGACTGAGCACAGCAAACTCATAGGAGGGTCCTAAAAACTAGCAATGTTCCAATAAAGACTTTTTCTCTGTGTACACAGATTGGCTCAAACATGAAATAAGGAGCCACATAACTCAATACACTCTGTTAGGTGATATGTTATTGCTTCTTTTAAAGGAGAAAGGCTACACATCTTAAAGTTTTGATGGGAATTAGGCACCTCATAGCATTGAAAATTCCACCATGGAACTCAGCTTCCAGCCCTAAAGTTGCTTAACAGTATGATGCTTTTGGACCCCACCTTCAGTGATGAAAGCATCAGTTAATTTTATTTATTCCACCCTTTAAAGATATACATTTCTCAAAAACAAAGATACTTCTACTTAACGAGAATATTGATATAAACCCTTGAAGCCTGTGACAGAGAAAACCCTTCATCAAGGTAATATTTCTGGCAAAAACATGTAGAGTTTGACCTATTCAGCTGAGATTTGAGTGTCTCTGTCTCCTTATCTTTGGATACCACACCAAGTCACCCACAAAACTATCCCTTGTGCTCGGCTGGCAGGTTTCAGGAATCTCACTTGCAGAAGAAAGAAGATGTAAACCAGATGGCTAAAGAAAGTACAATAGATAGGCATGGTACATACAAATTAATTGAAATCCATCTTTTCATTCATTTCCGTACACTTGGCTTAAAATTGTGATTCAGAAGCTGTTTCATAAATTTTATTTGTCCCTACAAGCTGTCTCTGTAGGACAAGGCGAGAGCCAGGGAGAGACATTTCAGCCTGTGATTTCTGCTCACTGCTGAATACAAGTCAGAGCCCTCAGCCATTATCTTATCTAGTTTTATGGAATTCTTCTTCGTACTGCTTGTTTGATGCCTCCATCATTTGTCAGAGTGAATAAGTAAACATACCATGCATACATGACCTCTCACTAGGACCAGAAGATTATATTTTAAATGAATTCAGTGACCAACAAGCATGATGAAAAAAAGCCTTTCTCAATAAGAGTTTATTTTTAAACTAAACAGTAAAAAAACAAGAATAAAAAGGACAAAAGTATGAAATTCAAAGGTAATACAAGCACTAATAAATAAATTAAAGGTATAGATCTACTTTCACTGAAATAATAACTTAATAAGATCATAATCTAATCATTTAAATTCATAAGCAAAGTGATATTCTGGAGTAACCTTACAATTTTTACATAATATCTATGTCTTGTCCAGAGTAGTTAAAGGGGAAGCATATACTTCAAAATGCTCCTAAGCAACCTAACAGTACTCGGTATAAGAGCGAGTTATCTGACACTGAACAATTAGAATTCACACAGGAAAAGAAGCAGTAGAGGCAAAGAAAAGAGATAGTGACTCTAGAACAGCATCTACTCCAATGGCTCTTGTGACAATTATAAGGTTCTGTTTCTTTCCATTTGATTCAAACCTGGAACATATAAACTTAATATGTTTAATTACTTCTGTTAAATCTGTTGTACTTTTATAGCTAAGTATTTATGAGAAGAGAAATTATATCCTTTCTATTGTGGCCTTATCTGGGATGAGAAATAAAGCTTCAGCTCTTTGATTCAACTGCTTTTACTAACTGGACAAGTTTCTAGGCAGATAAGAGAACTCACCAAACTTCAGTTAAAAAAGGCTGAGGCTGAAGCCCCAAAAATCTGCTTAATTTGAACATAGGCAAACTTAGCTCAGTGCCAATGACATTCTAAAGCATGCAGTGAAGGTTTGATGGGAAATTTCGTCAAAGACCCAGAGAAACTGCACACCAAGGATGATAGATTTTGATTTTTTCCAGACAGACATTTTCAAATGAAGAAATATTTTGCTATGATATTCTCAATAAATTCTGTTTCAATTATATTTTTTTGCTCTTTGCCAGTGGGCTTTCTTTCTTTATTCTCTCTAAAATGACTAGAAAGAACAGGATCAAGCTGGCTGTACTTTATGTATCCCACCTTGTTCTTTGCTTACAGCCTGCTAAGTATTGACCACATAAGTAAAGTGATGGTCTTCATGCTGAAGGGCGTGGTATGGTCACAGCAATAAATATTTCTGCAATGGTCTGACAGTTTTCAGGGATTTGACATAACCCACTACTTGAAAATTGAACCTGTAAGTCTGAAAAATCACTCATATGTCAGATTTGATGGCAGTACTACGGTCACTCTTCAATTTCATAGTAGCAGAAAGTAGTGTGAGTTTCCCACCTGGGTTTTTAGTAAAATGAACTACTTTTTTTTATTTTTCTAGTGCACTCAGAGGACCATAAAATGCAGTACATGTTTCCTTAGAATCCATCAGTTGTGCCTGTCTGAGTCACTTGACAAAGTATTTTCTCTGATCTTATACTTGATTTTCAGTTACATCAATAACAAGAAAATTTTAAAGAAAATAATAATAATGCAGGAGGGCAGTGAGAGACTTTCAAAGTCTCTCCTGAGAGACTGTCTTGACAGGAGGAATTTGATGCCTCTGGGAAAGCAGAATTCATTTACATTAACTCTATTCAACTGTAATGACAAGCCTTAAAACAAGCTCTGAGATGTCACACTTATTTTCTTTACTCCTTTTAGTTCCTACTGAGTTTTTCTTATTCTTAGGGTGTGGGGAAGAGCCACAAATTCTGCTGGTGAACATTAAACAACTTACTCTTAATCCCTACATGGTTATTTGCTATCACTAGAAAAAACAACAGTGCCAAACTTTTCCAATACAGCCTAGATCAAACCAATTAATTTTACAGATGCTTTTAGAGAACTTACAGCCTTCTTGCCCAAGCTGGGTTTGAACTGCCACCAATATCTTGCAGAGCCCCATTCCTAGCCTGGTGTTCCTGGAGGACCTCACTGAAGACCATTCTTGGTGTCAGGCTAAGTCCACAAAAGAGAGTGCTTGAACTGAACAGTTCTGTATAATGGGTATTTGTAGCAATATCTAGGGGCTGGTTACCTGCTGTAACACCTGTGCCCACCATCCAACCCATTTCTTGAGCATTTCAGCAAGCTAGGAAAAATGCAATCAGCTGTTTTCCAATGAAGACTTTGGTATTGCCTGAGGCCAGAGGTTTCTCTAGCAGTGTGCCTAAGAGTTAGATGCTGCAATGTCACAGAGCTTTGGAGAAACCAGGCTTTAAAACAAAATTATTAAAAGCACTTGCATATGAACTTACACATCATACATTACTCCTGGAAAATCTATACAACAGAACACTCGACTTTGGATTTTCAATCACTCAGAAAATCTCAGAAAATCACTCAGAAAAAGAGTTAGGACAATTCTCTTAGTTATATGTGTTCATTCATTTCCAAAATTATTTTATTTTCAAACTTGCAGTCTCTTCTCTGTCCCACCATCTTACATCTTTCCTCTCAATTCTTTCCATGAGCATCCCACCCACTACCTGCACTCCCTGTTCTTAACTGCTCCTTTGCCTTGGTTTTCCCCCCTTCTCTGGCCAGACCTCACCACCAAGCTTCATCCCAGAGCTGATTTGTGCAGATCACAGTCTGTTCCTGTCTTTTCCCGAAAATTCTTTTTTTTCTACTCTCTCTCTAGAAGAGAGAAATACTCTACTCTGAACTCCAGTATCCAGATACACCAACTAACAGTCATAAGCTTTACAACAGCTTTACAAAAGGCAAAAAAATAAGAAGAAAATAAAGACTGCCTCCAATTTTAATGTTACAGGAAGCATCTAATACACAAAGGAAAGCAATATATTGAAAGTCTGAAACCATTGAAGAGGAAAAGAGAAACACGATCACTTTAGCGATCTTTGTTATTTCCCTAAGATGTGTCCTTCACGGACTTGACGGGCCACAAAAGGATTCAACACAAATTAATAACTGCTAAACTGCTTCTGATCTGCAGATCATATTGTCCTGCTGACAGATCATGCATGTGAAATAGAAGAGCTGATACAGGACAGTGAAACTAGCAATGAACCTGAGAAAATTGAGAAGGTGCAGCCGGAATATAAATGGACAAAAAGCAGCCTCTAAAAAAAGCAAGGCAAAAGCAAAGGAAAGAAAAGAAATAGGAGAACAGATAAAATCTAAAAGTAGTCCTAACCCCAAAAAACCTAGTGTACTTCCTCCAAAATGCATGCATGAGGTTTTGAGCCTGTGGTTATCATCAGATTAGCAAGAACATGAAATAGAATAATGCCAAAATAAATTACCAAGAGCACTAAACCGAACGTTTTATCTTTGATAGACTATATCCTCATTCAGAGGTATTTAAACCCTGATTAAATGGAACCCTGAAACATCCATGGAGAGTCAGACTGAATCAACCTTCAGGAGACAAGCACTACATGTTTTCATTACATTTCAATTATGTAGCCTGTCCAGATCTTAAGGATTTACAGTGGGGTTTTATTCATATATTTCCTTAGAGTTGGGCACAGATATAATGATGATGTTAGTGCAGCAGACAAATGTTGACAAAAAGAGGCAACAAAATTTGAAGCAATTCATTCGTTGGCTTCCCTATGGATGCAAACCCGGGCTATTTTCTTTCTTACTTTGTGACAAAGACACTGATTTCTGAAAGCTGTGTCTTAGAACTGTTGATTAAATCTCCTACAAATGAAAACTATTGTTTAAATCTCCTACATATGTTTACCTGAGTACTTGCATCAATAAGCTACAGCAGTTTAGATCTGATTCTGAATGTGTGATTTGCCCAGGCCAAAAAAAAAAGTTTTTTAGAAAGTTTGGAGCCTTATTAATGAAATGTAGAAAATGCTTAGAGAAGTAGAGGGTAATCTGGTGAAAAGACAGATGAAATCAAGATACTAAGGGCAAGATTGATCACAAAGCAGAATTGCAGAGAAGGAAGATGAAACACTAGAAGCAGATAAGTTTATCTAGTGAATGTATAGAGGAAGAAAGCAGAGAAGATAACAGATCTAGAGACAAAGACAACGGCATGGTAGCTGAAGAGTAAGGTTGAGAGATGATTTTTTGTCTCAGGCATTCACAGTGTTCTTCTGATACCGGCAAGGCGATGGTGCAAAAGCAGTTACTGCAGCAGGTAGAAAGAGAGCCAAGACACCCTGTTAGTTCTGCAATTAAAACAGCAGACTAGTACTCCTGAAACCTGCAACTTTGCTTCCTGGTTATGTTGGAAACTTCAGTTTTCTTGGGCAAGGCAATCACTACTCTCTTCAGTTTCCTATTTATAAACTAAGGTGATAGTATTTCTTTTCTGCCCTCTTCTTCTTAACTTGGTTGTCCAAGTTATAACAGGATCCCTATCTCAATATATTCCTGCCTAGAGGATGGCAAAGCAGCCTGGCTCTGACTGGGACTGTTACATAGGGGTTTTGCAGTAATCATGGGTAAGTAAGGCAGAGAGGAACAGGAAAACTGAAGAAACTGACAAAAGTCTTAATATCAGGCACTAAAAGTAATTACTTTAAAAATATATATTTGGGTTCTTTCATTTGCTTTCTGATCCTATCAAAGGTACTCAAGGCACATTTCAGCTTATTTTTTATTATTCCCTTGACTCTTACTTTAACTTCGAAAGAAAGTGGTTATTCTCATACAAGAGCTTCGGTTTATGAAAACCACCAGCTCTCATCAGCCCTTTGATAAAATCATAAGAGCTGGAAACACTGAGAGTTCCTTTTGTTTTAATAACCTCTCTTTCATGAATATTTACTTCTTATTTGAATACTTATCATCAAGAAAAATTAAAACCTCATGTTTGTGAGGAGTGCAAGCATATTTGGGATTAAAATGAGTGACATCCCTCAAAAATGAGGGCTTTTGAAGGGTTATCTTTCTTAAAGCTGAGCTCCTTCTGCAAGAGTATTCTGAGTACAGCATGCTACACGACCAAGAAAACAAAGGAGAGGAATTCTGCAAATGAGAAGCAGAACAGGGAAAAAGATTCTGTTTGGTTCACCTGCACTAGTAGTTGTGTAACTTTAACTAAAAGCAACACTAAGAAAATGACTGAGTTTCTACTATAATTAACAATTCTTTTAATCAGTGGTTTAAATTATAGTTCTTGTTAATTTAATTTTCATTCTTTGCTATTTGCCTGTGTGAATAAGATGTTGTTTTCAGAAACAGTTTGCTGAGAAGCCTGTGAGGCAATGCATGATTGTGATATATCACACACATGACAATGTAAACCACAGAAAAATATTAACAAAGGGGAAAGACAAATGTACCCTTTACAGCATCAAAGTTATACAATGCCTAGAGATGAGGAACAGCTGATATAGGAGAAAATGGTTTATAATTTAGAGAAAATATCTACGTTTGATTTATAATTTGCAGGTGAAATGTATGAACTTTATAACTATCCAACTAAAGTTCCATACTAAAGCTAGCTCCTCTCCTGGACTACTTTCCTTTTTTTAATACGGATATCCACAGGCATTTATTAAAATTGAAAATCTTCCATTCAAGCAGAGTTCCTGCTGAGTTTAGATATGGCCTATGTTTCTTTCCATATAAGACATTAATTAAGCACCTGGAACAGAAATGTTGTCAGTGGCAAGGCCAAGGCATCACCTGTTCAATGGGATGTAAACTTGTCAAAGAGGGTTCTTTAAGCCATTTCAGAGAATAGGACATTGCGCCTAGACGCCAAACCACAAACAAATCTTAACAATGGGTAAATTGTGATAAGGAACGAGGCATGCATATTTTATCGTGTTGTCTCGTGCTGTTTGTGGTGTTATTTAAAACAAAGAATACTTGTGGGTTAAACTGCTCAAGTACTCCACACAACTACACTTGGACTCGGACTGAAAAACCTAAGTCCTGGGGATGCTCTCCGTGTCAGGAGTACAATAAAGATCACTTGGTGTGCCTCAAGGTAGACCTGATCCATGGGGACGTGTACCCATGGGAGCTGCAGAGGGTATGGCTGGAGCAGAGGCATTAGGAAGAGTGAGGAGCGCTGTGTGGGTGCCATGCTTGGAGTTTCAGTGCTGGTGGAGCAGTCTATGCCAATGGGGAAATAAAGAAGTCAGGTTAAGTCCTGGGTCATTATGTTATTTACACCTCCGTGAACTGAGTAAAAACGGAGATCTGTGTCCAAAGTGGACAGTGTTCCACTAGCATGTTTTGAGAAAATGGTCGCCTACCTCCTTGTCCACCTGCTGTCTTACATTACACACAAAACATAAGTGTGTAGGTAATTTTATTACACATATATAATACTAAAGCCTTTCCGATGCCGGTCCCCTCACCTACCAGTCCTCATGGAAGTCTGGCTGTCCAGTGCCTGGGATGGCAGCAATGCCAAGCTGTTATGCAGGAGGCGCATGTAAGGAGAGGAGGACCTTTCCCTGGGACACACACCCCAGACACTCCCGCACAGCCTTCGGCAGGTGCAGCTCGGGCCCCACCGCTCTGCCCCGCGGCCCTGCCCTCCTGCCCCGGCCCCGAGGCCGGGCCCTGCGAGTAACTCGGCCGTGTGGCGGCGGCGGCCGG
>VZRN01000467.1:820646-874410 GCA_013397935.1 Dasyornis broadbenti
ACAGCCGCCGGCAGGGGACTCGGCCCGTGGCTGAGCGGGCGGCAGCGGCTGGAGCGGCGGTCACGGCTGAGCTGTGCGGCCACGTCTGCCGATGGCCCTGCCCTGCTCGGGCTGCAGCCCCGGCCCTGCGCGACTGCGGAGCACCGGCAACGAGGGCCTGCGAACCTCTCCGTGTATCATCCGCCCTGGGGCTGCAGAGAGCAGCCTGTAGGCGCTGATGCTGCAGCTGGTTTGAAACCGCCGAGGATTCCCTGAGCTGCGGGGATGGCCGAGGCCTCGGGCCCGCGCTGCTGCCAGCCTGAAGGAGCTGTGAAACCCAGCTGCAGCACCGGCCGGGATGACCGGGCTGCCCCTGTGCCGTATGCCTTGTTTTCTTACTTCCCTTGAATCACATATGAAAGGGTTTTGAGACCCGTGGTGACATTTATACAATGGGAGAAAGGAATGTAATAGCACGGTGCCCATGAGCCTCAACAGGTGGAGGATTTTCCAATTACAAGAATAGAAACTTTGTCCACTGCCTCCCCATTCAAAGATCCACAGTGTTTACAAGTGTACATTTTCATTTAGGGTAAGTTAGCAAACTCAAACCAACTTGAGGGCAGTATAATTTCGAGGAGTGTTATTGAAGTCAAATCTGTTTATTATCCTAATTCATGAAGTAGGCTGGCACGCTGATTTTTACATTGCATTACTATGAAAATAGTATTTTTATGCATACAGCTAGCAGTAAAACTTCTGGACAAATGACATGGGCCTGGATAAACCTGGCTGAGTCTAGTGTCCTACAGTATGATGCACACAGGTGAATTACCCTGTTTTCAGGAAGGTTTTGCATCCATTATGTTAATTGAATGTAAGTCTTAAGGCCCTGACCTGTCAAAGAGATGTTTGAGTTTAGGGTGTGGAACTTGTCACTGCTCCTGGTTATTTCAGAGGGAGTTTGCATGCGCCCGGATCTGTGCTAGTACAGTACATCCATAATTGGAGTCTCTCTATGCACACAGTACTTGCAAAGACACAAAATGATCCAGGAGAAAGTGAAAACTACACTTTTAGTAGTATCCTATTTGTGCAGTGTTGAATCTGACGTCTCATTTCTCAAATGGGGTTTTATTTGGGGTGGGGCTGATTTCACATGGGAGAGAAGGGTGAGAGATGAGAGACAAATCACGAGGTGTGTTCAGAGGAATGTTGCTATTCTTTGCTTTTAAATGTAATTTTGAATTGCCTTGGAAAATTTTTAAATTTTATATAGTTTAACCTAAAAACTCTGTCCTGAAATCAAACTCTTACTTCAGTTTAGGGGCTTCTTGATTGTGGCAGTTTAATGACTATGCTAAGCTACAGTCTTGTAGATACTTAAGCATACATGTAATTTCTTTTGTTTAGAATAAAGAAGAGGCCTAGTGACTTATATTCCACCTTTCCTTCCTTTCTCTCTGCTTCCACAGCAGGCTTACAGCCTGTTTTTCTGGGTGAAGTCTGTAGCATGTGCTGTCAAGGTACAGGTTTTCCTCTTTTGTGTTCCTCTTCCTTTGGCTGTTGTGATTCACTCTGTGTGATTTACCCATTAACTCCAACATCCTAATGGATCTGTGAGAAAATGGCTCAAACTTCGGAAGTATTTTGTAATAAGGTTTTTGAGTTTACCGTATCCCTCAGTGGTATAGAGTTTGTCAAGGCCTTCTAGCTTCAGTGTCTGCTAGGTAATTTTTTTCCCCTGTGTATTTCATAAACATTTTGAAATGCTTTCAAAATACAAGGTAACACAGGCAAAAAAATACATGGTAGCTCTAAACAAACACTTCCATTACTGCTGGTAGACAGTTAAAAGATGGGGTTAAAAATCTTAGTGTAAAAGACCAGAAGCTGTGGGTTCAGATCTGTAGTCACATTTTTTCTCATTTGCATAAGCCCATCCTCCAAGTTTGGCAGGTAGGAATAATTAAAATACTTGTCAAAGCAACTGTAGTTTTTAAAACTCTGGTACTGCAGGTGTTAAGAAGAATGGTAGGATGCGTATTTGATCCTTATGCACAAACACTTGGACACACAGCATATATTTTTGTAGGTTGTCTTTTCATTTTTCATTAGATAAAAATAATTTTTTGTCTGTTTTAGTCTTTTTCTAGATTTTCTCTTTTTTTTTTTTTTTTTGCTTTTATTCCATTTCAGTGCCTTTTGCTCTTTACCCTTCCACATATCTTTCTCTGCTTTTATTATGCTAACCACTAACTTCTTGCTTGTTCTTTTGCCTCCATATTTGTGTATTTTTCCACTTACTCTACAGCCACACACATTTCAGGGCTAGTGTGCACCTGTTACTATGAACAATCTTTGCACCACGTGTACCTTGAGCATTCTTTAAACCAACTAAATAGGATGACGTAGGTAGGCATACTGGGACAAAGCCAACCTAGCAAATCTGAAGGAGCATAAAAGAGTCATTATTTCCATTGATAATCTCACAAACTGGATGTAAAAGAACTCGCTCCGGAAACAAGAATCCACATAAATTTTACCTGTTCTTTAGCCAAATTCATGTGTAGGTGATAGATGGATATATGATAGATATATATAAAAGGTGAATTACTCTGTTGGGTTACCGTGTAATTTTTCTGCTTGGACTCTTGGTTTTCATCTAACATTTACGTCAGTCAATGACCCATATTTAGGGTATTTTAAAACCAGTGTAAAGTTTTAGGGTGAAGACCTGATCAATAACTGCTTGTTTGACACAAGAGACTGCGCTGTAGCAAGAACTTTCTTGCTGGTGGCCCAAGTCCTCCTTAAACAAGTGATCCTCAAAATACTATCCCAAGAGTACATTCCATTCCTCATCCCCATCCCTGGGATTGTTCAAGGCCAGGTTGGATGGGAGTCTTGAGCAATCTTGTCGAGTTGAAGGTGTCCCTGCCCATGGCAGTGGGGTTGGAACTGGATGATCTTCAAGGTCCCTCAGATTTGCCAACTTCTAGAATTAAATCCAATGTCAAAATGCTTCTCTTTTGCTTGTCACCTCCCACACGTAAGAGTGTTCAGTGTATGCTATTTACAGCTACTCATATATGACCTCACCTCCTAAAGTTAGTTTGAAGAGATGTAGTTTCCATTTAATTTGTCACTCACAAGAGGCTGTTTCTTGGTTATTGACTGTGTATGGTGTTCAGCAGCACCGAGGGAGGTGATATGCTTTTCTCTTGAGCTCCCTTGCCTAATAATTTTGAACTTGCCAAACTGCTGAGCAGTAGTTCTAGTTGAAATAGCTAAATGTTCCAGACATGAGTTCTGAAGAATGAGCCTGCTTGTAATTGGCAGAGCATACCTTTCCCATTGGTTGCATATTTTTTTATGTGGACAGGAGAGAAGAAGAAGGAAAACTGGTGAGCTTTTCATGTTCGTAATACCTCTATAACTTTGTTGGGTTTCCTTTTCAAACAGAGCATGAAGTGTAATTCACCAAATCTATAAGAGGGAACCCAACGGGCTTTGGCGCCACTGGTTTCAGAGATTTTTTTTATTGTGGACAAATGCAGTGGCTGTAAGGGAGAACAAAGTCGAGCAGATACTCTAAGGTCCCTGATTGGTTGGGTTGGCAGTGTAATGACTTTGACATTTGGAAAAGGAAATGGAAACGCTAAGGAGCTGGCACCGTGATTTACTGTGCTCAGAAATTCTCAGGAGCTGTGGGAGAGTGCTATGAAGACCTTCATGCTGGACTTTTGGGCAACAAAACAAGTGTTTGCTTTTCATAGTTTCCATGTGTCAGGTTATACTAAGAGACCCACAGGGATGTTGTGAAAGAAACAGAAATTAATAATGTAATCTGATGCACAGCATACAAAACTTTTAAGGGCTGAGCCACATTACACAGTAGTGTAAATTGTGGTAATTCCTAAATAGCCATTGAAGATGATGTGGTGTAATATTGTCTTCAAGACATGGCATTCTGAGGAGCTGCTTATATCACTTCTGTCATCAGTCAATGATACCAGCCTGCTTTGTGTTTCAGCAGCCAGGAGGCAGTCAGTGAAGCAAGAGCTGGGCAGCAGGAAAAGCAGAGTTGATATGGCAGGATAAAACCAAGGACACTGCATTGTTTCAGGTTTTATCAGAGATGAGGAAGTGAGATGGCAAGCAAATGACCAGTAATTGTGTATTTCTCTGGGTCTGAGTGCTTGACTGCTTGACTCTTTCAGATAAGTTAACAGTTTAATCTGAAGTTAAGGGGAGCAACATAATTGAAACACAGTCAACAAATACCCCAAACAGTGAGATTGCCATGAGCTTTGAGATCCTTCACTTTGTACAACAAAACTGTCTCTAAGAGTACAGTCAGGAGAAATTTGATAAAACTTAAGGCAGTTCGGTAGCAGTTGGATCTCTTGTTAAAAGATGGTGCGTAGAGTTCATGGTTTCTCAGAGAGCATGGTAGATAATAGGTTTCAAGGCCCAGTGTAATGTAGTAGACCTTCAGCATTTGAGGACATAAGGCCCTGGAGTGTCGAGAGGACGCAGAATATGATCTACAGTGATTCCAAAGCACAGTTTGGAGATAGTATCTCTGCTTCTACTCTCAGAAAATTAGATGTTTCCTTGACATTAATTGCCATTAAATAAGAAAATACAGGCCAGTAATTAATAGAAATGAAAAAAAAACCTCTGATAGGAATTCGCTGTGTTTGTTGGTTTAAAAAAAAAAAAAAAGCCTAAAACCTTGACCGTATCCCAGCTTCATCAGATTATTAGACCATGTCTACAGCGTCATTAATGAGATCTGCCCAGATTTGTCACTAAAAATAGCAATGGGCAAATAGTTAGTGTTCGATGTAGAGGGTCACCTTGGAGCAGTTACACTCTCCTGTAATGTCAGTCTCTTTTTACTCAATTTCACTAAAGTAGTCATCTGGCTGTAAATCTGTTCAGGCAGTAATGTAGGATGTCATATATATTTCTTTAATTATTATGATCTTCCTTGTAGCAATTATAATTTACTTTATTGCAGATAACAGCACATTGGTAGATAAAAGTCACTAGACAGATATGAAAAGTTGTACGTTGTAGCTTTTAGATTGAATGTATAGCAGCTGGTTCTTGTTTAACTTTGTTTTTTAAATTCATAGATTATTTTGTACCAATAATTAAAAAAAAAGACAAAAAGATTATTTCATAGTAACTGTAGTTCGTAACAGAATTGACTTCTTTGTCTCATTGATAGACAGTACGTGAGGTATAGGCTTTCCTTCAGTTGCAGGGAAAGAAATCTCTATATGAGTGAATGCCAGAAGCATCTACTGAATACCTTTTTCCAGACTGTTTGAGAAAATTTGCCTTATTGCTTTCATTGCTCCGAAAAGACTTGTCACACTCCTGTGTTCTTTTTGACAGCATACCAATTTTATTGCACTTATTTGTCCATATAAGGGAAATTGTTGATGGGACTCAGTTATTTCCCTGAGTAGAAGCCATTTCTGGTATACAGTTGTTTGGTCCATTTATGGCCATTATTGCTACATTGTTTTTTAACATTCAGAAACTTACATATTGAATGACCTCTTTGAGGTCTGTCTTTGTAAAATTTGGTTTTCCTTCAGTAATGGTAATGGGAACTGCAAACAGCTCTGTTGAATAATCAGATTCCACAGAAATGCTCTGACTTTATTGTTTCTTGTACCATAAGCCCATGGAAACAAATTATTGCGGTATTACTGGTTTTATTGTGTTTATTGGGGAAGTCAATATGTGTAAAAGGCAAAAATTACTTCAAAAAGTCTTTTATGTGGTCATTTTTATAGTAAAATCCAAACAATACATTGAGGAGAGCTGCCAACATCATCAGTATATAGTTCATCTAGTTAAAACAGATTTTTAAAACAAGGAGGCCATCATTATTCCTTTTCATTTAGACCCTGAACATTACTGTCCCCACAATCTGTTTATGATTCCTTATCCTCAGCCTAATAGGTAGTGGAGAATTCCCCAGCTCCTGCCAGTGCTTCTGTAAAAGGTGAAGCCTCCTTGTATGCTCTGAGTGTGTTCTTTGTGGAGGGCTGTGACTCATGGCAGAAGCAAGATTTGTTTGGTGCTAGGTCTGTATTTCCTGCTGGGTAAGTACTGAGTTTTACAGTCTTTTCCACATGCTCTGGTTCACTTCTGACTCTGATACACTCTTTTATCCAGCAGCACTGGAGGCAAGGCTTGCAGGCACCTGCGGGTGCTGTGGGTGTCTAAGGCAAGATGTTTGGCTTCTTTCCACTCTTCTTGTGTGCATGGTATACCCTGCTCTGCTCCACATAGGTGTTGGATGGATGGGCCAGCTTCATTCTTCCTGGGATTCTTCCGGTTAAAGGAACAGAACAGGCTACTTACTTCAGGGCTTGAGGCTGTTGGGATTTTTTTTTTAAGTGATTGTGAGGTTTGCTTTTATTCATTTTTATTTGTAATTACTCTGTCAGGTTGTTAATATTTAAAAACAATTTAGCAAAGGCATATTTTAGACGGGGGATGAAAGAGGTTAAAAAAGAAGAGAGATTGACAAATATTTCACTGTAAGGGAAGGAATTATTTTATCAAGTTTGAAGCAGTTTACCATGTCACTATAATCACTTGCTGACAATATTAAAGTTTAGCTTCTCATACCTTTCAGTCCTTTATCAGGGGATTTGACATTTGTGTAAGGTATCAGTAAGGACATAAGTACGTAGGTACACTTTCCTTTGTTGATGCCAAGGCATCATAATCCAGAAAATTTATGGCAGGATTTCAATTTCAGTATTGCCAGAAATAAAATTAATCCAAGGTGGAAGTGTCCTTTTTGAGAGTTCAAATCTTTCTTGGAACTGCTTTTCTCATTCCCACTTTTTTGCAACTAAGCATTTACCATTTTTGGAAAAGGTTGGCTGTAGTAATATACCAAACTCACTTTTCCCTTTCTCATTGACTTGAAATTGAGGTTAACAAAGTTAATTCCAAGCAAATAGTACATACAAAGAATGATTTTTGTCCCAAAGAACAGCACTGACTTGAACAGTATGGAAGTGCTGATGTTCTTGCTTTGTGCAAGAGCCCATAATGACAAAGTATTCTTGTCAGAGGATATAATGAAACTATAAATTGTTTTCATGACTGCTGTGGTATTTGGTCTCTTGCAGAGCACATTCAGAAAGTATTTAGAGCCACGTTGTATGTCAGTAACATCAGAAATAGAAATATATACTTTAGCATGAGCAGTGTCAAGTGATGGGTAATAAGAATCTGCTGATCAAACATCATGTTAAGTGAAAAGTTACCTGAAAGTTCTGATAGGTAACATTGAGGCTGACATACACGTTACTCTTCCTTTCAATGGGGAAAGGCAATGAAGCAGTTCAGACTAACGCAGAACAGCTAAGATTTGCAAGTTCAACTTTGCTTAGTGCGTGAGCTCTACACGAGAGGTGGTGGCTGCAGGGGAGGGCTTTCCTCCCCTTTTAGGTGTTTGCAGCATTCCTGCATTATTTGCAATTCTTTTGCCTCAAATGAGCATGTGCCTGTAGTATCACAGTGTAGTAAGGTTTCTTTTACCTGTGCCATTAGGGCATCACACTCTAATTGTTTCTGACTGAACGTAAATTTGGATTACCATTCATGCTACCCCTTCTGCTGTAACATGATCGCATTTCAGTGTCCAGTTGGAAGGCTGAGCCCAGAGACCATTGCCAGTAGTGGGTAGAGGGATGGCAGTGGGAAATGAAGCAGGAGTGATTGGTTGCTACCTGGGAGCTGGGTACTGTGAACACATGCAGAAAAGGGAGACTGCAAATCCTTCTTCCTTCTAGCAGCCTTCCCAGAGCTGCTGGCCAAAGTGCAAGGTTCCTCATGCTATTGCATATGAGGGAAAAAATAACCCAATAGCTAAATTTTCTAACTCACAGTGGTCAGGTGAACATGTGGCCTTACAGATGGATTTCAGGCTTTCTATGCAAGATATCTTCCCTGTGGTTGTTATTAATAAGCTAAGAGGACTTCTGACAGACTTTGATCTTGTGCAGTCTTCCTCCAGCTTTTCAGAGAAGAACTTGAGCCTCTTGCGTCCAGTACTGGCTTGGGTAGAAATAGCTTATTACATGTATGTTTTTTTTTCTCTTCTGCAGTATCTGGTGTGCAAAAGGAAACTCGAAAGTAAAAAGGAGGCATTGCTAATCCTTTCCAAAGAGCTGGACACCTGTCAACAAGAAAGAGACCAGTACCAACTTATGGCCAACCAGCTGCGGGAGCGACACCAGTCTTTGAAAAAGAAGTATCGGGAGCTGATTGTAGGTTGTTCTTTATGAAGACTGTATAATTGGGGGACAAAGGTGAACCTCAAAAAAAAAAAAAAAAAAAAAGGAAAGAAGTCCATAATGACTGCTATAAAAATGTTTCTGTACTTGTTTGCAGTAGTCCTGCAGTTGTACAGCCCTGATCATATTATTACTCATTTGTTCTGCATTGATGAGGCAATGCTTGTTATATAGGACACAGAAAGACAGTGCATGCTCTGAGGAAGTTAGTTTCAGTGATAATTCCATTTAAAAACTGACTGTGGAATTATTTATTATTCCACAGCAAGTTAATGTACCAGTATGAAAATTAATACAACACGAATTTGTAATGACCTGCTGTTCTAGAAATGTAAACAAATCTTCAACTTAAAAAAAAAAATTTAATTGAAGTTAGTATTACTGGTATTAATCAGTAGTATTTTAAAAAAAAATTGGTAACATTTTATTTAAAATACATATTCCAAAATTAGATTCATGGAGTTAATACAGTTTCTGGTTTCAGAAATAAGCTGCCAATAAAATATATCTGTTTATTTGTAGGATGGGGATCCATCGCTTCCACCTGAAAAGAGGAAACAGGTAGGATTTATTTTTAACTTAATGTTATTTATCTGCTACAAATGTACTTTGCAAAAGAATAAAAGTATTAATTAAGAAGTCTAGTAAAAAAGCACACATTTCTGAATATTGAAAAGCTCAGTCTTTAAACTGTGATTTCTGCTTTTGTCTACACATTTCACTCTGAAATACCTGAACTATTATTAATTAGAATATATGGCTATAGCTTTCATGTTCACCTGAGACTGAAATTGGTCAGTGTACAGAGGCTTGAGATTGTTCTCCTTGTTGTTTATTCTTCCTTATTGACTCCTAAAATGGACTTGTGACAGGACTTCTCATACTTAAAAGTAAGCTGGGAATCCATTTTCTGCATTCCATAATCGTTAATTTATTGTTGTGAGTGCTGTTTTCCATTAAGTGTTCTCCCAGGCCACTTGGACTCTATGAGTTATAAATGGTAAGATTGATGATAACAATGATAATTGCATTTTATGTATCCCCTGAAAAACTTTTTGCCTGCTCATATGCGTTTTTTTTCCTGGATATCCACATAGTGTGTCCCAGTTGTGGAATGTTGGTTGTCACATCTTAAAATTATCTTAATTTTTAGAGAAATATGGCACCCATATTGCAATGTGTGGGGCAGGGAAATGAGGACAATGTAAAAGAACAAAAATAGTTGCTATAATTACTAGTTTTGGAAGTCTTTTAAGTATGTTTAAAACATGGTTATTACATTCTCTTAATGGATCAGAAGTTTTACTCATCACCCTTTCCCTGAGAGTTTGCATGCAGTTCTAGCTATTTGCTTAAAATTTTACGGCTTAGGGTTTTGGTTGCTTTAAACTAAACTTCCAGAGGCAATATAATTACTCCTTCAGGCACTTAAACAAATAGCTGCCAAGAAGTCAGTGGCTCAGTGTAGAATCATTTAACTTCCTCATTATTTAGCATAATTTATTTGCAAATCTGTTATTTCAACAGAATTCTAATAAAAGTTTATGACCAGATACAAGTTTTGCATTCTGAGTGCTGCTGAGGAATATCCAATTGAAAGGCAAAAAAACCCAAGGCAGTATATGGATCATTACAGAGATAAGTAGGAAGGGAGATTTGCCATCCCATAGCTATTCCAATTCATCTTTCATCTTTCAAAACAAATAAAACTGACACTAGTTTCTGAAATACTAGCCAAATTCACTCTAAATTCAGATGCTGTGATTTTATTAAGTTTTGGCAATTTGTCTTACCAGGGCAAGTGCCTGGAAAACCTTTAATAATTTACCTAGGAGTAGTTTGTTTTTTTTCCTGAGGAAGTTATGTATTCATGCTAGGTAGCAGTGAAAGAAAGAAAATTTTGTCTTCAAGTGGGGTCATTGATAGGTTCCCCCCAAGAACAATGTATACATTAGGTTGTACAATAATAGACTGTTAGTGTATTTCTTGAATTTTCAGTTTTCTGAGAAATGTGTCTGTGGCATACAAGGTGGATAACCTAGAGTAGTTAGTATAACCTTTCTGAAGAAAAGTATAGTTTTTCTTTGAGAAATATATCAGAGAATAACAAAAGAAAGTTATGAATATTTTTCCATTATTACTGTACATACATTTCTTAGCATTTTCTCACTTGAGAAAGAGTGATGTTCTCTCTCCCTTTCATACTTCTTCCATTCCCTTTTTTCCTGGAACCCTAGCTGCTTGCTGGGAGAAGTTTGTGACCTCAGTCACTTTATAAAAAGAGACCCTGATCCTCCAATGAATTCTACATGACACAGAAATGTTTTCATGGACAGAAATGAGATGAGAACATGATATGCTTAGCAGTTTGCTATCTGTTGTGTTGGTTTGCCACAACTGAAAAATTATTGCTTATTACTGAAATTTCAATCTAGAACCTTAAATGTAATAGGTTGGTTGGAATTGCTACTGTCTTCTCCTTCTTGTCTTCATTTTCCCCCTTTATTATCAATTATGCTTTGTGACTGCTTAAAATATCTTCTTTTCCATGCCTTTTCATTCTCTTTTGCAGCACAAAATTTTCATGGTTTTTATGGAAATATCATGTAACCAGGCATTTTCTGTCAGCAAGCAGCTAACTAAAAATCTGGTTTTGTAAAATTGTTGCTTATAGGTATCTTAACATGCCTGCTCTGTAGTGTTTTCCCTCTCAAAGCTGTTTGTGTCTCAGATCTTTTCCAAACTATACAATTCTATGATACTATGATGATTCCATCCAAAGATTGCTCTGTGTGTATTGCCTTCTGCCAACCAGCAAAGGAAGGAAATGCGAAACTCCGCTATTGAAATCTCTTTTTCTACTGTAGATGTTTCTCCATTCGTGTTGTTATCATAGTTTGTGAGCTGTCAGTTCTTTCCTGGCTTTTCTTTCCTAATACTCTCAGATGGTGTGGTTGAAGGTAGTTTTATAATGCCTTACTTATGGTGTCAGGTGTAGAGTAATTTTGGGGTTAGTAATGGAGAGGCAAAATGTTTCAGGACAATAGGAATTAAGAAGAGTGTGTTTTATGTTAAAATTAATTCAGACATGGTTGTAGTGGTTTAATCCCAGCCAGCAGCCAAGGCCCACGCAGCCACTTGCTCACTGCCTCACCAGTGTGATCAGAGAGAGAATCAGAGGGTAAACACTAGGGAACTTGTGGGTTGAAGTAAAAGACAGTTTAAAAGGAAAAGCAAAAGCTGCTCACACAAGCGAAGCAAAACAAGGAATTCATTCACCAATTCCGTGGGCAGGCAAGGGTTCAGCTATCCCCAGGAGAGCAGGGCCCCTTCACACATAACGGTGACTTGGAACGACAAACGCCGTCTTTCCAAATGCCCCACCCTTCCTCCTTCTTTCCCCCACTTTATACACTGAGTGTGATGTCACATGGTCTGGAAATCCCAGTGGTCAGTTTGGGTCACCTGTCCTCGCTGTGTCTCCTTCCAACCTTCCATGTACCCCAAGCTTCCTTGCCAGTGTGGCAGTACAAAAAGCAGAAAAGACCTTGGCTCTGTGTAAGCACTTCTGAGCAATAACAAAAACATCTCTATATTATCAACCCTGTGTTCAGCTCAGATCTAAAGCGTAGCCTCATATCTGCCACTGTGAAGAAAATTAACTCTACTCCAGCTGAAACCAGCACAGTGGTAAAGAATAGACACTCGCCATTTTGAAAAACATGTTAAAACATTTCTCTGTCTACGTAGCCTCTGTTGAGCATCCTATATGAATAGAAATTCTACCATTCTACAATGCAGATACAATATGTATCTGCAGTGATACATATTTATATGCATTAACTGTGATACAGGACATTTTAATGGAAGTTTACTGCGTATCTGTTCGCCAGTGTTGCTGCACTGGGAAACTTACAGAAAAAACATAGATAGGATTTCTAATGTGATATATACTGCCTATTATTTTAATCTACATTGCTTAAATTTTCAGTATAGCTTCAGTTTGGGAAAAGCTTTGCCATTAAAATAACAAATCAGTGAATCTTTTGACCTTCTATATGAAATGGAAGTTCTTTTACAGAGAGATCCTTTGAATAAACAAAGATGAAGTAAAATGCATGGTTAGGAAAACAACTGTGCTGGGCCGCAGTCCTAAATACGCTTTGCTTAATTTGATCTCAGTGAGACCACTGAGTTGGGGATAATGGTTTTGCACTGGGGCTCTGTGTCAAGAATAAAGCTGCAATGCATATGTCACTGGTGAGGCCTTAGATTTGTATTTTAAATGTATAAGGAATCAAATCGAACTGAATGTCACAAGACCACAGAATAGTTGAGGTGGGAAGACAGCTCTTGAGGTCAGCTAGTCCAATCTTCTTACTCAAACGGGACCAGCTAGAGCAGATTGCCCAGGACCATTTTCAGTACAGTTTTGATGCTCTACAACTCCACAGCCTCTCTGGGCAACCTATTCCAGTGTTTGAGTGCTCTCACAGAAAAAAGGTGAGGGGGCAAGACCCTTCCTCACCGTCTTGCTGTCGTTTCTAAGGAGCCTGTATCTCTTCATCACAGCACTCCAGTTGTGTGAGCTGTCCCACCATTTCTCCATGATCCCAAAGAGATTGTAACCCTCTAACTGCACATAGACTTCAAACTTCTCCTGTTTATTCCCCCTGCTGCATGTGTGAGAGACCTCAGAGGGGCATCCAAGTGTGCTGGTTCTGTGGTACAGGCTTGAGAGCTTTCCTAACAAGGCTGTTCTGTGGCAACTTTCTTCTGTACATGCCTATGGTCAAAGGAATTACACTTCAGCACAGTTGCTTTGTGAATTACTATATCCTTTCTCTTACCATCATCCCTGTCTCTTGGCTTGCCTACCCTATCCTAAGCTTCGTTATTCCCTCCCACATAATTCTGAGAGTAAAGCTCTCCTTTGAAGTTCTCCAGCCTAGTGGCAAAGATACTTTTGCCTCATGTCATCAAGTGGATCCTGTGTCTTCCAAGCAGCTGTTGAGCCTTAAAGAGGATCCCATGGTCATAGAACCATCTTTGAGGCTCCCAATACTGAGTCCCATAATGTAATGATGATGCAGTCCTAGTGTAGAACACAGCTTGATGGTTAATCTTCCTACCAGCCAAAAAGTCCCACCAGAGAACCTGAAGGTCATGGCTCTTAATGCTGTTTCAGTTATCCATAGGTGTCCCAAGGTGATTAATTCAAATCAAGATTCTGACTGGTTCAAGGGTCATTGGTATCACAGCAGCCTGATACCCGCTCACTGAGATGTTGGTCAGACAGTTTGTCTCCTGCTAATGGATATGTCCATAAGCATGACTCTTTGGGGCAAGCATAACATCATAAGGACCAGAGATTCCAGACAGGAGTATGCTGTGGCATACCACATATGGATCCATTTTGATCCCTTCTACCTTCTAGCTCAATGTACTCGGCTATCACAATTCACTTCCGAAATAAACTTAGGGATTACCTTATGACTGATCTTGACATCATAAAAAATTACTAATGTGGCTATTTCTTATTAATTAATGAATTCATGACGTTTTGCTAGCCTTGTGCTAAGGCGCAAAAGCTGCTTTCAGAGTCCTGTGAGATAAAATCTGTGGATAAAATACACTACAGGGTAAGCAATAATTTTGTATTTATCTCACAGTGGTGCTGTGAAGATTAATGTGATTTCCTCCCCTCTTCAGAGGGTTGGAAGATGAAAAACGTTACACATACGCTAAACGTAGACTGGCGCACTTTGCTTTGGTTTGTAGGTGCATGTGTTTGACTCCTGTAGTGTGAGGTAGCAGTTGGAAAACAGTGACATTGTTTGCCCTTGCAACACATCAAAAGCAATATTCCCATGGATTTCAAAATGTGCCCGCTCCAAGAACATAGCCAGTAAAGAGATTTTTGTTTCTGGACACTGAAATCTTCTATTCCATTGGTCAGAGCAGGTGGGAGTATGTAAAACCCAGAACTTGTTAGCCACACTAAGAGTTAGGCTTTGCAAAGTGACACTGTTGTTTCTTCAACAAATAGGTTTTGCACTAACACAGAATCAGAATCACCTAGATTGCAAAAGATCTCTTAAGAACATCGAGTCTAACCATTAATCTAATGCTGCCAAGTCCGCCACTGAAGTCTAGGAGGGAAGAAATGCTCATTCTAATAGATGTGACAGTCCTTCAGGCCTGATGTGTACAACAACTTTAGTTACTGTGTCTTACGTTAATGGAATAGAGAGACACTTGTGCACACCTCTGCACCTGAGTACTCTCAATAAATATTCTGACTATTAATCACAGCACTCAAAATGTTTGGGGGATTTTGATTTTTTTTGTGCATTATCTCAAAGTTTAAGATGTCTTTAGGAGATCAAAATATTTAGGAGAGGATTTTCTTCATCTCTTGTTTTATATCAAGTGATTGCTTGGCCAGACTTTGATTTTTGGTGTTGTTTTTCTGAGTGAAAATACAACACATATTAAGTGTATTTTGTTTTGTATACCCAGAATCTGTAATTTTAGAAGTCTTCTCTGGTTTTTCAACTTGAAGAGAAAAATACAGTAATTTTTGGATTTTATTTCAAGGAAGCTAGTGCTAAGGGAGGTAATCAGTTCCTCTGTCTTGGAGTGGTAGTTGGTACGTAAAACAGGTTTTTCTGTATTAATTCAGCCATTGCAATCATGTGAATGCATTGGAGAAGAAACTGCACTTAAATATGTGATCAGTCACACCCATCAACTGTGCTTATTGTATCATCAAACTTTTTTCTCTCTATAATTCATTGTTCCTCTTTGTTTGAAAGTGTGACTAGAACAAACATAAAAGACTGTAAATTGCAATATAGGAATGTTGGTTTGTATTTAAAAATACTTTAAAACTGTAAAGTTATGTTGGAAGTTTCCCCCTCCTCGCCCTTCCCAAATTACATTTTCAGGTAGTACCCTAAAGGCAAAAAGAGGTTTTTTGGTGTTTTTTTTTTTTTTTTTTGTTTTTGTTTGTTTTGTTTTTTTGGGGGTTTTTTTTTTTTTTTGTGTCAGATAAGATTTATGTGCATGAGAATTGAGAGCTATATTAAAGACTGTTACTATCCATCATTTTTAAAGTGGGGTGAAGAAAAATAACTCTGTGTGTATGTGTAGCTAGATTCGCAAAATTGTTGAAGGAGCCAAACTCAAGTGTAGTGCATAATGCTAGGGATGACTATTTGGAGTTACGGTTTTTTTTTCTCATTGGGTCATTGGTCATTAGTGAGCAAAGGTCTGTTGCTGCCTGACAGGTATTTACTGGCTTATGTTAATAAGTGTTTATAGATATTTTTGGCAGTATTTTTTAATGCTCATCTGTAGCTAAAAGTGAAGTTCTATTTCACTTTCTATCCCAAAAAATGTTCTTGCAAATTTTAACAAAGCCTAAGTGGAAAAGGAGGAGGTCTGTGATCCCATTGCATTGAATCTTTCAGTCTCTGGTCTGTTCTGATCTATTGTGCTTTTTTCCTTTATGTAATAAAGGTAGGCACTTCCCACTCGGCACTCTCAGATCTATCTCTTTCTCCTTTCTTCTTAGCTTCCAATGGGACTGTTGGCTGTGGTTGCACTTGCTTTTGGTCAGAGGAAAAAGGAATATATGGACAGTGTCTTATGTTTAGCACTGTGATGGGGGTTTAGACTGTGCTCCAATCATGCTCCACTGAGAAAGTGGTCAGGGAAGTGGCCACAGCAGCCAGCCTGCCAGAGTTCAGGCTGCGTCTGGATAATGCTCTTAGTCATATGGCTTCGTGTTAGAGTAGTCCTGTGAGGCAAGAGGGAGTTGTACTTGATGATCTTTATGAGTCCCTTCCAACTATTCTATGAGTCTATGATACATGCAAGCTTCCCGTGACAGATGGATATAAAATAAATAGCTTGTCGTGCTGCAGAGGCTCCAGAGAACCTGCTGGAAATGGAATGTAGATACAGCTATGGAAGTTTGTCTGATACTGGTCAGTTAATCAGAGATGGGGCTGAAGCAGTACTTACTATTTAGTATTAGAAACTGTTGCACCAAGAGAGGTTAGGAGAAACAGTTTTCGCTGCTGCTGGTTGTGGCAGAGGGAAGACAAGATGAGGTAGCAGAAAGGTATAGACCTCTGCATCTTTCTGTTCTTTATCCATGGCTCAGAAACTTCTCTTCATCAGTACTTTAGAGTTAGTTTTGCATATTGTGAGTGAAAGAAGTAAAGTCCTTCACAGTTTCAAGAGTCTTCTTAAGGCTTCACCTAAAATCAAAGCAACTGTTGAAGAAATTGAGTCCAGAGAAGCTGAATTTGGCTAATTTACAGGGAGTTGTTCTCTGTTTTGTGGGTAAATGATATGAGCTTTATTGTCTGCTGAAGTAACTTGTCTTGGATTTCTAAGTGAATTCAGTGTTTGTTCTATGAATATTGAAAAGAAGTTGCCAAATGGAATAATAAATTGCCTTTGTCCTTTTCCTCAAAAAATACATGCTTGCAGGTTCACGGAGGCAGTCCTCCATTGTTAGTTTTATCATCTTTCAACCATATGGTATGTTTTCTTATATATGCCACAGAAATGGTACCAAGTCCAGGTATCATTCAACATATCCTCTTGGCTGGCTCTCTTTAAGCCCAGTAGAGCACTTTTGAAAATCAAATATTTCTCCTTCTATCCACATTTAACCAAGAGCTTTAATAATGTCTTGCCAAAACCTTTGAAACTCAGAACAGTCTAAATTATACATTATGTGGAACTTCTAAGCCAGGAAAATGAGTAATTGCTGGAGACTACTTCTGTGACATAGCTTGGTTGTTTCAGTTTAACAGAAGAATAATACAAGGCTTGCAGTAAGGAGCAAATCTATACTTAGCTCATTGTAATGCGCTTGGCATGGTCAAACAAGGCTGGTTTATTTTGGTGTCTAAAATTCTTTGTTTCAAGTTGCTTCCAAAATCTCTGTCATGAGTATAAAGGTTTGTCATGTTAAGTCATTTATATGACTGACAAATAAAATTCAGCATAGAATTGCAATTCCAGAGAAATGGTTTTAAAGGAAATAAATCTGAGCTGGAAGATTTAGTATAGGCATGGTAATGCCTTTCCTGCCATTATTGGGAGCCAGGTTTTAACTACAGACTGCTGAAATCCTGGTGTTATGGTTGTAAACACTGATTAGTGAGATTGAGTTCTTTTCAGGTGTTGAAATTACATGTGCTGTTGCAGTGTTAGGAGTTGTTCCAATTCATCATAAAAAGGAACTTTATAAGTAGGAGTGTTTCAGAGAGGTTTGTGCAAATCATGTTCTTTTGAACTAATGCAGGCTTTATTGAAAGTCAGTGTTCTTAAAAAAATTTAAAAATTGCATCTGGGCGGTAGCCATAGATACCTCAGTTTAAATACAATTTCCTGCAAACATGAGTTCTTTGTTTTCTTTCTTTTAAACAGCCATTAAGAAGTACATCTCAAAACCATTGATTGAATGTGTTCTGAAGCTCCTTGATTCATTTATTATGTGAATGACTGTTAACACTATTTGTTTAAGATGTAGGGTAAAAAACAGCCCACCAAAGCATACTTGAGGAATCTTTTGCATTGCTTGAATGGTTGTTGTCTTGAAAGTAAAATTAGAAGCATCTTAATTTTAGTCCTATAATTGGCTATTTATGGGGATTCTTTTGTTATTACTCTTCCCCCAAATTACTTATTTGCAGTTGTCAGGTTTGTCAGTAGTTTAAAAAAAGCTTTAATCTCTTCCAAAACTGTGGGAAATTTACCTTGCTTTCTTCTGAACTTTTGGTCTCAAAGCATCAGAAGCACAGAAGCTGTAGCAGTGACTTAGGCTTTTCGTTCATCAAGTAGGATGTTGTCAGTTTCTTCAGTTATTTTTCCTGTTTAAAAGTTTGAAGCTATTGCTGATTTAGACCAATTGGAATTTGGAGTTATCTTCCTCAATAGTAATGCACAAAAGTTCTAGTTGATGATAGCTTAATAGTCTAATCCTGCAAATGGTCAGATGCATGCATAGCTGTGTTCATGTTCCAATTCATTTTAATACATTCCTCTTAATAGTTCTCTTAAATGTAAAGCAGGACGTGTAGAAATAGCAGCAGTTAATAAACAAGGAACAAGATTGCAGTGATGTTTATGAGATACCTTGTTGTTTTGATAATGTATGAGTTGTAAATATAAGATTCATGAAAACATCCTATGAGACTCAAGTGGTAGTAGAATCACTGGGTAAAAGAGTCAGATTGAAAAAGAAAGAGAGATGTCAGACTAGAGAAATGGGGGGGTTGAAAGAGAAGCACAGCAAGTAGGGAATCTAAAACTAAACCTAAAATACCAAGAGAGAACTAGGAAGAGCCACGTGGTGAATTATAGGCAGTTGTTGCATTGGCCTGAAATCTGGGGAGTATGTATAAGAGTGGCTCAGAGATGTTGACTCATGAGGCTTTACCAAGTCATGCTTAAAAGATCTAAATTTTTTTTTTTTTTTTCATTTCTTTTCATACTCTTGAGATTTATGGCAGTGGATGACACACTGAGCTGTCCATAGGCAATGTCTTGAAAGGCTGCACCTTAGCCACTATGATTCTAACTCCTGTAGAAGAGCTGTCATCGGTAGGCTTTTCCTGTGTTGAGTCAATGTTTGTGTATTTGTGAGACATTTTTAGGGTAAAAATGGAATAAATTTATCTGTAGTATTTGCTTATTTTCAGATAGCATATATAGGAAAAGAGGAGATTGCATTTATTTTTTGGTTAGTGATCAAGCTGATGGAATTTAATTGTAAGTTTATAGACCAGACTGCGTGCTCTGCTAACTTAGTAGGTTAATGTGAATGATTGGTTTTGACCTGGATTATTGGGTAGGGAGGGGAGTGGTTTGGTTTTAAACTCTAGCTTTCACCTCTTATTTTTCCAGAATCTAGGTGATACCTAACAATACAAATCAGATCTTGTTTGAAATTTTGTACTAGTAGATGTCCATGGTATAGCTCCATACAGGGGCAGGGTCTTTGGCTGACAATCTCTTTACTGGCTAGAAATCTGCTCTAAACATTATTAAGAACTTTTATTTGTATCATAATTATTTCTCAGCTGTGTCTTTTGTCTAATTATATGCAAGTTTAAAACTATTATTTTGGCAGCTTGGTATAAATATTGGCAAAGCACTCTGAATTTAATTCTTCCCACCAGCCATGATACTGGAACTAGTGTAGATGTTTTCACTTTGTCTTGTTTGGGGTTTGTGTGCTGTTCTGGGAGTCTGTATGCACACATGCTGTATGTATTTTCTGCTATTAAAGATAAAGGAACTCAGGTGACTTTTCTTGTTATCTTTTTAATGAAGCATGAAGAACTGAGTACCACCAACAATAAAAGTAAAGATTATTGGTAGATAAGGAGTAATTCAAGGGTTTCTTTTCAATCACTACTTAACCTCTCTCCACAGACACTGACTTCTGACTGCTACTTACTCGTTTTTTAGGCAAATCTTGCTCAACTACTGAGTGAGGCTCAAGATCGAAATAAACATCTTGGAGAAGAGATTGGAGAGCTTCAACAGAGACTGGGAGAAGTACAAGGGGACAATAAGGTATTACAAACAGCCACTAAATGGCATGGAATGTGTGAACTGGGCTAGAGTTTTGCATTTACTTCTTAGGAAAGCAAATAAAATAATGAGTTACAGAACTTCTAGGATACTTTAATTGCAATAAATGCTTAGAACAGTAGAAAAACAAAAGCTTGTAAAAGATACCAGTAAGTGCAGCTTATTATATATCTCTGTATGCTGCTTTTGCTCTGTTGTCCTCAACTGTCTATTTTATACCTAGTCTTGCTTTAATGCTCTCAGACATTCTATGTTCCTTTCTTTTTTTAAAAAAAAATCTGTATTTTATTAGTGGTATTTCCTCTTACAAATAAATACAGATAAGCATGTCTTCTTCATGTGATAATTTTCAGATTTTTGCACTGAAATGGAAAATTTTAGTAGATGCCAGAGGAGCATAATTTTTCCCTTAAAAAATATGGCGTAGTTGATCAGAAACATATATAGTGAGCTTTGTATTAAGCCCTCATCCCATTGCCCTTACATAACCAATTTATTTCATTGCTAAATTTAGCAAGTTATATGGAACATTGCTCAAAATCTGCCATTTGGTATTAATCAAACTCCTGTTGTCTCTATTAACTGAAATATTTAAACTCAAGCCAAATGTGTGTAACATTCACAGCTGGAGCTTTATGCAAAAGTACATTCAGAGATTAAACTAGTGAGAGGTTGAGTTGGAGAGTTGAGGTGGTTAACAAAGTAAAAAATTGAAAGAAGTAATGATAACTTCCCTCCCTCAACTACAGTTTTAAAATTCCGGGTTTTTAAAATGTGACTAAAAATGACATGGCTTTTAATTATTCAGATGGGGTTTGTTTCTTTCCATTTAAGTTCATCTTATTTATTTTCTTTTAAACAAATATATTGTGATAATGCAGGTTTTTTCACTGTTTGGCACTAAAACCTCGCTTCAAGGTGTTCAGAGAGCTGGGAAAGGGTCAAGTGAGACTTGAATTTGTAGTATTCATAGCATTCAGCATAACTTGCTCGAGTCTTCATAAGACCAGGTTTCCCACGGTTTATTTTCATTTGCATGTTACTGTTTGAACCATATTATAGTGTAGAAGTCAGTGCCTTGCAGTTCTCCAGTACCAACATTATACCATGCAGCTTTTCCCAAGCCAGTCCTGAACAGATAGCAAGGGTTTGTAAGAACAAACAGAAATGAAAGGTAGTAAAACTACAAAACATTTAAATATCAAGGTTATATACCTATTCTAGTTCCTTATGACAATATATGATATTGGTAACACAGAGCCTAATTGTTTGTGCTTGAACTGGTGCTGTTTAGGTTCACCTTTGTGGGTTAACTTGGTATTAGCTGGTCATCTTTCCGACATCTGTATTCTCAGCATGAATTTGAATTCATGATGCTCAAAATGAATGGAAAAGTACAAAAGGAGTTATTTTGCCCAGCGTGCCTCTCTCTGAAAGGTGCAGAATAGTGCATCACTAAATAAAGAGTGGAAGGAAAGAGCTGCATCAGACACGGATTAATTTAGACTAGGATTTTCATTTTTGGAAGACATTCTTCACTTTCCTAGTAAATGAGAAATAGAGCTTATTGTAGAGTCAGGTTGCTGGTTTTCAAAGTGCCTAAAAAAGCATTGCCATCTCTCTGAGGGATTTAATACTCTTCCCCTGTGTCAGATTTCTCTTCCTACAAGCTTTGGTGATAAAATTCTAGGCTTTTTCACAAAGCCATTCTGTTCTGCTCATCAGTTCTCCTGTACTGGCAGCTGGGCTACCTCAGGCACTGGAGTCCAGATAATGCATGGTATATACAGAAACAAAAAAACTATAATAATTTGCTTGTTCTTACATTTTTCCCCTGCATTCTTCTCACTGCTTTTTCCAAAGTGAGGGAGGGCATCCTGCCCAGCTGGTCTACGTCAGCCTTACTTCTGGCAAGAGATGAACAAACAGCTGTTTTTGCAGCAAGTGAAGCTGCTTATGGATGAACAATTCTGCCTGTGTCTGAGCAGGGGTGACTCATGCAGGCTTTGTCACTGAGTGGCAAGAGCTTTGCAGGACTAAAAAAGAAAAAAAAACCTCTTTAAATATCACACATTAGCTCTATTGATAAAGAAATGTTTTGATGGCTTGACTTGTTTTTCACCACTTTAATGTTTGCTACAAGTAGGATACAGTCACTTGGATTAGTAAGAAGACCTTAAACCGGAGATATTTTACTTGTTGAAATCATGTTAAACACGTCATTACTTAGACAATAACAAATTACTTGCATTTGGTTTAACTGGAATAATTTTTTCCTCTCATTTCAAGTAGAATTTTTGTTGGCACAAATAATAAAACTTCTTCAGACAGTCTCTGGAAGGATTTGTTGCTGCAGTTTGAAAAATACAGCAACAGTTAGACTGCAGCATTCCAGCAATAGATATCTAAGACTATTTATTTTTATGATTGATCACAATCTTACAAGTTCTGACACATGAAAACTCTTCTATGTTTATGGTAGTTGTTTGTAAAGCTTTTTCCTTCCTAATGTTTTGGCACCAATGCTTGGAAGCAATTACTAAAACATAGAAGAAGATCGTTAAAAAAGCTAATTCTCTCATGTAATAGCATGAGAGAAACTGGAGACTTCTGCAAGATGACTCAGTTGCCTTCACCTATACTCCTACACATGCAAAAAATGGCTTTTGTAAGCTGCCAAGAGCAGTGCTGAGTGAGAGGAAGGTGCATGGGAAACAATGGCTGCGGTGTTACTGTCAGTTCCTTATTGCCAGGCAGACAATCATTCATGCAGCAACAGGGAGAAGTGTTAAATGTGGCATGTGTGTTTGGGCAAAACTGGGACTTCAGGTAGCATATTTGCATGGTTCTAGTCCACAGTTTAAGATTTTGTAGACATGATGAAGACGATTGCTGTGACTGTGGCTAAACATGATAGTTTCTGCCTTCCACGAAGAATTGGTTGTGCTCCTTTCCCTTTTCCTTCTGCATGTTTAGTTGATAATCAGGAGTTTCCAACTTTGGTGCAGGCATTGTCTATGGACCCCGAGCCTGTACAGTAGCTATCCCAGTGAAGCTTTTTTTAGGCATTATGGGGCTGATACAGTGTTGCTACTTTGTAAATAGTTATCTTAGCTGAAAGTGATGTAAGAAGAAGCTGTGATAGTAAAATAAAAATACAATGCTTGCAGCACTGGATTGTTTTGGTTAACAATTTAGGGGTTCTTGACAAACTGTAGTTTCTCTGGTAAGGTGCCATTAATTTAAATCCATTCAGCTGTGAATGCTGTTCATAGAATCCTGAGGGGTAGTGTTAACCTATTCTCTAGCTGCAAAATGAAGTTGAGTGGTCTTTTCCTCAGTGATTTCTGAATGACAGAAATAGAAATACACCAACTAGAGGGCAAGTGTATAAAGTTTCTAACAAAACACTAATATATAAAATAAACCCTTAAACCTCTGGCATAACAGTGTCTCTTTGGGTCACAGCATTTTCAGGGAAGAATTTTGTAGCAGGTGGTGCTGCCTCATGAGACATTCGCAATGCAGAATTAAACGACTTGGCCTGTTCTGCCCTGTCAACTCTCTGATTGGCCAGCTGTCTGGAAGAAACACTCTGTTGTTTTATGGATTGGTATTTTACTGTATTTTGTGTATGTTAATAATTCTGATTTTACTGGATGAATTTGGATTTCTGAAGCATTCTTTTCATAAGACTTCATGGTTTTGGGGTTTTTTTGCCTCAAAATTAGTAGTAAATAAAGGGTTCCCCTTTTATTGACAGACTGTGTGACCTTGCAAGTTTTAATTGCTTGCAGTTATATTTTATGCCTCACCCCCTCCTGGGCTGGAGGAGAGTTGGTCTTAGTGCATGAGTGACAGCTTTGGTCCAGTTCCCAGCCTGGTGCCAAGCATTATGCTGAAGTTTTGCTCTGCTACAGACATTGGAGGCATTAGTAACATGTGATTCGTCTTTACATTTCCAGGTTTTTTTGAACAAAATTGAAACCTCAAAATATTATTAGATTTGTTTAATGTAGTCTTTGTCACTAGAGAGAGATTCTAGAAATTAAATTAATCTTTCTGAATTAAATGACATGACCACACCTTTTGTTCATAAGCACTTCAGCATTTAAAAAAAAAAAAAATCCAATAGCTATGAAGCCATTCTAGGATTTGCTAGCTGCCTTTTTGACTTACTTGTTTTGATAAAGAAAATAATAGGAGTTATATCTCTTAGTATTCACTCAGCCCTACTAATTGTGCAGTGGTTTGCACTTTCCCTGTGGGGATAGGGAAATATAGTTTGCCAAAACCAGTTACTTTTGTGGTCACAGCTTCCCCTGAACAAGTGAACTGCTTATCAGAACACATTGTACTAGCTTCAGTGACTTGCACTGAACTGGAGCTGAAATAAGTGGGGAGGAGGATTTTGGTAGTCTGTCTTGCATCAGCAGGATTTTAATTGGCACATTGTAGCTATGGTGACTGGCATCCCATAAATACCAAAGATAGATTTTAATGTACAATCTTCTACTTCAGAAGATTGATTTTTTTTTTCCCCCTAACTCTGCAATATAATGATGTGCATTAATTCCTTGGTGCAGTCAAAGATACAGGGAAAGTCAGGCTGGTTATTGTGGTGGGTTTCTTTGGTCCCTGTGGAGCTCCTAAAGATGAGGCCTAGTTGTACTGAGTATAGACAACTGTAACTGCTGAATGCCTTATAGACTGATAGTTAATACTTCATGGTTCTTGAAAGGTCATTGCTTTTTGCTTTGGATATTGAATGTAAATGTTTATTAATTCAGACTGTTTTCAGCAGTCATAAGCTCAGGAGTTCATTAGCTGTTTGAGCATTTTGACCAAGTCTTGTTGTTGGCCCATTTTTTTGTTTTTGACATGAATTAGCTTTTGTGAGTAGACAAAAAAAAATAATGCACAAGCAAATGTGTTAGCAGCTGTCAATACCAATTCTGCACTGATGTAGCACAGGGGGATTTTTAAGTAGTATCAATAAAATGAAACTGGACAAGCCACTTAGTTCCTTTTTATTAACTAGGAAGAGTCCTCTGCTGCAGAGAATTTTAATATTTACATATTTATGAAAAAGCTTTCTGATAATTTTCTAGTTTTAGTCTGAGTGGAATTAGTTCCTGTCACTCCTAAAAAACATTGACCACATGTCTGTGTTTTCTTGGTCTTCTATCATTTGTATACTCTGGTGACTGTTGTTGTGGGGTCTGATTCAATTCCTGTGGATGCTTTGGCTGTTCAACTGGATTTTTTCACTGAGAACAGGATTGAGACCTCAGCTCAGAAAGCTCCGTCTGGTTTAAATAATACCAGCTGTTTGGCCTGGAAGACCTGAAACCTGTGACAGCTTTACTCTTTCTAATACAGATGTACTCTGCTGCTACAGCTTGTGTTCTCTTGCTTACGAAATGCTGTTTTTGTCATGGCAGCTCCTTCGAATGACCATAGCAAAGCAAAGACTGGGAGATGATGAAGTTGGGGCTCGCCACTTTGCAGCACATGAACGGGAGGACCTTGTTCAACAATTGGAGAAGGCTCGAGAACAAGTAATAATTAAATGGGCATATAGTGTCTTGTTTTACAGAGCTACGGTAGTAGCAATTAAATGACTGTTGTATTTGAAGGACTGGTAACTGATTGACATTGGAAGTAGTGGTTAGAGTGAATTCCTACTCTCAGGAATTTCTTCTCCAGATTATTGATTCTCCTTTCCTTTTTAATGTCCAGCAATAGCTTGTGACAACTGAATATTGTCAGTCAATGTCAGTGAAAGGTACCCTTTAGTGAAGGCTGTTACAAGTATTCCACACGGTGTACAGTGGCTGATGCACCTCCTAAAGATACCCTCTGAATCAAATTTTCTGTAGAAGTGTTGTTAGTGTCCTCTTCCTCCTGCCTCCAAGCTATTTCTTCTCCTCTTCTGAAAAATTCTCACGTTGGACCTCTATCCCCTTCCTCAAGGCTGTATGAACGCTGTTTACCATGCAGCATCCTACTTTTTCCCTGCTACTGATACATAAATTTCTGGACAGTTTTGTGAGTCTGTGTTCTCAATTTTTCCCCCACTCATTCCTAACAATGTCAGTTCCAACCTGAATGAGCCGTTCAGTGATCCAGGAGAGCTGTGTATTTCTGGTTTTCCAGTCTTCCCTCAATTGCAGCGTCACTGTACTTTGCCAGAAAGGCTGTTGGTCTTCTTCCAGTGTGATCCTCTCTGCTAACTCTGTTCCTAAGTTTGTGTTTTTTCTGTTCATCACCCAGCCTCTTTAAATGGTGGTCTGTTGTTCTTTCTGGCTTATCCATGTAAATGGGGTGTGTGTGGAGACTTCTGTTGCTGCAGACTTTTCTCACACTCACAGTTTCACCTCCTTAGAAGACTGAAGCTCTTTGTCCTTGATTATCTTTCACACTGGGCTTCTTCACTCTTTTGCTTAATAGCAAAGTTGAACCTGTTGCCTCCGTGTTGGCTTATTTTGTACTTTCTCAGTTCTTAATCTGTGGAACTTCATCGTTCAAGTCCCATAATTGGTATAAATTCCCACTTACAAACTTTTTGATAAGTTCTTATTCAGTTGACTTAATTCTTGGAGTCCTAGAAATTATATGATAAAACCTTAATATGTTTGTAGCAGAATTATAGTAGGGATTGAGATTTCTTTTGCTGTTACATTTTAGCTGTTTCTAGAAATTTTGTAAAACAAATCTAACTGGTAAAGTTACGTAACTCCAAATTAATGAAATATTACCGAAATTGAGTAAAAATACCTGCGGTTATGAGCTTTGAAAAGACTTTTGATTGTCCAAAATCAATACTATTCAAACATGTGCTTGTTGCTGTTTTCAGGCTGGGTGCCTTGTTAGCTATTGTTTAACTTATACTGATACAGCTCTCCTTTCTTCTCAGATTGAGACTCTGAGATATGATCTTCAGGCTGCACTGGATGAGTTACAGGATGTGAAAGAGGAACGCTGTGTTTACCAAGATAAGTCTGACAGACTGAACCAAGAGCTGAATCATGTCTTAGGAGGGCATGAAAACCGTATCATCGACATAGATGCTCTGTGTATGGAGAACAGGTGAGCGCATTATTGTTTCTCAAAAAAACCAGTGTGTTGTTGTAATAGGAGTATCAAGAAGTCAGTCACAACAAAACTTTAAAGAAAATATATCCAAGAATAAAAGTTAAGAGATTTTGGTAATGTGTTTTGTCTGGTTTGTTTATACTGTATCTAAGCATTAAAAAATATTGAGAAAGCTAGGCTGCAGGAAATTACCAATGTTGTATTTGGCTACAGAGATGTCAGTGATGTTCCCAAATAAAGCTAAACAAGGAAAAGGAAGAGGAGTCAAGACCTATTTATTCCCAACACTGTATGGCACCAAAAGCAAGAATAAAAATTTGTGTATTCAGAAACTCCCAGTGAGCTGTAATGGGCTAATCTTGAATTGGAAACTGGGACTTTTAGTACCCTGAGTTAACAGTTTCAGACATAATTTTCTCCACAGGGAGAGGTTGTCAGCATGGAGTGATTTGCCAATAGAAGTTGCTGGTGAAATCACCCATGTAGATATTCTTGCTGGTTTCTTGAGAAAAGAATATGTTTTATGGTCTCCACCAAGGATGACAAAGAGGAGTCATTGACAGAACCATAGCAAGTATCTCCCTTAATGTCAACAATTACCTTAAAGTGAAGTAGAACTTGTAAGACACTTCCCATTTACAAAAACTTATGCTTTAGGCAAGAAAGTGTAATACCAAAGGCATTAAAGCATTTCCCAGCAACTTCAGGGTTTTTTCTGTTTTGTGTGGCCTACAGAGTTCTGTATCAATTTAAGCCCCCTGCTCCCCTGACAGCGATGTGAATTTTTTTCTCTGAAATAATTAAATTGTCACAAACCCTGATACAGCTGCAGTTGTACTATATGAAAGAGGATATTTTATAAACCCTTTATAAATAAAAAAGATATTTTCCTATTTGGAAATAACTGTCTCATCCAAAAGCATAAACTCTGTTAGGAAGAACTGTACAGTTTCATTTAACTGTGTACCATTTTTCAACTATACTGAATTTACTTTTTTATACTTTAAATTTTCTACTTTGTGATTGCTAATGAGAAGTGCCAAGTAAGTGACAGACACTGCGAAGCAAAAGTTCTGGACAGCTGAGTCTTGTGTTAACATATATACAAATCTTCATGTGTCCATCTCGCAGACCTTCAAGTACAGAGGACACACGTAAATGCTTCCTGACTATTTCCTCTAGACATAAATGTATTCTTTTAGCTTTCTTCCCCAGAAACCTGACGACCAATACAAAATAGTTGTGCAGCATGCTTGACAAATCTAACAGGAGGGCAGCCTCCTGCTCTGATGCAATTTGTTTCCCTACTTAAAGTTTTATGGGGTCAAGAGCAGTAAGATTTTGTTATTTCATCCCTCACAGAACTACAGAGGGAAAAGAACTCTCAGTAGTTCAAAGAGAGGACATGCCAAATAGTAAAGAAGACCGCTTGAGGCAGTACTTGAAGGTAACATGAAGTAAAAGATTACATTTCTTTTTCAGGTATCTTCAAGAGCGATTAAAACAACTTCAAGAGGAAGTCAATCTTCTGAAGTCTAGTATTACTAAATATAAGGTAAGATCCTCAGTATATCATCTAAACTGTGCTTCGTTGTTCATGGAAGTTACTGCTCACATTCATGTTAAATGTGTTTAAAGAACAAATTTGTGTCTTGCAAGAAAAATCTGCCATTGACATTCTGATAATATTAGTATGTATATATATTATGTTCTCATTCTTCCTTGTAGGCTTCTTAGCTGAGGGTAGTACAAAGGGATAACAAGTTAATTAATTAAAATGAAAATTAATTAAATATCCTTTTTAAGTTCTGTGGGGGAACCATCCAGCTACTGGGGGGCAGGTGATCCAGCCAACTGGCAGGTGAAAAGTAGCAGATCACACAGTGGTGAATGACTGCAGCTGTGTTGCCATCACAAAAAGATCTTGTCTCCCTGTTCTCCAGTGGCTGTGCTATTTCTTCATGTAGCTTAATGATTACTTAGCTTTCATTGTTCTTCCATTCCTGAGTTAAGGGATATGCTGTTTTAAATGAAACCTTCGGGACTGATTTTTGCCCTTCCCAGAAACTATACACTCTTATTTCCTTCTGCAAGTGATTTTGGGGACTGGGAGGGGAGGCCTGCTTGTCAGACCATGAGAAGGATAATCTTAGGGTTGTCAATAGGACTTCTTCATTTAGGTCACTATAAAGCAGCCACAGCACTGATTGGTTTTTATGCATGAGCAAAGCTCCACAAAGTGCCAACTTCATTTCAGTGTCTGTTCATGCCTGCGACTTGGGTCTCTTGGAGTGTGAGTTGGTTTATTGGTGAGAACTGAGCATCTAGGTGGTGTGGTGGGTTTCACAGAACTGTATTTGAAAGAGCTGAACTTCTGTAGCAGGATCATTCTGCTTCTAATTCCTGAAAGACAGTATTTGCTACTAAAAGGGCTTCTAGAAACTCTGATAGAGGAGTTGGAACTTTCCCTTTGAAACCTATCCAAAGAAATGCTGGGAAAAGCCTTATTTTGTTTCCAACTGATGTTCCCTACAGGGTACTGCAGTACCTTCACTGGCAGTCAGCAGATTATTAAAAAATAGGCAAGTCTTAAATATGCATTGAGGGAGTGGGTGGGAGAGAGTGCAATAAAGTAATTGTGATGAGACAGATGAGTCTTTGTAACATTGCAAAGACTTTAGGCTGGAGAACAATAATCTAGGAGGGAGAGTCACTAGTTTACAATTGGTGTAAGCTCCAGGCCCTGCAGAGTTGCACTGAGACTAAAATCCAAAGTTCCAGATTCCTTCTTCCTAATGACAGGATTTGTTGGCTGCTGTTTTTCTAAGTAAGATATTTGTTGTTTCCCTAGAATGCACTAGAGAGACGAAAAAATTCAAAGACTCATAGTAGATCCAGTAGCAGTGCTCTGACTGGAGTCCTTTCTGCAAAGCAAGGTATTGCAAAAATGCAGCATGGTGTTGCATATCTCATTGAATTTCTTTCATCTAAGCTCTTAATTTCAGTAACCCTCTCCTTACCAACCAAAGCAAAAGCTCTCTTCTCTTTCCCTGTTTATTATTATGTGCTAATTCTGTCCTCTCCTCAGTTGATTTGACAATATAAAATTTGCCTCTGGATTACTGCTTCTTCTTTTGTTAATTCTGTTGCTATTCATCCTCTCCCTCATTAGTTTTATCAAATATTTCTTTACTCTCCAGACCCTGACAAATCACTTCTTTATTCATCTCTTTGCTCTGCTAACAATGACAGTCACAATTCACATTCCAGTGAAAAATAGACTGGGTGGTGGAGGAGGGGCCCTGAGTCAGGTGTTCTGCTACTGTTCTTGGAAGCTTTTACATTCAGATATTTTATAAGAAATCTTTGTATCCCATATTTCTTCATGGGTAGCAAAATGGAATAATCTTTTTTCCCTGTTTCAAAGAAAATACCAAGATTAGGAAAGAAAGGGGATGAGAAAATTCTTTGAGGCAAACAGTATACCGTGCCACTGTATTGTTTAAATGTAGGTATATTCATATACACATACATGAGATCAGTAGTGAGTGTCATGGTAAGTTAAAACTAATTTTTCTGGTTTTGTCTTCTCTTTTTGTCCTCTTCTCCACGTACTTGCATACATGTACATATATATATATATATATATGTAAAGAAGCAGAGCCAGATTCTAGTTACAGATTTTAATGGTGCTAGTGAACTTCCTGATTTGGCTGAAAGGTACAGAATCTAAGTTGCAGAGGAAGTGTTCGTGGGTGACTGTATTTTCACATCAGTCTTAAATAACCTGAAAGTTCTAATGGTTCTAAAAACTAATATAAAATATTCCTTGGAGGCTTCGGTTTTAATGACCAGTTTTTACCTATCTGTAGGCCCACAGAAGAATCATTTTGTATCCTTCTGAACAAAAAGAATTTTCCAAAAGCAGAATCGAGTTAATGTAAAATGTTTCTGCCTATACTTGTTCTGGCTATTGCTGTGGAATAACAATTAGCTTGGAAAGGCACCATCTTTATGCCAGCTAGAAATTACAGTTCTGGTCTTTTGGCTTTGTTTGTTAATTGAGGGAAAAATATATGAATTCATTTAAGTAACTGGAATAGTTCCTTAATGCTAAGTAAATGTTTGTGTTGCATCTCTGTGCATGAGAAGCCAAAACTCATTTGTGTTTTTAACATTATAGTCCAAGAGTTATTGTCGGAGGATCATGGATGTAGCCTACCAGCCACACCACAATCCATTTCAGATCTCAAATCACTGGCCACTGCATTACTGGAAACCATCCATGAAAAAAACATGGTCATACAACACCAGAGGCAAACCAACAAGTAGGTGGCATGACTTCTAAGTAAAATACCAAGCTATGGAAAAATTAGTTTGGGGAAAATTTAAGGGAAATGGGAAGGAAGATTGATTTTCACAGAAAATTCATCATCATGATTAAGTGTTAGATTCTTTAGTTTTTAAGACCAGATATGTGATTTGATGAAAATGTAGGTTTTCTCAAATCACAAACCATAAGAACACAGAGCAGACTTCTAGCAGGAAGTCTGTAGGGACAGCTAAAGAAAAGCTTCTGGGAGGAAGGACACTCTTGAACTGGAGAGAAGATATGTGGTAATTGGTTGACAATGCAGGAATTTTCTAATTCCTGCGCTGGTGGGGTCAGTAAGTGTTGTTTCTAGGAAAGAGTCTGAAAGGGTTAATGTAACATTTGACACACGCTAAGTTGCCTGTGTCATACAGGTGATACCTGTTGTTAAAAGTTGAAGAGATAAACACAGTTGAATTGCTACTATATAGTTCTTTTTAAAAATCTGAACTTTAAAGGACAATTTGTTTACTCTTAGCTGTTCTGCTCATCAGTAGAATTCTTTGTGGCTTGTACAGTTCCTATCATGGCAGAGTATAATAATTTTTGACACATTTTCTGACATTCTGGTATTATTGTCCTTATACAGTGTATAAAAATCAGAGTTAGGAAGTGTTCCTTGATTTTGTGCTCAGTTTCATCCTCTCTCTTTTTTTGTTAGTTTGGGGGTTTTTTGGTTTTTTTTTTTTTGGTTTTTTAACCCTGAGTAATCAGAGGTTATTCAGGCTTCTCAAAAGCACTTCAGGACCAGATGCCAGCAACAGACAGACATCTTTCCTGAAAATAAGTAGTACTGTATTACACTGGAATGAATGATTCATTTTGAAAACTGATAATTTAGATACGACACAGACTCCATTACATAATTCTTAGCGATGTGGCGACAGAAGTGGAGGAGCAGTTTATAGCCACTCAATATTTTTGAGACAACAAATGCCTAATCAGCTAAAGGGACACTAAAGTGGTGAAAATGTAGCCCAGATCTAACTGATGACAGCTCAGCCAATTCTTGTCCTGTGATGCAAGAGGAGTTGCTGCACAGAGCAAGGAAGGGCTAACACCTGCTTACTCCCTTCTTGCTGCTAATGTAACATCAGAAGGAAAACATCCAGAGAACAACTTTTGTTGTTCCAGGTATAACCAATCTTTGCTGTTTACATCCTGATACTGTATCGCTACCCAGTGTTTTATTTTGCATGATCTTTCTTTTTTTGCAAAGTTCTTTCTTAATTTTGTATTTCTCTTTGATGATGTGCAGTCTCTTGCAGCTCTCAAATATCATTGAGATGATGGCTTTGTTTTCTGATACTACTCTTTCTGTTTTCAACTACTGAGTATGGGTTGTCTTGAGATAACCCACACAAAGAGATACAATTCTTATGTGTGCATGCCCAACTGGGTCACATATCAGAGTAGTGATTGGATATATGCAAAAATTACTGTTCTATGGCCAACAGCTGATCATGTCTTAGAGGGAAGTGACAGTCCCTATCAGTCCAAGATCAGGAGTGTTCTCAGAACTATAGTGTCGTATTCAGTTCAGAATGCTTCAGGGGTGAAAAAAAAGAAAGAGAAATCCTGATCAAGTTGAATGAAGAGCCTCAAAAATTTTCCTATGTGATATTCTCATTCTTTTTGTCACTTTTGGCTTTAGTTGGATTAAATAAGCTTCTAAGGAGCTAGGAGAAATGGGAACCACTACAAGTGGAAACACCTAAGACATAAAAATTTAAAGTGAAAAAGGGAAATGCAGGTAGGATATCAAGGAAAAACATCCTTTACTTGAGATACAAATAAATGGGAACACTTAATTGCCACATAAAAAGTTAAAATACTGCTGACTTGTGAAAATGGGGAAGAAACTGCCCACCTGTTGGAGAAAGTTAGATGTGAGAGTACGGTCACTGCACAAGTTAAATGGACAGGTTCATAAACTGGTACTAGTAGAAAATAAATTCTTTTGTTGAAGACATTCTCCATTCAAAATAAGACGTTGAGAAGGACATGAGGCTAGAGAGGTTTGTAGTGACAAAAAGTTTTATATATATCACAAGGTAGGAGTCTTTCCCTGTGCAACGAGCATGTTTGGAGGACACATTTACTCTTTCAGATTATTGTTTGAAGGAAGTGAGATTTATTGGGTAAAGAATATGAGATTTTGGGTCAGTTGTTTCATTCATGGAGGAAATTCTGCATTTAATATTTGATAGGTGAATGACCTAGTAGTGATTCTCTCACTACCGGTAAATCAGACTTTTCAGGGCACATGAACTTATGTTCCTCCATACAGTTAACCTACTCTAGGTTCTAGGCCTCTTGCTGCTTGCAGATTGAGAGTTGACTGTGTAAGTTTACAATAGCAGAATGGTGCATTTGCTTTCTGAATAACTGAAGCAATAACATGAGAATGGATTTTTTAAATGTAGATTAGAATTTGGATGTTGTGTTGACCTTTTGTTGTTATATTGTTGTTAAAAACATCCACTGCCACTAGTTCTTGGTAAAGACACACTACTATTATTGCCACTCTTCTAAAGATGTGGCATGACAGAAGGAACTGTGGGAGTATGTGCCTAGGAACAAGTAGACTAAATCCAACCTTTATTTTTTTAGCCCCGGTTTTCAGAAAAAAAGAAGTTGTTAGGGAAGAAAGCAGATACTTTTTTTCAAGGTGGTTGGTAGCTACTAGTGCTACATTTAAGTAACATCCTGTGTTTTTCCTCAGAAGCCCAGTAGCTTAATTTGAAAAGGCAGTTGTAAATTAATTCTGTATGCAGTAGTGTGTTGCAAGATTAAACAGTTACATAAATGCAAAACCAAACAGTCCTAAGTCTGCTTAGCAAGTGGATAAACATTCTTTTTTATTCTACCAGCAATAAACCATTCATTAGGTGTTCTTTTTAGTGCAATTTGTTCCTGAAATTGACAGCACCTGTGCAAGCTGTATCAGCATAAAAGCTGTTCTGGTGGTTAGACATGTTGCACTAATTTTAACATTTCTAACTTGGGCAAGCTCAGTCATGTCCAAAATTACAAAAAGGATTGTGTCAGTGTGTAACTTGACCACATGTTTCCATGTGATGTGTAGAGCTAGATACAGGACCCTGACAGACCTATTTACAGGCATTTAGGTGATGGTATCTGTATGAGGGTGTGTATCTTCTGTAGCAAGATCTAAATTAAAGTGAGGTGAAGGGAGCTCAGGTGCTATAAATCACCACAGCTCACTTCAGATTATGGCTATGTATGTTGGAAAGCATGAGAGAGCCAGAAAGAAGCTTCTGAAGTCAGGTGGGAGCATTGCTGCTGTTACATGAACGACAGATTTCTGTAAAACTTCATCCTGGAGGGAGGTTTATACTAATTCCCTTGTTGCTATTAGACACAGGACCAGAGAACAATGGAAATCACTATCAGCACCTGTGTTTGTGACATGATCCTTCTGTTTTAGTTGAAGGATCTGTTCCACTGGGTCTAGAGATAAAGAGATTAGGGAATTGGATGCTACCTACCCATGCAGCCCCTTTAAAAATACCTGCCCAGGTAGGCCGACCCAGGCCACCATAGCTCAGTCTTCCCACAGCATGTATGAAGGTGGCAAATTATCTGGAGGTCTCAGGGGAAAGGAAGAAATGTGATAAACCATGTTGTGTTCCGAATAGCTTATGCATTTATCTTTCAAAAATTATAAGAACTTGGAGCTTTATTTAGGGTTTATTTCTCCCATACCTGTCTTGAGATAATGGGGTTTTTTTTAAGCAAACTAGAATCATATTTATCACTGTATGTATTTTGCTCTCTTCCTGAATGAAAGGAGTGGGGTTAAATATTGTCCTCTGCTGTTGCCAACCGTTGTTCGGAGACGCAAAATGATCCTTCTTTATGAGAACCTGCAACAAAGGTTAAAAAATAACTCAGTGCCTCTTCTGAGGATTCAGTAGGTATTATCAGGATATATTCCTTCCAAAACCTTTAGAAATGGTGTGGTACAGCTGATTCAAAAATTACAAAATTTAAGAGAAGCAAGAGAAAAGTGACTTTGCTGTTGTTACCTGAATAACAGGAGCATGAGCAATAACTTGATACAGAGGGTCGAGTTTCCTTCTGTGGTATGGCTAGCTGGCAGGGAGGGCAGCATCCTTCCTGTTTTCTGCCCTGGAACTACTACTGAACTACTTACGAAAATAACAAGGGTTAGAAATGCTGAACTTCTGACTTGTTTGTGGTGACAATCATTAGCCAAATCAACATTGTTTTGTCACCTCCTTGCCTGAACTAACATGATGTGGAAGAAGTCTTGCATCACGTCTCTGTGTTCCCTGCCCATCTAAGCCTGGGGAACTCCACATTCTTCAGCTGACCCTTCATGAGGCCTTAGGCAGGAAGGTGGGAATGGGCTCCCTGTGTGCAAGGCGCAGTTTCCTGGAAGTTTCTCTGTGCCTTTTGCTGTCAGCTGTTGTGCTGTACTGCAGAGTGCAACTGCTGGATGTCAGGGTTATGCAAACAGAGTTACTACGGCTGAGTGTCTCATACCAGATGGAAGCATTCTGAAAGTGAAATCTAGACTTGAAGAATTTTTTAATTGGAGAAGACAGTAATAGATCCATCATAACTCTTTTAACTTGCTGGATTACTGAGTTTCAATGGGGAAATAAAGATAACTGCTTTAAAATGTCTTTTCTCCTTTGCTTTTGAATGTGATGGACTGTTCCTTTTAGTTGATACACACCCCTGTACCTCTCAGTGTTTTGCTTGATGTTTATTATAAGCTTTCTCTTTCTGTTTTACATTCTGTCTCTCATCTTGATATTTTTGTAATCTTTAAAATACTTATAGGCTTTTATTGTGTCATCGCAAAGCCCTCACAGTAGAGATTTCAAAAATACTTAGTCCTCGTTAATCAATTTTTCTAGCCCCTTTGATATTTGCTGGGTGTGCTATTCTTCACGTCCTTCCCAGAATCTGCATCTTGTCAGTAATGACATTCCCAGTGTGCTCAAATGTCTGCACATAAAGCCCTTGCTGGAGAGCTCACCTTGCAGTATTACACAGCTCTGGTGTGCATGGGAAGACACTATTGCCTTGCTGGGATGGGATATGCTGCTTCTCAGCATTCATTCAAATTTAACTGACTTATCCTGTTGCTGTAATTTGATGAGTAAAACTTGCTCTCCGTAATCTCCACTGTCATGTTTAGGATTGCTGCCTTGTCTAGGTTTCTCACTCTATTGAGTATTGTTTGGGTTTTATTTAAAGACTTTTGACTCTAGCAGACATGCTGTGCCTATGAAACACTTGCAAAAACTCATTGGATAAAAGAGCTTTCTTTGCAAGATAGAAATCTCTCATTTGATCTGGGGAGAGAATTAAGACTAAAAATTAAATCCTGCAGGAGAGCTAACTGAAAATACTATTTGTGTATGAAATCAGATACAAAAGAAGAGATGACCCAAGAAATGCAGTGAAAATTAAGAGTGGGCAATAAAGGCACTAAAGAGCTTGAAGCTTTTTAGTAAAGTAAGACACAGTTCAATGCTAAAAAAAAAAAAAAAAGGTATAGTAGAAAAAGTATTCCTTGCCATTTTAAGCAATCTTAGTGATAGAGAAAACTCCCTGAATAAAGGACTAGCAATTATTGTGTCTTGGAACTTCAAAATCAATCTAGATGCTGTCTTGAGTTTTTCATATTTTGTCTGTGTAGCTCTTACCTTTTGGTTTTAGCTATAAAGAAAATAAAGTAGTATTTACAGGCAAGAAGATAGAAATATTGTGAGTTGATTTTCTTTGTCTTTGCTGCAAAGGTTGAATGTGCAGTACATCCCAGGCCTTTTGCTTTTTTAAAAGCATACGATAGATTAGACAAATAGATGTAATTTCCTTTTAACTCTGGGTGATGTTGTCCATTGCCTTTAGTGAAAAGAGATGACCATGTACAGGTTTACTGCACTAGTAGCAATTTAAAAATTTAACTGTAGTCATATAAGTAATGGGGCTTTGGTTACCTTGGTATAATAACTATTCTTTTTCCAAAGAATTCTAGGCAATCGAGTGGCAGAACTAGAAAAAAAGTTAAGAACTTTGGAAATCGCTGGCTTGTGGAGTCTTCCAGGTTAGTAAGAATTCAAGAGAATAGCCTGCATTATTTAGTTTTCAAGGGTATGTTTGCGTTTAAGACAAGTTTGGCTGTAATTTTTTTAATGACAGTTATTCTGTGAATGTTCATTCAGCACATATGCGAAATTAGAAATGTCTAATAAATGTTAATTGGAAAGCAAAACTCACTAGACTTTGTAAACTCTTAAGTCAAATATGTATTGAAAATAACATGAAAAGTGCTAAAAAAAAGGATCAAATATTGAAGTAATCAAATTATTTCCATAGACAGCAGGCAAAAAAAAAAAAGGTTAGCTATTTTATTTAAACATTGCATAAAATGATACACAGGTTATTGGCCATTTTGTTTTTCAACCAATTTTATTTATTAATTTTGTACTTCTTATAACTTCCATGGATTTTTTTTTACTGTTTTTTAAATGCTTGTCTGTAGAATCATAAACTCCTAGAAATTGGAAATGTAAATGGTCCTAAATTTTCTAGTCCATCTCTCCAGAACAGGCTTATTCCCTGTAGTATCTTAAGTCTTGTATTTGGTTTTGAATTACTCAAGTAATGGAAGATTGATCTGCTTCCTAATACACATTGTTATTAGGAAAATGTGCAATATTTAATTTACATTTACTTTTTTGCTTCTTTTCTTCCCTTTGCACCTAATTGTGTCTTCTTTAACCACTGTAAATTATGGTACCTCGCTGTTGTATTTGCACCATTAGGCTTTGTTTTTTACAGATTCCTATCAGTGCTAGTAAGAGTGGGAGAGAGTGGTTTAGGCTTCTAGTTTTTTGGCTCTGTTTTTTTCCACCTAACCTTTACATCTGAAAGAAAACATTTCACAGAGCTGAAGAGCCCTTGTAACAAACCTATGCTGTTCAGCTGTTTGGACTGATTTGGTGTGTTTCCACTTCAGCCTGTCTGTTTGGGCATTCTCAATCCTGCTTGACTCTTTCCAGAGCTAGAGGTCCAAATCTGTTTCCATGGATTACTCCACAGTTAGTCATCTAACACATGTAGTGTACTTAGGGCATTTGTCCCTCCCCACATTCTCCAAAAGATGAAGGCCAACTGTTTGTCTGACACCTTGCTAAGGCAGTTTAGTACATTGCTACAAACATGTCTCATAAACTCACCGGTTCAAGATGCTGTAGGGGTTGGTTTGTTTGCTTTGTTTTGTTTTTCAAAACTAGTGTTCCATTAAATTTTTACACTTATAAATGCAGCATTTCTCATGTTTGCAAAATGTATTTTAAAAAGTGGAAGTGGGAACTTGCACCATATTGATCTTTGTAAGTAAGACATCGAATTAATGTTTATACAATAACAACTGTCTCTTTCCTTCCTTTCTTTTGCTGCCTGAAGGCCTGAGCTACAATGTCTCAGTGGGATTTGGGAGTAGGTTCTGCTTACCGTATATTTTTAGCAACTGATCATAGCAGTACATTAAATATTGTCATTGCATGTAAATAAATGGAAATGTTATCTGAACATTTTTATATCCAGCAGATTAGTATGTTCAGTCAAATGAGTTAGATGACCACAGGAGAAATAGAGGCTGCTCTACATGAAAATTAATTTGCATTAAGGAAAACAGTAAGAGAGAACTATCTTAAATAGTTCTAAAGGAATTTTACACTGGATTGTGAGTTCTGTTGAGCCCTGAAGTTTGTTGATTTTTTTGCTTGCCTTTTAAATCAGGTGTGCACTTTTGTTTCCAAGGGCACTCTAATCCTGAGGTGGTCAAAAGAGTGTTGCAACACCTGGTGGGTCACCAGTTTTCTTTTCAGAGCGTGTAAAGCTTCTACTCCATAAAACAGCAGTGTGTAAAAAATAGTGTGGGAATACCGCAATGGATTCTGCAGCTGAATGTTGGCTTGGGTGAGGAGCAGAACATGGAGAGTATCTCATCTAGTCAGTCTTAAATCCAGAGCAAAAAAATTTTTTTTGGCTGTGAGTGGAATTTTTTGTCATTGGAAAAAAAATGCTGATAAAAGCTAATGTTCATTCTAGCACTGAAAGAAATGCACATTATAAATTGAAGGGTTTTAATCTGAAGTTAATGTTCCTACTTAGTCATCATTGTTTATATAACATTTATAACATCCACTGTTACCATGATAATAATATCTTCCAAATGCTGTTAATATACTTGAGCCTATTGAAGAAAGATCTTGAACGCCTCTGTTTTTTTGTTAGGTGACATATTTGTCATCTGCTTTTTGAGAAAGCTATGAATAAACTATGGGGAAGTTAATCAAGAAGAAGTGCATATTTAATTTTTGAAAAGGTGAAATCAGTAGCATAGTTCGTAAGTTCTGCCTACCAGACTTTATATTGCTCTGCTTAGAAAATGGGCTTTAATTAAATTAATCTTTTGTGAGGTTCGTTTTCATTGCTGTAAAGAAAGCAAGGTTGGGCATAGATTTGGCTTTGATTTTCTTTTTATGATCTTACTTCCCTTGAGAAGGAAGCAGAGAATGTGATGTTCACAGAAGCATTTAATTCTTTGCTTTGTCTTGGCTACATTATGGTTGAAATATGCACACAAGTAAGTTAAATGTATTTAATAATAGTGCATAATAAACACCATCTTATTCTTTTCACAATTTGATGCACTAGACATTCAGATAAGCAATCCTGTTGGTTTTTTTTTTATCTCTCATTTCCTGAAAATTCCAGATTTCCACTGAAAAAAGAGTCTAAGAAAGAGCCAACCATGACTCAGCTTTTTTCTGTGTGGGATGATAAGAGAGTTTTGGTGCTGCCTCTTGCCCTGCAGTAATCAGTGTGGAGCAGAGGCGAAGTAGAATTAATGGGCTCTGCAGCTGCTGTGGCTGTAGCCAGTTACACTGGCATGGGGTGCAGCAGAGGTTATAAGAGAATACCCAACCCTGGAGAAGAAAATGAAAAATTTACTACTACTGAAAACATATGTATTTTGAGATCTGTATACTTTTCACTATAGTCCTTGAAAAATTCATTAGAGGAACATGAAACTATATAAGTTATGAAATTGAGTTTACACAGCAGCTAGTTGAAATCCTTGTGTGTAATCCAACTTCAGATTGTGATTCACAGAATACAGTGCAGCAGTACCCCTATGTCGCTCCTTCATGAATGGGTGTGAGTCAGTGTTAATAAATAAATATGCATCAGACTCTTTGGGCCACATCTATTGTTAAGATGTGTGGATACTGAGCTTAGCATTATTTTCTGTAACCAGGTTGGTTTTCAGAGAAAAATGTGAAAGTAAATGTGTTTACTGTGTAAATACTGGCTGAAAATCAAGAAGTATCTTTTTTGAAGCTTATCTTGCAATCTTCAGGGACTTCAGCTCAGGCTTTACTTTTTTTATTAAATAAATAGAAAAGCTTTGGCTTTCTACTTTCCTATTAAAACCTCTACCCAATTTTTTTATACATCATCTTTTTGCTTCCTCAGTTGGATTCTTTTGTATCTTTTTGGATATGTGGCTGCTTCTGACTGTGTATGAATATCTGTTGGATGCTTTTATACCACAAATTCCCTTACAATTTAGTTCTTCCAACACAGAATTCCTTCACTGTTACAGGAAAGTACATTCATCTAGGAGGTTTTGCATTTTGAAACATTGGTTGGATTTGTTTTGCGTTTTTAAATGTTTTTAATTAATTTTGTCTTACAGTGGGAGTGTTGTCCTCTTTGCTGTTAGTTAATACTGGTTTTTATTACTGACTGGCAATGGTAGAATTCTGATGTGTACTTGAAAGGGGGACCAAATTTTGACAAGATCCATTAGATCCATTAGATTTGACAAGATCCATGCTTCAAAAGCATTAATTGCGTTCACACTATTGCAGTGTGTTGCCCAACATAGTAAGGGTATAAAACCATCATTATTACCTTCAGGATCAAGGTATTTGCAGCCAATGCCTTCAAAAGGAGTTAGGGATTGGAGTAGTCCAGTTAGACTCCATGGGAACAGCTTGACTTTCATTATTCCTTAGTAGGCACCAGAACTTTCTCAGACCTGGATTTATTCTGGGTATCTCCTGACCTGGTGCTCTTTTGAAAGTCTTTGTCTTGGATGGGTGATTAGATTTAGGATGTTGCCTTAAGGTGAAACGTACAAACAGATTTAGAGGGGCGAAGTGGTTGTTACATAAATGTCGGTTCTCATGGAGATAAATAGAGCAGTGTCTTGCTGCCTCCCCAGCCGTTACTTATCAGTTGGCATTTGCTCTAGAAGCCACACAAACACCACGCTTAGCTGATCTTGCACATTTCCTGCCATTTCCCCTCTAGGTTTAAGGTAGTGTCAGTCACTAAAAACATGAACATCCTGAATAGCGGAGGACTTCCTAAAGGATCTGCAGGTGTAGTTTTCTGTATTGCTAAAATATGTAAAGACTAAGCATCTACAGCAGAGTCCTCAGATGAAGAGTTTCTTGCACTACGTTGTCTGCAAAAGAGTTGGAAAATTGCCTTTTTCCATTTGGTTTAAAACGAAAATGCTCAGAAATGTTTTAGGAATTTTCAGATTAAAATCCCTCCTGTTCCCCAGCAATGTGTACTTGTTTGCTCCCTCAGTTCTTAGTTATTTTTTAAGGAAGCATTGCAGAATAATATGTAAGTCTGAAGTATAAAGCTACATAATGATGAACCTACTTGTATCACATGAGACAGAATAATAGACAGTAAAGAGTCAGTGCTGAACACTTGCTGGTAATAGCATGCAAGTGATCCATTACTCTTTGTAAAACTTTTGGTATGATCTAAGTATTAATATTTTTAATTGAATGCTAATTGCTAATACAATTTGCTGCATACAGCACCTAGTCTTTCAAAATCTGGCCTTTACTCAGTACTGCAGATAAAAACATACAACTTTTCTCCATTTGCGTTGCATATTCTGGCTCCAGTACAGAGTATTTTTTTCCATGCTGTGAAAGGATCATTTGAGATGCTTTTCCTGTTCTGTGCTTTTCCTGTTCTGTACTTTTCAATAAGATTGTTAAAAATGTGTAGGGTATGTTGAATATCATTAGTGAGCAATAGATGTAATTGATGAACTAGCAGTTCTAACACTGTGATTGTTCCAGGTGGGAAGGATACGATAACATTCAGTGACCCAACCCTGCCCGTGATACAGCGCTCCAGGTCACCATTGTTAGCGTTTACTGATAAGCCACAGAGAACTGAAGTACAAGGTGAGCACGTGGAACGTAAGGAACATGATGAGAGCTGAGCACTCATTTCTTTCCAAATAAAATGTAATAAATTTTCATGCTGGGATAGCAGGAGGCAAAGTTTCAGTGGTCACAGAGATTGAATAAATCATCCACAAGTAAAACAGATAGATGGTCCCAGTACAAATAACAAAGAAACAACTGAAAAGTTACTGTTGAATAGATTGCACAGAGTTAGGGATCAGGTCTTACACCTCAAAGAATTTGCCTGCCAGATAACTTGGTACTGTGAGAAGTTATTCATGCCATCTGTGTTACAGTTAACTGATTCCTGCACTTTTTCCATCAGTTAAAATGCACAGTAGGAAGCAATCTGTGGAACTGGTTTAGCACTTTCCTGCATTATAGGTGATATCTAGATGAATGGCTTCCTGATTGCACATGGTAAATTGAAATACCCAACTCAGTTTCCCAGAGAAATTGACTGCTTTTTTTATAGTCTTACACGTGTTTTGTTAAACTCTTTCTCCAGTAGCAAGCTTTAACATCTCTTCGAAGTCAAGCTTAACTTTATTTGACAGTTGCTGATAACCTTGTTTTTTTTTTTTCCTTAGTTCTTCATAATGGATGGGAGATGGATTATTATACTTGCTTATTGGCATTTGGATAAGGTCTTTAATGGGCATAACATTATGATATGCCCAGATCATTCTCAGCTAACCATGAAGGATCATAAACAATTTATTTGTTAGTCCTGAAACTAAATAGATTATGGCTTAATTTTGACTTTATAGTCCATGTCATTATCTGATAAACTTGACAGCCAGACTGATCTTTTTTATAATCTTGATCAGGTGATATTTTTTCTAAAAATAAGAAGTGAAACTGTAATGAATGGTTCTCTGGTGAGTAATAATAACTCATAAATATTCATTCTTTTACTTACTTAATTGTTGATTTTTAATTAAATCTGCAGTTACTGAAAGTATTTACTTGGTGGCATTATGCTCTTTTCTTTCCATATTTGTCCTAGGTGAGGCTGGTATTACAGTTGTGATTACAGGCTGATCAGACAGGCAGTCTGATCTGCCTGTCACATCTCATCAGACCCTATTGCTGTTGCTTTGTAACACTGCCAAACCTTAGCTCTGGGCTGAAGCTTTCCATGCTGTGTTTTCTACTAAAATTGATTTTTTTTTTGAGACAGCCAAATAACTTCTTCTTTTTTTTTTTTTTTTTTTTAAATACTGATGACCATGTGGGAGTTTTGGTGAGCTTTTTTCTGCTTTGGTATGTTTGAACTTGTTTTGGTGGTTTTTTTCAAATATGGAAGCATTTACTATATCTATAATTATAGGAATTTGAAATCTAGGGAAAAGGTTTCCAGTCTGAGAAAACAGTCTGGAGTTTCCACCCCATTCTGCGTGATTCACTTACAAATCTCATCTGCCAAAAACAATCCAGTGATTCTGTTGACCTTGGTTTGTGCCACCAGTGCTGGTCATTTCTTTGCGATAAACTCAGTGGGAACAAAACCTGGAGCAGAGAGGGAAGAAAGGCCAAGAGCAGGACTCTCAAGTGGTGGGAAGACTAGAGTAGATGGGGATTGACAGAGTCAAAGGAGGTTTGAGTGAGGAGGGACCTGCATGTGGCTGAGCAGAGGTCAGAGCACAGGAGTGAGGAATCAGAACACTGACAGTGGATGCAAGATGCGATAAAAAATATTGATAGGTGGATGAGAAATGGGCAAAGTGAGTGTAGGGACTGGATAAACAAAGAGGTATAGAGCAGGAGCAGAGATAGGCAGGGAAAAAGAAGAGCAGAAGAAAACAGCCTTGGACAGGAAAAAATCGACAAGGATTAGACCTGTGGCAGTCATAGGAAGAATCAGCTCCCGGTAGCTCATCTCCTTTCCTCCTCCTCTCCATCCCATGACCGTAATGAGAACCAAGGTCAATCACAGAAATTCTGTCATTAAACTGGAGTAGGTTAAGAAATTACTGTTCTGCCTGCACAAACAGCTTGGGTTTTCCCTTGCCTGTGTCCCAATATATCTTATAACCTGCAGTGAGAACTGAAACAAAACTTACCTCTGTGAAAATTAAACTGGGCCAACTTTTTGGTGGTATAGATGAGCACATATATATGACCAGCTGTGGAGGGGACACTGTAGTTTCTCACAGTAGGTGAAGGAACAATAACCTGTTCTGCTGCTCCACATGCATTTTCTGAAGGATGTTTGGGGCTGCCATCTTTCCTTCAAAGCCTGGAAAGGAAGCAGTGTGTCTTCAGCTGTGGGGCATATCCCTATGCTTGGATATGCCAAGCACAGGGATATGCTTCAGCTTGTGTGCACACAACTCCTCTGCAGTCGGCATCTGTATGGGAATGATACACTGGTACCTTTTGTACCACTCTGCACAGAGAATGACTGCTGTTGAGATTTAGAGCTTGGTGCATATTGCAATTTTTCATCTATACCATGTGCCTGCAAAATCTGGAGGACTTTGCCAGCTGGGAAGAACATAGGAATGTGTTCATCTGCCTTGATTTACAAGGCAGGTATGCTCTTGGTTTAAAGTATTACTGAAATAAAAACAAAGCCACTCTTACTTTCCTATTAATTGAATAATCAGTTGAGTGAAAACAGTTAATAATCAGAATAGCAATGAAATTCTTACTTATCGTTAAGTATTAAGCCTCATGTCACATTGGTCAGTTATGGTCTTTTAAACAGTAGTGCTGATACTTAGTGCCTGTTCAACCCAAGAAATCTTTTTAGCTTTTGAACGAATATTTATTCTTCATCAGAACGTTTTATAATGCATCAAGTGTTGCTCTAGCTAGATCTGCAGATAATCAGAGGGCTTTTTCAGGCTTTTTTTATCCAGTTTATCTTCTTACCCTGGACTTATCAAAGCCTCCTTTAATCTGTACTTGTTATCATTGTTTCAGTTAAGCTGGATGGTGGATGAGTGTAGGATCTACTGTGCGGTTCCTGCGTGAAAATGCATAATGACAGAGTACAATCATATGAATTAAGCCTATCTTGTGCCACCAAATCTCCCTTTATCCGATGCACAGGATGGATAGCTTCATGGGATGGATTGTACTTGAGTATTGCAGCTGCTATTGAACAGCTATTTGGGGTTTTTTCCATTCCATTGTTGAATGCCTTGTCCCTGCTGTAATGCCTGGGCACTATTTCAGGCATTCCCCAAAGAAAACAGTGCTGTTCTTCTACAGACTCTTCTCTGGTGATTTAGTGCTTTGAAACAATTTATCTTCAGAAAATTGCAGCAAGGTGATAGGTTGGTGTTATCCTACTGTAAGAGGGAAAAAACTGAGGCATGCAAAGAGTAATTTTGAGTACCAGTTTGAGGTACATATGTTTCGGCTCTTTTTGGAGCACTCTGATGTACAGCACAAGCAAAGCAGTACTGCACATCAAGTTCCTAGTTTTCCAGCTGACTGCTCAGATAATGAGGCTTAGATCCAGTGGGTGATCACCTTTTGAAAGTTAATTTATTCCTGCCTTTTCCACAGACTTAAACTCCAGCTCTTCAGAGTTGCATTCCTGGCTTCATTGATGGCAGTAAGAGTGTCTGTTCCCTTCATGCCAATCCTGGTCTCATTCACTCAGTAGCTCCCAAATCCTAAATGAGACAGGTCTGATAGAGATAGTAGGCTGGTCCTCTGCAGCCAAGGAGTCCCATCCTTGTGTGAGGCAGGATTCCTGGGAGAGAAAAGGAGTAAATTCTTATATACTAAAAAGTAATGCATCTGCAGGGCAAGAGTCATTTTAAGATCCCAATGCAGACTTAATTTTGGCATTTCCTAATTTTTTCTTACTTTACTTCACAAGCTTGTTTTCAATGAGGCTTCTATTCCTTTAATGGACATATTAAAGACACTTTCATAAAGGCATTTATTTGCAGTGCTGTTTTCTCTGTTTTGACATGGTTTTCAGTGTTTGCCTTTTAGTATAATGTTATAGTTAAAATTCTTCTACTGCTGCTTTGTTTTGTGATGTTACCCTCATCAAAATAATTTTTTTATGTTTGAAGAAATATTACAGGACCAATAACAAAACTTCATTATTGGATGAAAGCCTGTGAGAAGCTCCAAATAAATGGAGCTTGTGTTAACCCCTGAAACTGGTAGTGATGGGGAGATTCATGGTACGGTGTGCCAAAGATTTCCATAGCTAAGTGCCTTGCTTGGAGTTGATACTCCTCTGAAACAGTTTGCCTGACCTTGCTGTTCTACACTATGGTACTGTCTGACTCCTAGAATTGTTGGTATTAAAGAATGACAGGATCCAAAACAGGGCAAAATCCAGCAAGAAACTTAGTGTTGATTGTTTATTGTCTAAGAAATAGGCCTGGGAGGGATAGGGAAGCACTTTTAAAAATTCCTTATTGAGGTAAACTTCGCTGTGGTCCAGCACTGGTAGTGCTGGTCTTCAGATCAGATAGATAACAAATGCCTCCAACTGACTCAAGCATCTTGCTGTTCCATTTCTCTTTCAGCAGAACAGAAGGGAGAACGTGATGAAAGTTGTGCTGTTGCAAGTGAGTCCCTAGCTCCAGAGGGAACAAACTTAAATAACAGAAACCAAAATAAACGTTTTTACCCTTCATTACACCGGCTACCTTCTGAGGAGGAAGATACAAACAAGCTTGGAAGTCAGATAATTAAAGTGACAGTTGCAGAACTGGAAGGGAGAAGAGGAGGCGCTCCTGTGGGGGAGCAGAACATGGGAGTTGGAGCAGAGCTTAATAATTCATCAGGAGCAGAGTTCCCACTTTCCAGCACTGATCCATCTGACCCCACAGATCCCTCAAACTCTGAGAATGAACAAACAGGTGAAACTGAGACCCTGAAAGACAATGACAAAACCTCAGAGAGAGATTCTGAAATTCCAAATGAAAGAGGGGATCAAAATACCAGCACCATGGATGTGGTGCATACTGAAGACGCTGGAAGGCATGGAGGGCTCAGTGTTAAAACTGCAGGCACAAATAACAGCTTTGAGGAGCTCTCTGAATCTGAAAACAAGAAACCATCTGATGCTGCTGAAAACCGTGAATATTTGGATAACAGTTTGGCTTGAGGTATGAAATCCAGGCCCTCGAGCATCTCACTGAAATCCTTTTGCAGTATCTGTGCTGTTGCAGATATGATCAGTGAAATAGTGTGCTGTAGGGTTGATTATTTTACACTGAACTGTTAATAATTCTTTTAAAAAGATGTTTTTATGTTAGTTCTGGCTGTAGTACCAAAATGGTAAATTACCTAAGGGAAAGAATTAGTGATGAGGTTTAGTCATGTTGGTGTTTTGTAATGATTTGAAATTTCTACATAGATAGATGTAATTTACATTAGTGTAGTAAAGAGGCCAGTGATAATGATTTATCTTGTTATCACTAGGCTCCTGTAACAAGTATGGTCCTAGTGCAGGACTGTATTTTAATGGTGAGACGTGTCTCTGAGGGATGAAAACTTTGGAGTGATAAATTAAGAAACATCTTAAGGCTGCAAGCTTTTGCTTCTTTCTCAGACTGTGCTCTGTTTCTCTTTACACATAATGACTGTAAGTGCATCCTTAGAATAAGATCACTATTCCTGTACAAGAAATTTCAGAAAACCACCCCTGCATATATATGTCTCTCATTACAAACCTATATACCTTTGTATTTTGTCAACTGTACAAAATTTTTCCTTTCCTCTCCCAGCTCATCTCATGAAAATGAAGGGAGTTATTTCACCAGATACTGAAAACCCAATTTAATGAAGCTCTGAAGGAAACATCATCAGAGAAGCCAGAAGTCTTACTGTGAGAAATGGCAATGCTGTTCCAAAGCAAGGAAAACAGCAAGAGGAGAACCAGTGATGCCCTGTCCAGCAACTTGGCTCTGTCAGTTTCTGAAACTGCAGTCCTCTACTTACAGGAGCTGGAAGAAGCCCTTGGGCTTAGTTAATGGGTGGTAGATTTCAGCCTACTCCATCTGTGCTCTCCTTCTAAAGGAATTTTGTGTCTTTTTTATTTTCTTATTATTTGGAATTAAGGATAACTCTTTCCTCCTTATTTCACCAGTCTGTGATATGATAGAAGGATTATTTGCATTGTAGCCACTTTCTTAAACTTCTTCCCTTGAAGAGGTTTAGTCGTAGAAAAACATTTCTATAATAACTGGGGGAAAAGGGAGCTGCTGTGTCATTCCCTAGCTCAGTCTTGATGCTGGAGCAGTGCCACTCTGCTTCTAGGAAGGCAGCAACGAGGGAATACTTAACGTTGAAGTTAGCAGCTGTTGGAGAAGGGAAGGCAGGTCTTTCCCCTCCTGTTTGTAGCATAAGGAATAGCCTTTGCAGCTGTGGGGCTTCTATGGGCCAGCAGCCATCAAGGCAATTTTTCTGCTGGCTTGGGACCTAATTGTCTGTAAATGTTCATTTCTCATCCTAGAACTTGAAACCAATCAGAGAGAATTAAAGCAAATTTAATAAAATACTACTAATAGAAAGGAAAATCCCTCCCAGATTGAGTACTTCTTTGACAAAGAACTGCCAGCTGCAAGTTTTTACAGCCCACTTGTCAGCTTCTGAATAAAGAGAGTTTATGTTAGCAGTACTGACAAACTCTTCTGTATGGGTAAGATGAGCTAGCAGGTGCTGCCATAATCAAGGTGTCAGGGCCCATGAATGGTTTGTATTCAGCAGAAGAAAGGCTGTATGTAAATTATTACATACAAATATAAGGAGTGATAGTCAAAAGGTGAAAAATGTGGCTTGTCTCTGTTCTCATGTATTTTCCCTAGCAGGTGCATTTGTGTAACCCTTTCAGTGTCTGTCTGCAGGATATAAAGCCATACTTACAGTGTTCCTCAAATATGTTTACTTTGTCTTTAAGGGTAATTGGACATTGCAGCATCCCACTGATATTAAGCAGCAGTCCTTAGGAACAAAAGTTATATAAATATTTAAGTGTATTAGGGACATGAAGCAGTAAAAAATTTTTGTTTTGTTATCCTGATCACCGTTAAAATTCTTCATTACCTCAACAAAAAGCCAAGAAGAGTTTAAGTGTCTGAAAGACTGTTAAACTGTTCCCAGTAATTGTAACTGACTGCATTATTGACTCATTTTTGTGACAGTCAGAAGAGAAATAGCTGTAGAAAGTAAAATCTCCAGGAGAATGTACAGGATTTTTTCCTCTAAAGTCTGAATGTCACATGAAGTGGCATTTTATTTGAGATGTATTTTTTTCATCTTTCACAGACTGATCCTGCACAGAGCTAAACAGCAATGCAGTCAGAACTGAGACAAGCAAATAAGGTCAAGATTTCATGTGGTTGAGCTCAGAAATGTTGAGGGTCTTTTACTATTTCCTTGTCCTGTGTCTTTCCTGACCCAGAAATGTGCAAATGAGCATTTTGCTAGCGGTCCCTTAACAGCCAGTTAATGCTATTAGTTAATGACGAGGTTGGTGTGAGGTTGGAGCAGTGTTGGATCAACAGCTTTTTAGTGCCTCATTTGCTAATTCTTTTCAGTATGTCTTTTTTGTGAGAGCATACTGAAGTACAACCCAACAATTAGGGCATCTTATTAATTGTCCTCACACCATTTTCCTTCCCTCCTACATGCCATTTTAAAGTCTTTGCAATCCCTAAATTCCGGTAAGATACATAGATCTCTGAAAACCTCATTTTCAGAGTGATGATGCTGCTGCAATACTGCCCCTCTACTTTCTGCTCTAGCAAATGTGTATTCTAGCTATGTTTTTAGCCTTCTCCCAGGAACACAAGACTTCAAAGGAAGGAGACTTGTCAACGTAAGATATTGCTGCACTAGCTGATAAGTAATTAAATATTCTTGTCAGTATCTTCCTCAGATATTGCTTTAATTGATATTGTTGTGCTATTATAACAATGATTTTTTTTTTTCCCCAGTAAATTTAACTGGGTTTTTGTGGACTCAACACTACTTTAGATTTGGGGGTGGTGGTTTTGTTTTTTAAGACCTGTGTTCCCTTTTTTTTACTACTTTAGAAGTGCAGAAATCACAAGCAGACATGTAAGCCTTTTTGGTGTTGGGCTTTGGGGAAGCAAACTGGGAAGGGAATTTTGTGGCAGGAGTATGGAGAAGTTGCATCTCACAAACTAATTTTAAGGAGGTTGTCTTACCTAAAAGTGAAATCATGCATTATCTGTGAGAAGGATTTCATTTGAAAGTATAATGTTGTGGTTATTGGAAAAACAATGTTCACTGAATTTGTAAAATAAGTGTGTGAAAATGGCAGCTTAAGAAGTATCTTTTAGAATGCTGCTTCTTTTCTAAGGGAGACTATTTTTAAGCGTGTGAGAATTTGTATAATAAAGACAGTGGCATTTCTTTAATCCCTATGAGCTCAGGAATGTATTTCAAAATCTTAACTGAGATTAAGTTGAAAATCGGCTACATTTCTAAAAGATAGCATTTTGTTTACCAGCTTCTGTTTTGTAGTTTGCTCTCTAAATTATGCAGTTTAATTTATTTGCAAACCACTCTTTTGTTGCTGCCTGGATTAACAACACAACATGGTTAAACTATATTAATGAGTTTTGTCATCTTTAATAAAAACATTTCCTGATATACTTGTTCTACCTGTTTCTTTTCTCTTCTCAGTATCAGATGAGTGATAGCCATGGGATGCTGTTTTAATATTCTCACTGTGTTGTATTACATTTGAAAAGTAGAGCCTTATTGAGTGAGAGTTTTAAGTCTGAAAATTATCTTACTTAAATCTTTTCACTGTCACTTCTCCCAGCCTAAACTGATTTACTTCCTACAGTTTTGTATGAAGTCACACTCAGTATTTTTTTGCTTTGTAAATATTTCTCTCTAATCTGCTAACTTTATCATCGTCTAAGCAGCATTATAACTTTTGTATACAACTTTTGTATACAACTTTTGTATACAACTTTGCATACAACTTTTGTATACAACTTTTGTATACAACTTTGTTACTGTTTGTAAGAGGCACAAACTGGAGATTTAAACAAGTAGAATAACATAGTGGATCTGAAGTTCAACACAGAAATTTCTGTACTTTCCCTTATTTCTAGGGGAAGTCCATTACCAAGGTCTTGCAACACAACACCCGACACTGTTAATAGCATAGAGACCTTTCTGCTTTTCAAGTTTGCACCTAACTACAGAATAGTGTCTAATGAGAGGTAAATTCTTTTTCCCTTTAGTAGCTAATGATACCTTAAGAGACCCTTAGACTGCATAGATTCTTTAGCCCATGCACCCTATCCATCTGCACTCTTACTCACATGCATTCAACTCCCAAACTGCATAAAAGAGAATCTTTCTTCAAGAAAACACTCACAATGTTGATTTGATGCTGGTTTTATTGTTGGGCTTACAGAAAGGAAGCTCTATAAAAGTGATACGCATTTCGTATAGGAGCAAGCAAATGGAAATAGGAATCCTTTAGCCATACATTGTAGTGGCCAGCAGCACAGCCTGAATTACTTTGTGCTGCCCAGGCTATAGCTGGTGTTTTGGACTTCACCTAAGCCAGGTTGTACATTCTTTTGTTGAGCCCTCTCTTCTTCTTGTCCATAACCTCAGGCAGTTTCTCTTCCCACAAGTTCTTGTTGCTTATCCCAATCACACAGCAAGCCAGACGTTTCCCAGCATTTCCATTTTCCAAACTGGCCTTATTATTGCCCTTGCCCATGTCGTCTTCCTGCTCATGGATCACAACAGATCTGCCCATGATGGAATATGGACCAAAGATGGTGGCAAAGAGATTTGTTTTGTATTTTCTAATTTTGCCTTCTTTAGGAAGAAAGTTGCCAAAATCTCCGGGGTGCCGGGGGTGATTAACTCTGAAAGGGTTATAGTGTCCCCCTGTAGAATCACAGCCATTGCTGAGATCTCCAAGCTCGTGGATGTGTATAGCTCTACTAGATTGATTGTTATCCAGTGGAAACCCATCCAAGTAAAAAATGGCTTCCAATCTTCCATATGAGTAACACTGCCTGAATAAGACTTGTCCAGTCACTTGTGGCTTGTCAGCATCTATTTTGGAGCTGGGCTTCATTTCACAAGTGGCGTAAATCATCCCATCAGTCTCGTTACTGCGTGTTACTGGGTAGAGCAAATTCTGCCAGAGGTCGTTCACTTGTTTCTGTATTTCATGCAATGACTCCTGGCGTGGATCAGTTTCCTTGTCTGTCATGACACCAGAGGCAGACAGGGCGATCCCAGTGACCAGAGAAAGAATCAGAAGCATCTTGGCTATTTAGAGCCTGCAAAAGGAAGGTACTAAGAATTCAGGGCATTTTGCAGCAGCATGGCTGGAGAGAAAGACGCACAGCCGGTGGGGAGCTGAGTGAAATAACTGGAACATGGTCCCAGTGGGCTGCTGCTTGCTAAATCTGTCTAATATGATGAACTGAAACTAAATCAGAATGCATATGTGTGTTTAAACACATACAACTGGCACCCATGACTAAAAGGAATTCTAGTGATTTTATATTTTACATTAGATCTTGATCTTAAAAACTATCTCTGTGTCCCTGCAGGAAGCAAGCAAGCTAAAATGTTTTTAAATCTATTTCTGAGTTTTGTATTGAGGCTTTTCTACTTCAACAAATTACAGCAAGACAGTTTGCCAGGAGTTTTTTCTTGGTCCACCTACTTAACCACTAGTTAGGCATTACAAACAAAAAGTAAAAATCCAACAAGTTGATTACCTTGCAGAACCCCTCAGTAGTAGCTCTTCGCCTCTGCTCCGCTAAACCAAGATGTGACCGGACAGAAAGCCAGAGCTGCTTGAAGGTGATGCTTATAGGAACTGCGTGTTTATGTAGAAATTAGGTAACGCTGGCTCAGGGAGGCGGGAGAACTGTGGGAGGGGAGGGAGGCGGGGACGGAGGGAAGAAGGAAGGGAGGGGGGAAAGTTCTAGGCATTTTTGTTTCAGGCAGGGTGAAGTCATTACCGTTTTCTGGTGAGTTTTTCAGTCTGGCTCTTGGTCCTCACCGGCATTGCCCCCTCCAAAAAAAAAAAAAAA
>VZRN01000467.1:874431-914087 GCA_013397935.1 Dasyornis broadbenti
AAAAAAAAAAAAGGTGGGGGAAAAGGCCATGAAGTTTTGAAATTAATCTGCCTTTTGGTGACGGGAAGGGAGAGGAAAGGAGCTTTATTAAGGCACAGCTGGGCAGTTTGCTCACTTGTGTGCTGGTTGTCTGGAGCTGGTTTGCATTTTTGTTTCTTCATTAATCAAAATGGAAGCTGGTGGCTGAGCAACATAAAATGTTCTACATGATTATATACAAAAGGTTTTGTGGATTTAGAAATTGAGTTTAGACTCTGAAGTACATGTCAATGATGCCTCTCTGAAGTTTCAGGGTTAGCATCTGCTGCGTTACTCACCAAGACACCTGCTCCACTGCAGCTCTTCTGCTCCTTTTTTTTTTCTTTTTTTTTTAAACTAGCAGTGATTTCTTTCCTAAGAGAGAAGTAAGCACTACTGAGCCAGTGCAACGTCAGACTGAGGTGCAGAGAAATTGCTCAGAAGCTGGCTGGAGCACGGAGAGTTCACATGCGTTTCATCATCCCATGAACTAAGAAATGCTCTCCTCTCAGGGGCATTGCCCTGCCTACAGCACTTCCCACTGTTGTAGCTGTAATGTGGATTTGTCTGTCATAAGATCAATTTAACAGGGTGAGATTTCTGCAGAGAGAAAAGAGTAGCTCTTATTACCCTGGAACAGTTCCCAACGCAAGAAAATTGCAAAGAAAATCCTTTTTCCCAGTTCACGTCCTCTGCCAGCTGGGTAAGGAATGGGACTGTCAGCTTCTGCAATGGTAAAATGGTGTGTGTTAATCTTACCAGAACCATATACTACATCAAGATATCCAGTTATCTGAGAGAGATGAGATTTTTTCCTTATGTATGAGGGAGAGTAGAGCTAAAGTAATGTCAACTACTTGGATCATTAGCCAGGGACAGGAAATAAAGTTAACTAACTTTGTTTTTGAATACTGTGATATTGAATATGTTGCTTTAGCTCTGGGCTTCAGTTCCTAATCTATGCAACTGGTATTTCTTCAGGGTATTTACAAGTTTTTCAGATCACAGTGCTCCTGGGCACTGTGCAGTGTTCAGTGGGAGCTGATCTCTCAGAGAGGCCGAGTGCCAGGATTGCCCATCACCCCAAGTCTAACGCTACCTCCTTTGCAGCTCTTCCCGAGTTCATTCACTGTCAGTCTCTGAGCTGGGAAAAATCCATACTTGCAGTGTGGCAATATTATGAAATTGCTTCAGTTTAAAATATTTCAGAGTTTTATTATCAAGTTTTATAAAAAGACGTAAAAAATGTTCAGCTAAGACTAGGCAAAGGCTACTGGTTTAAGTTTGTAAAATACAGGAAGCAAACATCCAGTCTAGGCACTATTAGAAAGATTATTTCTTGACAGCATAAACCATTTTTTAAGGGATCACGACAACTAGAAGGAAGAAAGGAGCATCATTCATTGTTTACTTTTTCAGTCACAAAGTAATGAACTGCAATTGAGTTTAACACTTTTATAAGGAAATTTCTGAGCCAGCAGTCAGTACTCCAAGAAGAGAATTGTAGAGCATTAATTCAATTATAAGGTATTTTGAAATAAGAACTAGGGACAGAATTTTAGCTGGCTTAAATACAGCTGTGTATCTGACTTTCGTGGCATTTGTGCTGTGTACACCAGCTGGGATTCTGTCCCTGGAAAAACCTACTTGCTGTTCTTGTTTTGGTGTACTGCACATGAGGGAGTGAAGCAGAGATGCAGAAGATGTAAAGGAGATGATCAAAGGGACAGAAAGGACTGCAGCAAAGCGAAATGATGTATTTGTAGTGCTCTGCACTTCAGAGAATGAAGAGGAAACAGTAGCTGTGGGCCGCTGTCAGAAATATGTATTTTAAAAAGGAGAAGGGCTGATAACTACAAGTAATGCAGTTGCCAGGGATTTGGCATTCATTTTGAGTCTGAAAGATGGTCACTAAGTACTAACCAGGTGTATGATTAAAGTCTGTTGTTAACCACTGCCTGTGTTTTAATTTTCTGGTTACAAAGAGGTGTGAATAACGGGCTTAACAGCCTTTAAAGCAGACAGCCGTTACTGGGAAGAAAGCCCACAGTGACCTGACCATGCACTTGTGTTACAATCACTGCTCCGAAAAAATAAACCTCTGCTTTTGTTCCAGTTCTGCAAGATCTTTTATATCCTGAGTTTCAAGCAATATCCTAAAGTTTCCTAGGCTATACAAGACAAACTAGTCAAAACAACTTCTGCAAGACTCTCTAGACCACATAGGAAAAATTCTGGTTTACAGTGAACTTTATACCAGACTCCGCTCACAAGCTCCCGATCCATGCTGTGACCTTCAGGGTTGATTGGTTGGTGGGCTTGTTTTGCAACGACGTCATTTCTATTACCCTAATGTTTGATTTGTCCAGCTCAGAGTTAAACACAGTGAGGAAAACACTGCATAGGAGAGCAACCTTTAATAGCCAACTGTAGCCTTTTTCATGTCTTCAGCACCTGGATCTGCTCTCAGTGGTTTTTTGATAGAATGATTCTCCATAAAAATGACACACGGAGAAGGAAGCTTTTATGTCTTTGGGAGTGAGTGATAGCACTGAATGTTTTTCTCCACATATGGCAGAGGCTGGAGCAGCTGAAAGAAAGGGGACATTTGTAGTCTGAGGGAAACAGAGTCAAGATCCTTGGGCACCTGATCTGCTCCTTCGGTTTTGGGCTGGCCCTGGGCTGTGGGCTGCGCAACATCCCACAGGAGTCATGGTGGAGCAACAGGTTTGCAATTCCTATGTGGAGAAAAAAAGAAAAGAAAATGAAGCATTTTTCTGTAGCAAATGGAAAATCTGTTGCTGGTCATGACTTATTCTTCCTGTATAATCCTGTTCCTTGACTTGGTATTTCTATTTAAAGAAATAAAAATATTTGTTGCCTGAGATAAGAATCCATTTATAATGTTGTTGCAAAAGAGCTAGAAGCATTTCCAACTTTTCAGGGCATTACCCATAACAGAAATCAAGTTAAAATAATAAAAGGGAAACAGCTCTGTTCTCTCTGGGGAATAATTTCTCTTGAAAATAGAAGCTCATGCAAGTGTCAAACTGCTCTGCGTCAGCCACTTTGAAAAATTCTTGAAATTCTGCCTCTTTAATAGCTTGTGAAGAAATCATTTTATGAGAGTGAGGGGGAGATGATCTGTAAGTAAGCTTTTAGAAAAAGCTGCATTCAGAAACTCATTCTAAGTCTGTCAACCTAATTTAACAGAATTTTATCTTCACATGTGAATGTAAAACATAAATATGTAATGTAAAAAGTAGAGCTGGAGCCCAGCTACTAGATAATTTAGGTTATTATTTGTGTTTACTTTTATTCTCTGATCTTCTATAAAACGTTTAACCTTTCCTCTGTGTAGCTTTAATCTGATGAGGGATTTGCTGTTTGAAAGGAGACAAGAAGTAAACATGAGACTTTTTTCAAGCACAGAGGCCAATGGTCATAAATGGAAATATCTCGATTTTTATTTATTTATTTTAATTTCAAAATGCACATTGCACACGTTGTACAAATTTGCTCAACTTCAGCTCTGTGTGTTAGGTTCAAGTTGCAGCTTGGGAGCTGCAGGAAGGCTGGACCATTAGATCAGATGTATTAGCAGTGGTTACATACAAATAACTAAATACAAATTAATTTCTCTTTTTATGACACTTAACAGCAGCTGTCTCAGTAGTCTAATGATCATCACACATGAACTGAGCATGATTTCCAGATATTTCTGTCCTTAGTGTACTAAAAAGGCACAACCATTGATAACAGGCCACACCCTTGTGTGTGTCCCCCCTTTCATCACTGTTCGTTTTGTATCTGTGCAATGGTCTGAAAGGGATTTAGAGACACCATACCAAACCTTACCAATGTAAATCAAGATTTAGCCTTCTCTATCCTGTTTTTAAAACTCATCATTGCTGAAAAATCTGCCATCACCTGTGGCTTGACAGCCCTTTCTCTCACAGGGTTTCCAGCTCTGTAGCCTGGTTCTCACTGCAGGTTGGAACGACTGTTTTGACTGTACCCACTACAGTCGTGGGGGACAGATTATTCCCTTCTTTGAAACAGCCTCATTCAGACTTCAGAGTTTAACTCTGCACCAGTGGCTCTTCCATCTTTTAGCTAAACATTTCCAATTCTTTTAAGCTTTCCTCCTCAATTTTGTAGGCTCCTGTGTTGATTAGATCACCTTTTCTTATGGACTGTGCACCTCTTTCTGGAAGAGAAGTCACAAACACCCCCATGTGCCAGACAAACAGCAAGAACTACCACCATGCTTGTCATGCAGACTGTGTTAGTCTCTACATCATAATGTGATCTTTGCCTGATCCTTTCCTGCAGAACTGCTGTCTATGCAATTATTTCCAGTTTATATTTCAATAGTTGCTATTTCTGCCATATATGGGATTTTACCGTTGTCTTAATAGAGTTACCTTTTTTTTTATTTTTCCCATCCCTTATTGTTTCTCCAGCTTGTCATGAACATTTTGAATTCTAATCCTTCCCCACAGTGTATTTACAGCCCTTCCAGATTGGTGTCAGCTGTGAATTTAATCAGTTTACTTTTTGTTCCGTCATTCACATCATTAACAGGAGAGCTGGATAAAGCTGAATAGACAAACTTCTGCACCCAAGGCAGGCTGCTCTCCCCATTGAGAACTGACTGGTTTCCAAACTGGGTGCAGATTTCGTGCCATTCCCATACCTGCTTTATAAGAGTGCGATCAAGACTGTTTTTTTCCCCCAGCTTGTGTGTAAGAATGTTATGTGAGATAGTAGTTAAGATATTTAGTAAAGTTCATTCAGATAATCACCTACTTCTCCTCTATATGCAAGACTGATTATTCTCCTGTAGAAAGGAAATAAAATCTTCTTGATATCTTTTATCCATTGCCCTTTCTGGCATGCAGGTGAATGCAAGAAGTTTACCTCTTTTAGTGGTTTTTCTGTGGCTGCAACTCCTGGATTAAACCACACCTGCCATTACAGAATTTTCAGACCTCATAGGAACCAAAATCATTTACTGGCCTCAAAGTATCTACTTTAGTATAATTCCCCTGGGAGAAGCAGTGTCTTTGAAGAGCTGCGTGTGGTGACTAAGTGGTGTCTGAAACCTTTAGCATACAAAAACTAACAAAAAGCCACCATTTAAGTGCGCATCCCCACATTGCTTTCTCCCTTCTGCCAAAAGAGCCAATGGAACCCATTGGATTTTAATATTACATCAGGTATGGAAGCAAGGATTAGGTTAATTCATGCTAACTAGACTAAATAAATTTCCAGAGGTTCCCATTTCTGACCCTCTTATTTCTCGCGAGCAGCACCTCTTTGTGAAAGTCTCCCAGCTTGTCCATGTTCCCCATCACTTCATTACAATTGCCAGTACTGAAGGCACACCTTACCAAAACTAGAAAAGTTTTGCCAAAACCAGGAATGTTAAACCCATTCCTGAGTTTGCATTTTGATGTAGAATCATAGGTGCTTGTCAAGTCACTAAATAAAGTGAAAAATTTTGATGCTTTATTTACAAATTCATAAGGATCTTGGTGCTCCCATGCCGTGTATTGGAAGGCCGCGTTAGCACTTAAATGCTTGGTGGCACCTGCAGGCACTGAGGGCTCTGCTGTGCACCAGAGCTCAGCAGAAGCTGAGGGCAATCATGTTCCAGGAGGACAAAAGCCCACCTGGATTTAACATCAGGAGCAGCTCCTGCACTGGTGAGAGCTCAGCTAAGGGTTTTGTGGAGGTAGGGGCTGTTGACTGGCAGCCCTGGATGGAAACAGTCCTGGGCTCCTGCTGGAGTCAACACTCAGCAGCATCTGGGAGGATCCTCATCCTTGAACACTGCAAGGTGCAGGAGAGCCCTTGAACTCCTGGAGGCTTTCTCAGAGCAAGTGTTTCACCTCAGATGATGCGGTATGCTACTATAGAATAAAATAATTTTTAAAAGGTATGGCTTATCTGTGTTGGATACCCACCTCCTTTGAAAATTGTGTGGAGTAGTTCAGGACGTGAGCCTCTGAGTACTTTTCAAAGCAGTTTGTCGTAAAACCTTTGAATTTGTATCTTTCAACAGCAGAAATAATAAAATGATAAAAATACGACTTTTTACAGAGTAAAAATAGTTTTTATGGTAAAGTGGCTCTCTACCTTTTTAGCCATATTTATCCTATTGGTTGACTTTTGTAAGAATAACTGAAACCCTGAGAGACTGATGAAGTTTAACAATGTGTGTTCATTATATCCAATTTTGTTGTCTCAGTGAAAATGCAGACTCCTAAATCCTATTTACACTCTGAAATTTCAGAGGTTCCAGCCCTCATCTGACCTTAACACCTCTTAGTTTTGTGCAGCTTTTGTAAGCCTGTGCACATGTTTAAATTCTCCCATGGCAAATGGTTTTGGAGATCAGATGTTCAGGATTAAGAACACAACCAGGTTTTGCCTTGTATAAAATCATTTTGACATTTTAGTGGAAGTCATTAAAATTGTTTTCTTGTACTCTCAAATGGGCCACAGTATGAGTGAGTCATTTTCAGGAAAATTACATAAAAAGATGTGAATTGCTAAATTACTCACCTTGAGAATGCTAACACAAACATTTTGAAAACTCTTAAAGGTTCTATCTGAGGTAAATATTTTCACCTGAATTCCTCCCCTGGGAAGATTAATTCCCAAATAAATAAATAATTAAAGTCAGGGGCCATTCTGAGTAAAACCAAGTAGGAATAGTCACTTCTAGCTGAAGATGCTCTTTGTATTGTTTATATTTACTTTTTTTTCCTTATAACTGTGCAATGGAACAAAAACCTCCTCAAATGGTGCCAGGTTTAAGGGTCTCCACAGAAGTTCAGCATGGTTCTGTGGGTTCTGATTTCCAGCCAGGTGAATGTCACAAGTTCCAGCCCAGCAGCACAAAGGATTCGAGCATCTCTGAAACTGGATGTTTGGCTCTAGAAAAAACAGATAGATAGGAGGCAAACACAGGAAGGCACTATGTTTTTATCAGCTCCAATGTCTGCATTAACAGGCAAGACCGAGTATGCCACCTGCTTACAGAAAGGCTTTCAACTCATAGGGCATGGAGTTCTTAATAGTATTCCATTAGATATAATGAGGTATGCTGGTGCAGATTTCCCCCCTGAAGTTTGCACGCATTTGTACAAAATAAGGCTCCTGCTGTGGTGTTTTATGAATGCGGAGTCTTTCAGTTCCAGTTAAATAGGATAGCCAGCTGTTTTCCAGGGCACACGAAGAAATCCTTGGATTGGTTGTTGTTCCTACTCTCAGCATTAGCATGCCTGCAAAAAAAGAATGAAAACACAGAAATATTTTACTGTAACCTTCTTGAAGGGAAGGCAATCCTTTGAATGCATCAGAAATTGTTCTCACAGATGCTGGGGCAGGGGGAGGGAAGAGAAAAATCCATTTTTGTCCCTTGATTTTGTTACAAACTTTCTTTCCATCTTCAGTGCCCGGGTCTCCCTCCCATGAGTTGTCATCTGTGTTGTCACTTGCAAGACTTCATTCCCAAAACCTGCAGATGTTATTAAATTTGAGGATTATAAGGTTATGTAGGACGTGATAGAAGCCAGATACGGATTGGATGTTTTTGTTAGAGGATTACCAAATTTTGTTAACAGGAGTGTGCCTGAGTAATTTTACCGGAAGTTCTGCTGTGCTTGTTATGAAACAGCTGATTCTGAAGCAGATACAGACCTGCACTTCGGCAAGGTCCAGGTCACTTACCAAGGACAGGTCACATTCATGATGTGTAAAGTTGGATCATTGTGAATGATGTACGATGGTTTCACTGGGAAAAGTGTAATGGTCGTGGCAGAGGTATCTCACCATAAAATGCCAAATATCCCAATGACTTGTTCACTTCAGAACTGTTTTCCAGTGCTGGTACATGTTACAGGCAACAAAATAAAATCAACATACAAGGTGTGTACTTCAATGTTAGTTTCAAATACAGTGAAAATATCTAATGTTTTTTGTAGTTATTTATAACTTGCGTACTCCTAGTATTTGACACCAGAATCTTAAGCAAACTTGTTGCACCGAAGGCATGAGATTATGATGGTGTGTAACTAACTCTCTAAATGTCAATACACTGGTGTGTTTGTGAGGGGCTAACTCAAACCAGTGAGCTTAAAGTAAGAAATCAGAGGAGAATGTTGATGAAGAATAAATAAATAATCTCACCCTGGAGACACCATTTTCTCACAGTGGTGAACTTGCTTAACTGAGGCCACCCAACACCTACTGAAGAGGTAACTTCTACTCTTCTTTCAAGAGAAGGGTGAGTCAGGAAGTTTTCAGAGGCTATGAACAGTTTGCATATCAACTCATACCCTGCTGGGGTGTGTTTACCCTGGTGGGAAGCTCACACCCACACAGTTGTTTGCTCCCCCTCCAACAGGAGGGCAGAGATAATTGGAGGGACAAAAGCAAGAAAACCCATGGGATGAGATACAGACAATTTATGGGGAGGTGGGAAATAGGGGCAAAGACAACCTGGGATGAAAAAGCAGTCACTGCTCACCAGCAGACCATCACCCAGCACTGCCTGCAACAGCATCTTTGGAAAAGCCTTGATCCCCCAGTTTGTTGCTAAGCGTGATGCCATAGGGTATGGAATATCCCTTGGGTCAGTTGGGATTAACTCTCCAGGATGTGTCCCCTCCCAGCTCACTGTTGCACCCCCAGCCTCCTTTTGCTGGTGTAGTGGGGTGGGGCAGAAAAGGTCTTAACTCTGTATAAGCACTGCTGAGCAGTGCTAAAATATCTGTGTTATCAACAGCGTTTTGGCCATAAATCCAAATCAAAGCACCATAAGAGCTACTTTGAGGAAAATTAGCTCCATCCCAGCCAGACCCAATACACCTGCGAGGCTTGATGCTGGCATAGCCCTGTTCAGGGAGGGAAAAGAGAAAACAGGGGTTTGAGTCACAGCTAATGTGGTTTGCAATTCCAAGAGAAAAGTGAAGAGTACTGAATAAGGAATTTGTGTTGTACTTCCAAGTACACCTTTCCTTCTGCTACAGGGCTGAATTATTGCTGGGGTAATAAACTCCACTTGATTTATATGAGCAGACTCCTAATCACTTAATAAACCACTCGAAAAGTTATTTGGTAGAGTGGCAAATTATTAACTGGCTGAAGATCCAGCAAGCAGCAGCTGTTTCATAGTAGAAACTTGACTGGGAGAACTGGCCTGAAAATGCCCATGTTCAGTGCCAGAAAAATTATTTTTTCTAGTTTTAAAGTTATTCCCCACTTGGATCTACAAGGAAAGGGAAAATTCAAGTCCATGTATATAATTTGAAATTGTAGTTAGTGGCATAAATGAATGTTTGCTGTTTATACTATATTTACATATTTTCTAGCTGTGAATTAGTCATACAGATCCTGTTCCACTCTGAATCCCATCATCAGTTTGAGCTTTTCATGGAATCACAGAAAATCCTGTGTTGGAAGGGACCCACAAGGATCATCAAGTCCGACTCCTGGCCCTGCACAGGACTCTCCAAGAATCACACCATGTGCCTGACTGCATTGTCCAAACACTTCTTGAACTCTGTCAGGCTTGGTGCTGTGACCACTTCCCTGGGGAGCCTGTTCCAGTGCCCAACCACCCTCTGGGTGAAGAACTTTTTCGTAATATCCAACCTAAACCTCATGTGAGATGGCTATGAAGTCTTCCCTGAGTGTGGTTATTCATTTTATTAAAATACAGTTGTCTGTTTTTGCAGGAAGGATGAGTATCTTTTGCCTTGTCTATGGATATTTACTCATGTTTTTGACTGGATCTAAGATGGCACAGTAGGATTTTTAGTTTTTCTTTTGATTTAATGGGTAATTTTTAACTTCAAGGTTGCTCTCACAATATCCAGCTGGGTGAGGGTTTTAAAATCAGCTTTGAGAGAGTTCAGCTAGAATTCCACTATGAAATTTAGATTTTAAGAAACTTCACATCAAAAGGTAAATCTCTCTACAAGGTAGAGTAGAGCATGCACACTGTATACAATCACATAGTTACACAGTTCCTCATTATAGCCCTATAGTCTCATTTTTCAGGCAATAGAAGAGAATCTCTGAGTTCTGAACACTTCTGGCATGGTGTGACTACATAGTTTTATAACTGCTATATGTAGCTTCATCAGAGAATATTGTTGCATTACAGAAGGAATATGGTCCTAAGCTTAAAAGACAGATTTGGATTCTGGAAGCATTTTAGACAGTCTCTTTCTCTTGACACGGAGTAAGGAGTCTAGCCTCCTCTTACCTCCAATTTACCCTTCTTCAAAATGATGATGATGATGACTCACTTCCTCATGGGGGTACTTTAAAGCTTGGATGAAGTCTGAGTTGTTTCTGACACTGAGAAAATTGATGTCAGAAACTGCAATATTGGAATATTAATCTTTCAAGGCTAAGATAAATAATTGTCCTCAAATGAAAAGCTATTTTCTCTGCAAATTTTTGGTGCTCTCTATAATATTCTTTGAATTACTAGAGTCCAAACTTAATACAGACAACAGAGGAGACAGTGGACACTGCTTGCTTAAGTAAACAGCAGCCAGAGCCCAAATTATTAGTAAATACCAAGGCTTCATTTAGGTTGAATAACGCTGCAATCCAACAAATAAATGAGCCATCAAGTTTGAATTTATGTAGCATACGAAACACATTAAAGCCATCTGACCATGACAAAGGCCTTTTCTGCTGTGAATAATGAGGCCAACACATTAGAATATCCTTTAGATGAGACATTAAACCCAAGGTCCTTTCTGTTTGTCTCTGGTGGCTCTTCAGGTGGAAGTTAAAGACTTCATAGCATTTCACTAAAACCATAGAAAATCTCTGGCCTCCAATGGTATTACTTTCCTTATAAAGAAATAAATTAAATTTAAGAATTAGAATAGCCAAGGCTGTGTATGAGTTGAATATCATCAAGGAAAATGCCAGTTTTCCTATCCATGAGGGCAATGAGGAAAGTTCTCTTGTATCATTGAGAGGAAGGTCAGTGTGCCTGGTATAAATGCACGTCTTTAAAAGTCCTTTGGGATTTTGGGAGTGTAAAGCAGAGAAAAATGGTTTGTACTCATCATTAACAAAAGCTATGGTAAAGGAGAACAAATCCAGGTCATACATGATATGTTTGCATGTGTCTATGCTTACATAACTAGACATGCAATTATACATGTGTTATTTCCAAGGAGTGACTTGGAGACAAACAGAAAATATGCCAGGAAAGATTCTTTACCTCAGCCTGTACGTGTGTGATTCACTTTAGGAATTCCATCTCAATTTTCACCTTCTTTAGTATAATACCAAGGATTTTGTATCACTTGAGATGCTTTAGCTAAGCCTTTTTTCTGATTCTGAGTCTCAGTGAATGTTTATCTACTGAGTGAAAACCAGGCTGTTGTTCCCTGAGCCTGCATCTTAGTTGTGTAGTTTCACACCAGAGTTATCTTAGCATTAGACACTCACAAGTAAGAGGCACAAGAGGTCATGTGAAAGGTAGATTTCAGACTCTTCTCATAGATGTAGATGTACTATTTTATTGTTATCAAGCTGACTGGACTCACCCACTTGAATTTAAAGGAATCACAGAGAGAACAACCCTCTTGAAAGAAACAGAAGAGTTAGGTTAGAGCTGAAACCCCTTAGCAGCAGAGATAATAAAGCCTTTCATGAAGAACTGACTGATGAATCTGGGCATCATTCAATATTCTGAATAATGAGCCAGCTCTCCCATCTTGCTGAGAAACATATGGGATGTGAGGAAATCAGCTATAAACTGCCATGTCTGCCTCATCCAGCATCCTCTCTGCTGGAGGTGGGGAAGTGCTGCCTTATGAGGAAAGATGGTTTAAGGGAAACCTTGGTATTCAGTTAAAGCAAGCTCAGTCTTTGTGAGTCTTATGTGGCTTGAAGCCCCTATTTTATCAACAGGAATGCCACAGAGAACTGTGGTACTTGTCCAACAGGGATTCATGCTGGCTGGTTTAGGGAATCTCTTGTGTTTCCCCTTTTTAGTGTATATCTACTTGAAACTTTGGACACAATGAAAATGTCCCACCGGTCATAGCTTCAGGCCCTTATATTTAAAAAAAGGTACTTTCCAAAGGAAGAGAGAGTGATAAGAGGAAAGCAAAGTTAATATCTAACAATGACACTTCTTCACATTGATTTCATTAACTTTAATTTCATTCGTCCCCACATTAGTGATAGGAAGTCTAGTAATGAGGACTGAAAGCACATGCTGCCTTTTCTGACTAGTCTGATACATAGGGGATGCATGTAGCCTATGAATACATCAAGTGGATTTTTAAGCCATGTCATTTTTTTCATGGCAATCATTAAAGATGCTATTCTAATCTAAGGGGCCAGATCCAGCCTGTGCTTTGTGATGGCCACTTTGCACGAGGTAACTACGAATCTTGGAAGTAGCTTGTGTGGTGTTCAGAGCAAAAAGTGGAAATTTACTTTTTGATGATTTCTTCTAGATCTAGATGGACATGAGAAAGTATTTGTCTCATCAAATTTAGCTGATTAACTTCTAAATAAAATTATTTCAATGAACTTAAAATTTTGTCCAATCTTCCATTTTATCTGCTTTGGTATGATTATGAAACCTTCCAGACATTACCTATAGAGCTTTACTCTATACCTTAAAATATTTTCAACATGTGGTATTCAACTTAGCAGGTTTATTTTAAAAGTTACTGGTTCCTAATCTTTCTTTTCTTTGTCTCTTTAACTGCTGTCCAAAAAACTGGAGGCAGGGTGCTCCCAACATAGGTCTGTGATATATGAGTGGGTTTTTTGGACTCCATTCAGAGGAAGGTGGTGATAGACAACTGCCCAAAAAGCAATTAACTGCAATGTATTTAGAGAGACAAAATAATTCAGTGGTGATTTACCACCTCCAGAAAGGGTTTGTCTTAGAAACAGTGTTATTTGTTGTGGATTTTTTTCAGATGTTTTACTCCCAATTTTCAAGAATTAAGAAAAGGAAAAGTTGCAAATTATTTTACCATATAACACAACAATATGTAGAAGTAATTAATAGGGACATTTGAAGGGAAAACAGGGTCGCACCATTAGCCCCTAATAAAATGCATCAGGGTTGATGAATTATTTTAATGGGACAGAATGACAAAAAAGGGACTGTTTCACCTAAGCAGGGACAGCTGGTCCCTCTGACAAGGATTCATTGCTGTCTTGTGGAGTCTGCCAGCCAGCAAGGCTGAAATAATAGCACTGAGAGAGGTGTGAATGCTCCTCGTTCACCTAAATTGAGAGGTAATATGAAGTCTAATTATGAACACTTGGTATTAACTGCTTCGTGTCTGAAGGCAGACAGCAGATCAGCTGCCCTCCATCATGTCCGTGGAGGGCCTGCTTTGATTTTACAGATGGTTGCACGTCCCGATGCCACATGCCAGCTGTGCCAAGCAACATCCAACTAACAACTGTCCCTACCAAAGGGTTTTGATCCTATTTCTGTTCCTGGGCAATGGGAGCCTGGGACAAAATTTCCATCTGGGGAGCAAACTGTGTTTCTCAAAAGCAGTACTGCTCCCGTACCACAGCCTGCGGTGCCAGGCAAAGCTGTGGGGGACCTTTACATGCTGTGCCTGCACAGAAGATTTCTGTATCTGCACAGAAGATTTCTGTACCTGCACAGAAATCCTCCCTGGCTGCAGAGCCCGTGGTGCAGGGCAGCCCTGGCAACCTGGGAGCTGGACTCATCCCGCTGCCCACAGCTGCCCTCACGCTGCTGCCAGGGACAGCCACCCGTGGGGGGCTGGAGGTGCAGGCACAGACTGCGACGACCAAACCATCTGCCAGGATTCAAAGCACGACAGGTGGGATTACAGGATTTAGGTGACTAATTGCAGAATTTACTTTCATACAACATGTTTGTGTGAGGGGGAGAGAGAGGTGGATTAACTTAACTGACAGAGATTTCTCCAATTATTTGAAAGGTGGTTGTAAAATGACTAGTTCATCTTGCATCTCGCCTGCTTCTGAGAATAAAAGTGTTTAGATTTAAAAGTATTATCAAGATGGGGATGGGATGGCACAGGGGACTGAGACTGAGGCTGCTGAATCTTCATTTGTAAGTCACACAACCAAGGCTAGTGAGGAATGCAAGGCATTGACCTTTTCCTGGCTTTTGTGAACTGGAAACCAGAGTCCAATTCCAAACGAATTAAGGACCTGATCCTACTTTTACTTCAGTGGTCCAGGCATGAGTCTTAAACACCATGTTGCAAATCCTCAGTGCTACTTTTAGCAAGTGTCCTGGCAGTAAGGAGAGGAAGGCAGACAGGATTGGAGAGCCGGTGTCTGGTGCTGCCTGCAGAGCCAGGCTGAACTGCACTGTCAGAGCAGCACCAGCTCATCCTGATGCTCACTTTCAAGAGGAAAAAGTGGGGAGCATCTGCTATCTGCAACACTAAGGAAAAAACAACCCAAAACCAAAAGCAAAATGAAAAAAGCATGTGGGAGGGAGGGGATGGAAAAGAAAGATGGAGAACAAGATAAGATAAAAACGAAAAGAACAAACATAAACAGAAAACCTACGCCAAAACCAAAGCCTTTGGTCCCCTGATCAAAATAACTTCGATCAATGTATCTATTCTCAGAAGCACCTTATTTCAAAAAGCAGCTAGCTTTCTAACAAATAAAGAATTGCTCTGTGGTTTCCTTCCAAAGCTTAAATTCAGCTTTCTAGAGTAAGATGAAAAGCTAATTTTCTAGAAGTTTAACGTATTTGTGTAAGCATGCCAGGTGAAATAAATGACATTGATATTCAGTGTGTATATAGGTGGCACCAGCTCCCAAAACTCTCTCTCTTTTTCATCTTACTGGAACATTAACTTATGCTCCTGAGGGCTATGCAGAATGCAGAGTGAGAGTGTGAACTTAAAGATAATTTATCATAGCTCTCTCCCTGTATCATTCTCTTTTCCTAAGCTTTTCCATATCAGAATACAGAGCAGAGGGAGTTTACTTTTGCCTTAGCACCCATGCAGGCTTTTATTCAAAACAAACCTTTGCATCTTGCAGATTGACTTCTTGGCATATTCCCTTGGTAAGTAAAGGAGTGACCATTTTACCATTATAACTGGGTCACAGGAACCTTAAAAACTGGTCTTTTGAATAACTATAGTAACAGCAAAACATATCAAGAACTGTAGTAAGGGCAGAGAAGGGAAAGCATGTCATCCTGTCCAGTAAGAGCTAGCGACAGAGAGAATCAAGGAGCACCATTCTTTACTCCTTGCTCTAACAAGCTGTGAGCAACAGCTCTGGAAAGGCTTGGACTCTCTTTTTATTATGCACTTATATACTACTAAGTGTTACAGAGGTGCTTTTCTAAATGTGCTACTAAATAGAAATGTAATGTTAGTAACAATGTAGATTATGAAGTGCTGGCACTCAGTTTCCCTTTTCTGTATTAATATTCATAAATTACTCTGTATGGATTACTTAAACTTATAATTTGCCTTTCTAGTAGTGCTCAGTTTTTCAATTCACATTTTGCAGAATGGAAAACTGAGGCATACATAGGTTGTGTGACCTTTTTCTTCCTGATCTACTGTTGAGTTAAAAAGAAATAATAAACTGTTGATTCCTGCACCAAAATACTGAGCTGCTTCTTCTTCTTTTTTTTTTTTTTTNCTTTTGGTTGGTTTGTTTGCTTGCTTGTTTGTTTGTTTGGCTTGGTTTGGCTTTGGTTTATTTTGGTTGGTTGGTTTTTTTATAGGAATAGCAATGTTTTAATGTCTAATGTTGCTGATAGAGATCAGCATTGGAGATGGTGGATTACATAGCTTTATTTTTAAAATAAATTATTCTTAAGTGTGATGTACCTTCCTGCATTTTATTTTTCTGTTCTTTATTTGTACGTGATGTTAAAGGTGAGAGTAGGAGTAGCTGCAGAACAGGTAGCAAACAATGAGTGGGTGGGTGCCTGGCCCTTCAAGAGATGTGATTCAGGGTGCTGTAATTCCCCTGAAGTACTGAAATCCAGAGTTGTTGTATATTTGTCTTTAGCTGTGTTTATAAGAGAATGAGGCAGAACTTGGCATAGGAACACACCTTGCAAATTTGCTTCTAAGGCCTTTACTTCCATCCATCAGAGAGCCAAACCATAGAAATAGTCTTACACAGTCTTACTAGACAGTTTTGAACCCATATAAACATGCAATATGTGGGCAACAATAAGCACAACAAAGAGAAGTCCTTGAAAGGTAAACTAATTATGCAAGGGCCTGAATGATTATGTGCAGACTGAGTGCTAAGCACTGCTCTTCTACCCGTAGCTATACCTGTAAGAAAAAAAGCCATTTCACAAAAGCTTGCTGTTAAGGGGAATAAAACAGTAGAAAAAACAACCTCCACGTGGCCTGGGGAGTGTGTGCTGCACAGCAGTGACCCTGTGAGGTTGTATCACATCATGTCACGAACATGGTTCCAAAGGTGTGTGATAAAATAACATGTGGGGAATGCAAGCTCTGTGGTTGTCTCAGGAAATAGGCTGCTGACCGCAGAAGGCTGTGAGAATATTCTCAGGAATGTTTGATGGTATATTTGTTCTTGCAATTTATCCTAATTCACATGCTACTGGCCATCATCATCAGAGGATGCTGACTGGTTTGACTTGCAGTCCAAATGGGTAGTCTGTGCCAAGAGGTTATACCAAGAACACTTTGCTTCAGTACAAACAACTAAAGAACTGCTCATCTTTGTATCTTCCTCTTCCAAAGGGAAAGGACTGTGAGATACTGATATTCTTGGCCTATGAGTCAGTTTGCCCAGTCTTTGCATTGTTTTCCATCTGTCCTGCTAAAGATGACATCCTCTTCCATGACCTTCAGATTCTGGGTGTGATAATAGGAGCACACAAATACCAGCGCGTTTCTGTGCATGAAGGTTTATGAGGCAGGAGTACGGAGAAAGGGAGGATTCTAGACCATCCATCAAGGTGTGCTTGTTTTTGTGGGGATAGAGTTAATTTTCTTTATTGTAACTGATGTGGGGCTATGTTTTGGATTTGTGCTGAGAACAGTGTTGATGACACAGAGATGTTTTAGTTACTGCTCAGCACTGCTTACACAGTGTCAAAGGACCTTCCTGTTTCTCACCTCATCCCATCAGCAAGCAGGGTGGAGGCTCAGAAAATATAGGAAGGAGACATGGCTGGGACAGCTGACAACTGCCCCAAAGAATATTCCATACGGCATCATGCTCAGCATATAAAAAGGGGAGAGGAGGAAGTCTGGTGGGTGGGCCACTGCTCAGGGATTGGCTTGGTACTGGTGGGTTGGTGGTGAGTGATTGTTTTTATTTGCATCATTTGTCTTTTTTTGGGTTTTATCTTCCTCTGTTATATTTTTCTCCTCTTGTCCCTACTTTTCACAAATTATTCTTTTTATACCTTTTTGATTATTAAACTGTTCTTACCTCAACTCACAAGTTTCTTTTTCACTTTCACCCCTTCTCATTCTTCCCCCATCCCACTGGTGGATGGAGTGAATGAATGGCTGTGTGGTGCTTAGTTAAACCGTAACACATGGTCAATTGTTTCCATTATAATTCCATTTGCCATAAACAAAGGATGCTTGTTTATATACAAGGATCTGGATTGACTAGATCCTTCATAATGAATTAATCACTTTAGTGTGCGTTAACCATCCTACATAAAAGTTGATTTCCAAGGCAAAACTGGTGTCTGCAAGCAAGAGGAGCCTAAGAAAGAAAGACCCCTCATACAATGTTCTCACCCAAACCTTTAACTGTTTTTTTCAGCCCTATTACCAGGAATCAGTATGCTGGCCAAACTAAGAAAGAACCAGGTGCGTAACGTCTATCTGTGTCCAAAGAACAGGGCTGGCAAAGAAGGCAACCCATTCACTCAGCTCCATGGTTTCTGTGAGCTGGCAGATGAGGCTATTGCTACTCTAACAAGAATCCATTAGACTTAGTGGCTTGCTAGCTCTATCAGTATTATCTATTTACTTATCTATCATTATGATTGAAATTATACAGGAATTATAAGAGGAATTTTCATGCATGCACTTTTTCCCCTTCTTTTTTCCCCACTACACCTCTTAAAGCATCAACACGTTGTTAACAAGAATGAGGTTGGGGCTTTTATAGATTGATCTCTGAGGAACAGTATGCTTAATGCTGTGAAAATATGCCAGAATAATAACCAGCAACCTTAGAAAGTAAAGTCCAAGTCTTGGAATCCAAATCTGTTCATGAGTATGCTCTCTTGTGCTAGAGGTAACAAGTGAGTTATATACCTGTGTATATAAAGCTTGATTTGAGAACTCTCTTGTGACAAGTTCATATCAGCTGCTGCTTAAAGTATAATGCCCAGTATATTATCAAGATGTAACAAAGATAGCCTTGCATGTGAGCTATGCATACAGCTTTAAAGCATCCTTGCTATAGATGCTCCTCTGTTCTAGGCATCTGACCTCCTGGGTGACAACAGTCGACAGCATTTGAAATCTGACTTAGATTTGCTAAGTGCAGGTGGCAGTTCAAAACTCAATGGAGGTTGCTTAGATGAAGATGGAGTATTGGGTACTATGGCCTGCTGGCTCCAGAGGCAGTTTCTGTGCAAAGGAAGAGATCGAGTGCAATCTTTTCTCCTTTCAAAGCAATGTAGGTTTTTCTCTGAGATTTCCAACCTCTATGGTTATCACACTAAAACTGAAAACATTTTACCCTTGCCTGTGCATAGCATGAAATATTGTAGGCATCAGCTAAGTTGCTTCCTGACTGGAAGGTACATAAAAATGTGCAAGGAGACAGCATGAATCCAATGGTAAGCTGACCAAAGAGGCACTCACTCATTGTTTCTTATGTCCACGGGTTCCTATCCCCCAGTCCTTCTCAGTTTTCCTTTGGCAATTGAAAGATGATCCTCACTGTCTGCAATGCCTTCTGGTACATGGATATGACAGAACAGATAGTGCATTTGTTCCTTAGGTCCCACAGAATAAACTAAAGCAGTAGCTTATGGACTGAGGTATTAATTTCAGCCACCACTGCACACATCCAAGGGAGAGATGAGAGATGTTTGCCATAGCCCACAAAGTGCAGCTGATATTCAGTCACTCTCTTTAGTTCACTGACACCTTGAGAGAGGACAGAAGCACAGCTGCCACTAGAAGAGGTCACTGTTACTGGTAGAGGACAGCTGGATAGTTCCTCCAAAATTTCCTCCTGAGTGACAATATATTTGGGTCTTGGTAATGTTCTTGAATTTTCAGTGTTTCAGAAATTTGCCTCCAGGTGTCTCTTTTCCTTCTGCAGGACTTCCACCCGCAGGTAAGCCTGGATACTGCAGCTGAAGTGTGACCTGCACTTTGTGGCAAAACTAACCAGAGCAGCAGGTAAGTCCATTATTTCCAGCAGAAGGCAAGGAGAACTCTGGTTTTACTTTGGCAAGGTCCTCCGGAGTTAGGGACCACTGGCGAGAGGACTCATATCTGAGACACAGCCGTTTCAGCACAGGAGAAAAGTGCAGCTCCTGGCTCTGTATCTCTCACATCTGGATTCATCTTGTCATGGGCATAACATGAAATACTGATGGTTATTTTAGCCAGGTGGGTTTCAGAAGACAGCAAAAAGCTTACCACTTGAAGGTGTGAAAACCATTTCTATAACTGACAATGTGCTTTGGCCATTTCTTATTCATATCTTTTGATATCTCCTTCAGAAGTCAAATGAACTGGGTAAAGATAGAGACTGTGTAGACAAGGAACATCATTTGCAGTAACATTCACACTGTGCTCATTCTTAGGCTTCAGAGAGGTTTCCTCATTAATTTGAGACGGTCGGTAGGAAAGGCTCTCTTTGCTGACCTACACTGTGTAAAATAAAACACAGTTAGTAAAGCAGGATGGCTAACTTCACTGTAAAGGTCCAAGTTTCTCTTCTCCCTTGTTTGATAAATGACTGTCATCAGAATTACTGTGCTCCCCTAAAGTAATTAGTCATTATTGGATGATCAAAGTATTTATCAAAACTTCAGGTGCAATGCGATTGATCTTCATTTGGGTTGGAAGGATTTCCTTGCTGGATTTTGGAGAAGGAATCCATCAGTGGCACAGCCATCAAACAGAAGGCAGCAGGTATATCCTTGTCAGAGAGATGTATGACTATGCAGAAATTCCAAAAGGTGCCAAGTGCAGCTCAGTAGCAGAGGTAGCTACTGTCACCTGGCAAAGCTATTGGGTTTTAGGAGATAGAACATTTAACCCACCCACCTACATCAAGACTGCCATAGACTACCTTAGTGGAATTCTAATTCAAGGATTTATACACCTGTGGAATCCTGAAATCCTCTGAGTAATGTGCAATGGCCTGAGATGCTCCTGAGAACAAATGGCTCTCCAGTACTGGCCACATTAAAAACCTACAGAGGAGCTATTCCAATGTGCTAAGTCTGATCCACCTTTTAAGAAAGCTTAGCAGTAAGATATGCAGCCTGGATCAAAAGTAGTCTAAAATGTCATGGTAGCTGTCACAGCATTGTGTTTGTGAGCAATAGATGCACTTGAGAAGATTTCTCCGTGGCAGCTCTTGGTCTTATAAAATTCCTTTAGCACCAGTGAAAGGTTATCGCGCTTTAGAATATTTACCTTTGAGGTTTTCTGGTGACCTAAATGGTTTGTGACTAGACATAGTGCAGAAACTCTCTTTATGTGCTATCCACTCTTTCCATATGTGAAAGAGGTAAATGCTTCCTCAGGAAAGGGAACTTTGTTCCTCAAGATGCAGGTTTCCTCTTGCCATCCAGTAATTCAAACACAAATAAATTAAATCCCCATCTGAACTAGAAATACAGAATTATCAGTGGGAACTGCATTTGCAATTGCCTTCCTTCCTTCCTGGGGCAAGTATTGCAATCCCAAAACATTATACACCAACTCATTTTGACCGTTAAATGAGCAGGCAATTTTTTTCTAATCAGTTTCTTTTCTTTCCATTTATTTTTTTCCCTACCTGCTATTTATTTAGGTTAAAAGGGGCCAGTTTTTAACTATTTTTATAAAAACGGGTACAAATTCAGACTAATCTACTGAATACAGTTGAGTTACTCTGGACTAACAGTAGTATAAATAACAGCAGAACTTCTCATAGTGTTTCCAAATTAATAAACCTAAATGTTTTCCAACTAATGAAATGGCTTGAATATGATCAAACAGATTTTGCTTTTAATCTGTGAAAGAAAAATGTGTTTGCTTGACCTGTAAAGCAAGTTATGCCAAATTTGATCATGAAACAGTATTTATGACTAATTTTTAATGCACTGAAAACAACTGAAGTGGGAAATGCTGATACACTAGTGTAACTATGACTGTGGAAATTGAACTAATGTAATAACTAAAACGAATGGGTGTAATGAAAGAATAAACCCATGGAGGGTGGTAATGTCTTAAAATGGTGTGATTTTGAGATGAATGTTTATGGAGCAAATGAAGAAAAAAGTCAGCAGCTACAGCAAGGGGTAGGAGTCTTTGCTGACATTTGCACAGCATCGTGTTGTGCCAGCACTGTTCTAAGGAGTGTCTAAGAGGAAGGACATCACAGAGTAATGAACTCTGAAGCATAGTGAAAAACAATTACATATGTGGACATAAAGTCCACCATATTTCTATTGAAATTGGTATCACAGCTGATTTAAAAAATAGGCTCAGAATCTTTTCTTGGTGACACACCATATCTTCCCCTTCTCTATACTTAAAAAGGAACAAAATTCAGTTGAGGACATATATTTTTGACAGACAACACAAGTGATGCTGGCTCTGCCTGTCTCTGAAAATTGAAGTAATTGTGCTGCAAAGGAACACTGGATAAATGCAGAGAAATCACTTCCACTGACAGCGGTGTTTTTTTCTGTTTTTAAAGTATTCTTTGAACGTTGTTAATAGATCTTCTTAAAAATAAAATACTTAAGGAGGCTTATCTTTAAAATACTACTAGAATTATGATTAGAAAACATATGAATCATTGCTATTCTGTATCACAATTAATTTTCATTGCTATGTTTGTGACCTACTTACAGAGACCACAAACACTAATCTCACTGGATAATTAAGAGTGTAAATATCATTTGTCCAGTCTCTGATGATAGGTTTTAGAAATCCAATGAGCTCTCTACATTAAACTCTAAGATAAGAAATCCTCCGTTACATATAGACTTTAATTATCACATACCACTGATTCTTAATACTTGGTTTCATATTTTACACTTAGAATTGATACAAACTGTATTTAACAGGCAATTAAATATTTTCACCCATAAATTAATTTTTCTAAATGTAGCATTCTGATGCAACAGGATGTGGATACACTGTACAAAACAGGAAAATACATTTATCATATCTTTACTCTTGGATAAATATTTGTAATATTTTTGTTTGCGTAAATGAGGTATTCTTTAAGACTTACAGCTGGCCTTCTAAATATAGTTGTATATTTCAGATTGGACCAAAGAAATTACTTTCACAATCAAGAAAATATTTGGCTAAAAGCCATTCTGAATCAGTTATAAAATAAATTTAGCAATTAAAAATTACACATATTAGTTGCATGTATAATAAATTACATTGGGAGTCATAACAAATGGGAAGTGGTGATACAAACAGACTGCAGGTACCAAGCACACAAATTAACAAGAGAAGCAAGAGACAAGGAAAAAATCCATTACAGTGAATGATAATTTTATAAAGTATAATAGGAATGATGGAAGTCCCAGCAATGCTATAAGCTTGTAACTAGCTAAAGATAGTAAAATTGTGAATAATTATGAGGAAAGACAAAACATTATTTAATTTTGAGGAAAGAAATTGGATGACATACTTGTTTAACATGAATTGCTTTCAAATTTACCAGTAAACTGTGAATACTGTAGCCAGGCATACTTGGAATGTCTGTGTTAAACAGATGGACAAATATGCCTTCTGTCCTTAAAAATACCTTCTAAAAGAATTCCAAAGAGAGACCTTGAGTGCTGTTGCATGTTGGTTATTATATTATTTAAATAAAAGATAACTCAGTCTGTGTTAAATATATAATAGATAGTTCCAAAGATCAAAGATCCACGCTAGTAGTGCTAAAATTGTAGGAAAACCAGTAAATTCCAAGAAATATAAAGTTAGGGGTGAATCATGCAATGACCTTCAATACAAGACCTCAACAGAGGGTGTCAAGACAGTTGTTTTTGTGGTACCTTACTGTACTCTTACCGGAAGCATTTGCTTTCTTAATCCACCTGTAATTAGACTCTGGGTACCTAGCAATCATCATGTGAGTAACTTATGTACTTTACCGCTTTTTTATTTTATTTTATGTATCTGGAATCCAGAACACATGAGTTTCAAGATCTGCCTTGTAATTTGATACAATTGAAAAACATGCAAACCTTCAGTAGAGAAACGGCTGAGACCAGCTCCTTGCACCTCCTCTTCTGTGTACTATTTGCTCCCTCAATTTATCCCAGTTTTCTGGTCCTCCCTGCTCTCTCTGCCCCTGGACTAACTATGCATGTTTGAAAGCAATGTCAGCTAGGCAGGTCTGGTGACATATGCTGAGACAGGTGTGACCTTTTGGACATGGAGCTGTCCACCTATAAAATCACCAGCTAAAAGCAGCTCAACTGAACAATGATTAAAAATTAATCTCTAAGAGCTTCTGTGTGAAGGGACCAATACAGGTATTGCTACACTGAACACTCTGGAAGCACGTTAAACTAAGAATTGGAAAAGGAATTGCTTCAGCCACAGGGGATGTTTTTACACTAGGAATTGTTGTACAAGAATTGTTCCTTATTTAAGCTTGTACCTTACCTTGTCCTGGAGTAATGTTTGTGTGTACATAGGCCATTAGACCCATACATGAAACCCTTATTTGAAATATTTCTGCCCCTAAATCATGCTGGTTTTATACTATAGAATAATTTGCAAGGTCATCAAAAAGGCTGCAAATTGCATCAGTCTTGGAGGCCAATCAGTTGTCCCCAGGAGAGGCATCCTTCTCAGACTGGGGTGGAGCAATATAGACATAGTTGTATCTACAGAAAACTTTTCTTGTAGATAAACAAAGGATTTAATTCAAAAGAGCTATTAGCTAATACTTCCAATTGATACTAATTTATTTTTAAACTGTAATTATTCTTATATATGCAAAACATTCTATTTGCATAATACACACATGGAGCTACACAAAACACAGCCGCCTGAGGGTCTACATCTTCTTTCCCTGACCCACTTTATCTTTAACGTTTCTTTCTACTCTTTTTAGCTTTCTCCATTCTCTTTTTTACCTTGATAGAAACATCCTTATCTTTCCTCTTTCTTTTTTTTTCTTTCCTTTGCTTTCTTATTCCCTTTTTTGATCTTCAGCTATCCTCTTGTTTCTTCATTTGGCCATGTTTTTTTCCATTTCTCCAGACTCTATCCTCTTCCATGAGGTACAGGTATCCAGCAATTGTTTTAGAAATCTGGCTGGCCTATCTACAAATCACTTGCTTTCACAGAGAGGCTGAATTAAAATGCTGCTGTACCCGATCCCACAGAACAGCGTTTCTCTTGCAATGGTTGTACACCAGTCCCCAGACACTCAGTAGTATTTTAGAAGTAAATAAGTCTTGCCGTAGTAGGGTCTTCAAACCCTAGGTTTTTCTTTGGTAAGACTGATGAAAACAGCCTAGAAACTATTAATAACAATTGCAGATTAAAGTATTGTAAGTGACTAGGTTTCATCCTGACTCCACAGAACCCCTCAGAGTTCTTCATCTCCAGGATATCTGTTACCAGCCATCCCACTCCTATAAATCTCACTGTCATTCTTGGGTTTTGGTCCATCAGTCGAGGTGATGTTTAGGCTCATCCTGCGCAGCCCTATCCTGTTCAAACCATCAGGAGCTTCTGCTCCATGTCCTCCATCTGCCTTTTGATTCTTCAACCCAAGTGTCCAGCTAGCCACTCCTTGTGACATTGCAGAATCAGTTTCTTCCTAGTCCCATTTTCCCTCCTCATTTCCCTTCTTTGGAGGCAACAGCTCTTCTGCTGGCTAAATGCACAAGCCTGTATCAGTAGACTATTGACACATGCCAGTAAAATGTTATTTAAAAAATCATAAACTCTTTATTTTACTTGATTAGTGATAAAATTCACAGCATGGTTATGTGCATTACTAGTTTCCTGCATGACTGTCTCAATCCAGCTTTCACAGGGGCGTTTACTAAGCACTGAAATTTCATCTTTCTCCACAGCAAAACCTTATGCCAGCTTTATAATAAGAACAAACAGGCTGACCCTGCAAAGATATTGACATTCTTCCACACTCTAATCCAAAGTGAATGCTATTCACTGTAAGAATGCTATTTGGCGACATTTGCTGTTGCCATAGCTCTAGCAAGAGTAAGTTGCAGATACTAACTTGAGACAGTAAGAGCAAACGTGGAAATTACCATCAGAGACTGTTCCAAGAGAGAAAACTGACTGCAAGCAATGCAGAGAAATCTGAAAAAGGGTTGCATGAAATGAGATTACTCTTCAGCATGTGGCGTGCCTGAAGTGGAAAAAAAAAAAAATCTATTTTTGTACAATTTTCCCCTGCATTTGAAGAATTATTTTAGCAAGTAAAAAATACTTCTTTACCACCTAGATGACTTAACATTTGGTAAACAGGTTCTCTTTAAATTGCCTAATTAAATTTGTCTTGGGTATAATGCAAGCATAATAAATTTCAGCTCTAAAGGTCACATTTTGGAAACTTTATAAGCCACTTAACAACAGAAGCTTAGAAGGAGAATGCTTTCTCAGCCTTTATGACTGCCTTGCAATGCTGTAATAGCACTGGGACAGCAGTATCACTGTAATTAAATACCCTTTGCAGCAGCCTGGAGAAGCGGAAACACTCTGGTCATCTAAGATGTGTAGCTGAGTAGCACCCTTGGGACAGAGAGGTTTATAAGGGTTAACCCTTTCTTTCTGTAATGTGACAGCATCAGCTCCCACACATATGGCTCAGCCAATAAGCTTGTATTGATATATTTGAATTAATTATTTTATTGGTCTACATTTTTTGTATTTATGGAAGATGGAATTCTTAAAGCTGTCTGGTAAGGGATTCAGGATACCTAGCTTTAGTCAGCTGAGACTGATGCCCTCCGTAGTCTGCTGTAGTTACACTCCAAGGGCAGAGACAGTAGGATGAGATGTGCCATAGTCAAAACAGCAGCTACAATACACCTGGGGCAGATGGGTGGCAGAGACATGCAGAGGCCTCCCATGGGATATAAGCAGCCTCCTAGACAGGATGGAAAAGTTGGCAGACCAGGAACATCCAAAACTATCCCAAATGAATCCTCTTGAGCCCATCTGTCAGGATCTCACCACCACAGACACTTCACATTAGAGAAAACTGCTACTCAGCTGCTCCTCTCTGTCTTATTAGCTACAGGTTTTTAAGCACGAATTTGAAAACAACAGGTACATATTCATATGCAATATGAGCGTCTGTGCTCCCTAAGAATTCCTTGGTGACTAGAGGACAGGACAAACTTTGGGAACTGCTCACTCTCATAACTGACATTCTGTTCTATGGGAATAAACTTGCATGCAGTCACACAATCATTATAATAAAAAAATATAGCAATAACATGGTTTCTACAGTGTAAAAAATTATAGCTGATGGATAAATTGTATACTTTTGTCAAAAAGCCATCATTTTGACTGAAAGCTGTTTAATTCTTATCCAAAACTGGAAAAAACTACATAGCCTACACAACAAACTATGAAAGTAAAATGTATGAGAATAATATGCTCTCTGTATTGACAACATAGAAACACATTTAGAAAAGTGGCTTTCATATTTCCTTTGGATATTCATGTTCATTCTACATATCTCTATCCCACAGCAGCTTGAATCTGCCAGTAATGTTTTCTTCTGTAGTGTCTCCTTGACCCACACTGGAGGTTTTCACTGTTGCAAGCAGAAGTTTTTAAAGTCTGAGCTCATAAGTGAAGCTAAGAGGTTTAGCTTAGAGCTACCACAGTCATACTCTCTGGTTTGGGCATGGATGACATTATTCAATTCATACTGACCAGTGAGTAATACTTGTACTGACTTGCTCCATTGCATTTCATGGCTTGTGATATATTCTGAGTACAAATAATAAGGTACAAAGAAGGGGATTATACTACTGTAGTAAGTTAGTTTCTAAGTGTTTTTAAAAATAGCATTTGTTGGATTGTTTACAGCTTACCTGTGCACTTAATGTATAGAACATAACTTGCAAACCCCAATACAGTATTTCTACATGCTACTGAAATGCAGAAAATTTCCTCATGCCCTCCTCCCACTCTGTATTCGTACTTCTTATGTCTGCCAGATGGTGTGGAGCAAATAATTCTAGAACTCAGACCATGTGAATTTTAAGCAGATGAATATAGCAGTCTCCGCAGCACTTTGCCTTCTTTTATCACTGACTGTGGTGCTGGCCTGTTTGATCATACCCCAGAACAAACAAATCTCATTAATCAGTGTTTTCCTTTTTTTTTCCCTTGGCTGCTTTTCCCTTTCTGTTCATTTTTGGAGAATTTCTTTGGAAGGCCTTATTTTAAGAAGTAGATAAATTTTTCAGTCTGCTTGGTGCTTTTATTTAAAAGTAAATTTAGCTTTAAGAAAAATTGCCAGCATGATAAAACTGATAAAGAATGCAGTTCCTGTATAAATGAAACTTGGCCTGGACATCTCTGATGTAAGTTATCCGCTAGTACTCCTCAGCAATTTACACTTCTAGAGCTAAAAGGGTAATGTGATTTAAAATTCATTTACCTTACATTACTAGAACTCTTACTAAAACTGCCATTGAAGATTTTGAATTATGCAATTCAAAATAGTTACTTCACCACAAATGTCAGTGACACCAGCCAAGCGATAATTTGATGATGTTGCTTAATTCACTTTACCATGACTGAACTGGTCTTGAAGCACTCTTGACTTTTTGTTTTATTTTTAGTTCACAGAGTCATAAAAATATTGGTCAGAAGGGACCTTTGGAGATCATCTGGTCTAACCTCCTGTGTGACTTGGGACCCTTGCCAGTGCTAGATTAGGTTAGTTGTGGCTTTATCCATGTAAATCTTGAAAAGCCCGAGGATGTCTCCCTGGGGAAATAATGGTATAAACCTGCTCCAGTGCTGTGCTGTGCTCTCCTCCTAGCAAGTCCAAACCTCCCTATCTGAGATCCTTGTTACACTATCTGGTAATATGGAGGAGAGTTTTGCTTCATCACCTTTATGACTCCCCTTCAAGTATTGTAGGCTGCTAATAGATTGTTGCTTAGTTCTTCCTTGGCAGAGTGAACAAGCCCACCTCTCTCATTCCTAATGGCTGACCACTCCTCCTTGATGCCATAACTGTCTTGGTGACCCTCAGATAGACCTTCTCTACTTCGTCCACTTCCTCTTCAAAGCTGGACACAGATTCCCAATATGCCCTGGCCAGTGCACCTCATTGACAGTGCCTGAATGAAGCACACTTTTCACAGCTGACTTAGGAAAACTGGTATTATTTAATACTGTTACCTAATGAGTTCTTGCAGTAGTTTTCCTGTATTAGCACTTTGAAACATAAAGACCTTTAGTTCTTAAAGAACTATTGTGGAATGCATAATTTTTTAGTACAGTGTTGGTTTTGCTTCTTGACTGTACTGGGGCTGTTTACACTTTCAGGAAGATCATTCCTGTAGGAAGTTTATGTGGCAGCATGAATACGTTGTCCACAGTTCTCCTCCAGGCTAAGAAAAGAAGGTAACAAAGTCAATTTGCAGGCCAAGGCACTACCAGTTGAGCACATGTCAAATAAATACCGAGCAAATATAAAGTCTGGGTTTTGTTTTCCTCAATAACTTCTTTGATGGGGATGGGAAAGAGCTGAAGGTTTGGGAAATTTGTTTTGTGGGAATGGCAGTTTGTAATATTAGTTGCAAGACCTAAATTTAATTATGTGACCATTTTTTTTTACATATTTCTCTCATTGAAGATCTACCCAGAAATACAGAATACATGCCGGGAGGGAGCCTTAATCTCAAAGGTACAAAACCAGTGTAATAAGTGATAAGGAAACCCCTATTTATCTCCTCTTCATAATTAGAAGCCCTTGCAATATTCCAACACAGACCTGGTTTATGGAGCTGCTGACAACAGCAGAAGATCTATTTGAATTGAGATGAAAGCTGATGAAAGAAATAAAAAATACAGTGCAGCAGCTCAGTGTGACACACCACACTGAGAAAAGGGCAGGAAGGAAGAAGCACTAAGAGCAGCATTACTGCAGACTGGGATGTATTGCTTCACAGGCTTCTCAAAAGAAAATGTGATGAAACTCAGAAAGCTGCATTCACTGAACAGCAAGGTCAGAGTTTATGCTAACGCATTCTGATCTTGCCTCAGTTTAGGGTATTAGATTTAGGTGGCATTTATGACTTGGAATCTTTCTTTTCCTGTTTCTTCTTTCTTTCTTATTCTCACTTGCCTCAATGACAGAGTTGCATTCCACACAGCATCTGGGCTCATCTCCTGGGAGATCTACAGTATTGTACCTAGAACATATGGCTGCTTTGCACTTTCCCTGACCAAAGTTTCATCTGCAACCTTCTTTCTAAATTTGTTCTATATTCTTCTTTTTCCTCCAATTAAATATTAACTCTGCTCCTCCCTCCTTTGTGGTTTAGAGTTGGTAACTTGCAAATTACTTGTAACTGAAAGTAAATGTTGGTTTGTGGGTGTACCTACACAGCCTGTGCAAGCCTGTGCAAGCCTGTGCATGTGTGCAGCAGAGAGGAAGACTGGTGAGGACAGGCAGCTGTGTAGCCACCAGCTGTACAACTTTTAGAACACTAGGATAACAGAGGAACAATGGGAAAGAAATGAGTCTGAGGTTTGCAATTTCATACCAGTGTGCTGGTGAAGGTACACATTGAAGCCGGCACACTGAATGCCTGATGGGCGCTTTAAGCCAAAAAAAGGTAATAGCTTTCCTTTTTCTTAAGTGGTTTGCCTTTCATTCTTCCTTCCTGTGACTCTTCGTCTTCACTTTAAATCTTTATCCTTTTAGAAAGTCTGAGAAGAGGCTTTGTTTAGAAGGCTGAATTTTTCTTCTTCCTTCTGTTTCTGCTTCTCTTTCTCTTGTACCTGTCAGCTCCTATGTTCTTCTCTCCCTTTACCACTACTGTTTTTTTCCCTTGGCATTCCCATCTTTTATACACTCTGCTTTTGTTCCTTCCCCCTGGGGGAACACAACATTGGAACTGAGATAAACCTAGAGAAGCAGTGTTCCTCCAGGGAGCATCCAGATGATAGTCATGAGCAGAACTGGATGATTCTGTGAATGCAAGTGTGCATAGGACAAACTATATCTCAAAAACTTAATGCTGAAATAATTAGGATTTTGCATACTGACCCTATGAAACTGCACAATTTTTGGCTCAAGTCAGCTGAAGTTTTTGAAAGCAGTGACCCCAATCTCAATCTTAACTATTGTGGTGTTAGCTTGGGAATGTGATTTGTTTTTAAGATATGACAAAGCAGATTATGGACATGTGTCTTAGCTATTTCTTAGTATTAGCGACTGAGAACATTTTAATTCAAAAGTATTAATCACCATGGCTTTAACTGGGGTGACATTTACTCTTAAACACAATAGAGACAGAAGATGCTGTGGTTACAAATAAAACTGCATAATTCTGCAGACCACCTGCAGAATCCACACTGGTTATTGTGCAGTGGTATTCATAAATCACAAAGCAGCGAACCTCTCCTAGATCCATCCTGGGGATTAGAAGACATTATTACCATCAGCTGCCTACCAATGTCCCTCTGCTGGACTGTTAATGCTTTCCTGCTATCCTAATCTTCCAAGAAAGCAATTTATGTAAGTGTTCCCTAAGTCATTTCTGTCCAGATGAGAAAGGTTAACTTAAACCAATGCAAGAAGCAGGTCTTTGTTAAAGCAGTTTACTTGACAAAAGTAGATCAAAAAGCTTATAAAAACTACACCTATGGGAGAACTTTAGCATTAAAGGATGTGTAGGAGGAATATTAGAGCTTTCTGTTGTATGAATAGCTATCAGTGGACAGTTTTGTTCTGTTTATTTTTGGGAGGTTTTTTAAGTGTCCAAATAGATACACTGTTTAAAAGATGAGTAGATATAGTCTCATTTGATTTAAAATCCTCTACAAGGTCCACAGTGTTTTAGCTACATCTTGGAGAATTTGAAATGTTTTTTCCTACTTTACTGTTCCCAGATCAACATGCTTCACTGTAGGACACTGCATGCTTTTCATAGAATATGAACGCTTTTCAGAGGATATTTGTACTGAAGGTTCAGTCCTTATCCCATCACTCTCCCACACAAGGTGCTAAGCAGCACTACCTTCTTTTAAAGGAAATAAAATTCTCTAGGATACTGCAGTAAAATTTGCCTCATTTTATTAATTAGTTTCCACTGGAATCTATGAAAAATTAAACTAATGTCAAATAACTGAATATTTCTGCAAAAAAGGCTGAATAAGTGGAACTAATATTATTCATGCTAATGTGTCCAAATCAATCAAGATGTCACTTTAATGTAGGATCACTCATCTGGCATGTAAAAATGCATATTAAAAAATTGCTTTAACAAAAAATCGTAACTACAATTCTTTGGTTCTGATACTCCAAAGACGTATTCAAGTACTCAACTTTACTCACTATGAGCACTGTCAGACTGCTATGTTATGGACTTTTTCAAGTGATCTGGCAGCTGACACTGTCCTGTCTCCAGTTTCTTGTCTGTGTCCCCATGATACTCCATTGTTTTCCTTGTTGGGAAACCAAACAGGATAAGAAACTCTCTTTATGTTGTTGTTGTCAAGTTGGTTTTCTAGCCATATCTGTTTCACAGCCTGATGCACTGCATGATTATCCAAACAACTATGCCATAGTGAGGAAGAGGGTACTGCAGAGAAATCAGCATCAGGAAGGTCAGGGACTGCTTACGTCATGCTACAGCACAATCTTGAAAACCCTCATTTACTCAGGGAACTACTTGCTGCATATAAAATATAACGTAAGGATGGTCTGTGTGTTAGATATTGCATGTACCGTTGCATAGACAAAAGGTACTTCAAAGAAAATGTTTAAATTGCAGAAGAAATCACTTCTTTACCTGTGATATCCTTAATGCTGCCTCCCTTCTTATTACAGTAGTATAACAGTAATATTATAGGGCTGCTATAGCAGTGGAATTTCACATTCATATAGTACATGAAAATACTACACATGATGCTGTACAAGACTAAACACAACACAGTGGTATTACACATTCATAGAAGGCAAAACCAAATTTGAACTAGCATCGCTTTATTTCAGCCGTATAGTCTGAATAACACCCAAGAAACACAGATGAGTCCCAGCCATTCTCTTTCCTGGAGGAACCTCCTACAATATGGAAATGCTCACTGATAATCAAGATGGGGCCCAAGAAAAGGAAGTCTAGAAGCCAAGTGCTGCCTTCAGAACAAATTCCAGGCCCAAACACTCTGAGCAAGACTTCAACAACAGCATGTTCCCCAGCATCCTCTTTCCCAGTACTTTCCAGATCTGGACAGAAAGCAGCACTTACATAATAAATCCAACCTGCATATGTATAGATCAGCTGTCCTGTATGCCTGTGGCAGGCCCAGTTACAAGATAAGAAAGAGGCCATACACATGGCTCACCTTTGCAAAGGCTCAATTTGTAGAAGACAAGGTCACCACTAATTAGAAAAATAAGCCTAAGGGCACATAAGACAATTCTTGTTTCAACCTAGATATGACTGTTATAATTTTAATAAATGCTGCTGGTATAGCATTCTCTCTTTTAGCAGCTGAGAGACAATTTGCTCTGTCTACAAAGGTCACTTTAGTACTAGAGCATTGTGTTGGTTCTTTAATGTTTACAAGGAGCAGCTCTAGCAGCACCTTCTCCTTTACCTTTGGGAACAGTCTTGCTCATTAGAGAGGACATAATTACATTCACAAGGCAATACTTTATTAATCCCCATGTTCTCTCCAAAATCTCAGTGTCTTCTTTCAGCTTCTTGAGGAGACTTACACTGGTTTTCAGATGATATTAAGGTTGTTACTCCCAGATGGGAGCTGACAGTAGAAAAATGATGAACACTAACAAAATAACCTCACTTCTGCAAGGCTGGGGGTTTATGGTAAGAAGCTGTAAAGAGGGAGGTTACGCAGCTGCAGAAGTTTAAATGCACTTTTAGTGTTTTCATTGGCTGCTGAGGATTTTTCTGCAAGTGGACTTTTAATACAGTTGGAAGAAAAAGACTTCATCATATGGGGAAAGAATAAGTAAGGCCATTTGTTCAAAAATTGCACCCAATTGGGTAAGGTAGGACTGTTAATGTTTAGGGTTTGTTACAGACTAGTTCCAGGATATGATGGATTTTTAGTGTGCTTAATTTTCTATGGCTATTATTTTGTAATTTAGTCTGGAACTCATTTTGAAAATAAGGATTAGTATTTACGACTTTAGGTGTTAGTAACCCAAGAGGCACAGATTATTAGATCACCTGTCTCACTACTCATCAGCTTTTTTGTAATCTTAGCTTGTTGAAACTGTGAATGCTCTATATATATAGTAGAAACTAAGCAAATAAACTTCCTAATAATTCAGCACATACATAGAGTGAAGACGTACCACTGGCAGTTCCAGCATGACTAATCTTAGGCATGAATATGAATGTTTTACAGACAGAATGTTTAAAAAAAGAGTCTTAAGGAGCTAATGCAACAGTGAATAAGAGATCATTGTACTCAACACAAAAGGAATGAAAAATGTATACTAATGTAGTCATTTTTCCTTCTGCTGATGTGAAAAATTTGTAAAGAAAATTCAAGAAAGAATCAGACCTTTGCAAAAGAAGTGCCAACTGAAAAACTTGCATAGGCTCTTTTAATATTCTAGCACAAGGTCAGACAACATGCTTAAAATTGTGATCTTCTCTGGCTTTAAACAGTTCTGAAATAGCTACTACTTCCTAAAACCACCTTATATTTAGGGAGCTTCCCACAAGATTTCAGACTTAGCATAAAAAGTGGTTAGATTTTAAGGAGTTTAACAGATAAACTGCCTTTGCTTGCTACCTATTAGCTTTTAATTTCAGATGTTTCTGAATGCAGAATGCATTAAATAATGCCACTTTAACCATGAAGACCTGGAAGTTATGAGAACAATTCATGAATCCTGTATATAATTCATGTAAATTAGATATATAATTTAATTTACTTGGGGGTGATGGCTTGCTTTTACACCACTTCTTTGATTTCTATTCAAAACACATAATGAATACCTGCTCTTGCAGGGTTTCTCTAACAGGATCAACAGTGATCATAAGGCCTTAACAGGTGACTGAGGGGCTCAGCACAGCAGCTGGTTGTCTACAACATGTTTCCTTGTAGAGAATGGGGTTTGTTTTAAAATGTGATTTGTTACTCTGGTTAATGTTCTAGTAGATACAAAAGCTGCAATCTATTTCTTCTCTCTCTTCCTCTCTCTTTTTTGCTTCTTCTTTATGAAACTTTGCTGAAGTTATTCAGACCTTTCTGACCTGTGGATTCAGTCACAGTGGTGTATTCTATATGGGATAGCATTTAATAACCATTCACAAAATTCAGATGGGTGCCTGTACGACTGACAAAGTTTGCTGTTACGGCAATAGTGCTGTTGCCATGCTATCTTCCTACAACATGCTTCCCAGAGCAATTCAAAGTGCTGATTTATATATACTTGAAGTGTTGCAAAGTTTAGCTTCTGTAATTATAGAGAAGCTGCCGCTTTTCCTCACTGCAGAAATTGAGATCAGTTCATGTATTCATCTTCATATTTTTAATTTGAATGATGTGGAAGTCTGACATTTTTAAACATGCTCTGATTGTGGGTTCTTGTCTCAAGGATTCTTTCCCTGGTGATATGACAGAACATGAGGATAAAATCCATTTATTCACATGGGCTTGGTAGGAGAGGATAGAGAGCTTGTCTGTGATAAGCATTTGCATTTAAGACTCCTGGATAATTTTCTAAGGGTATGACCCATTTTTATATACATATATAAAAATTTAAAACTCTGACTGCAATTATAATTATCATGAATACTTAATTTTAATATTTTAATTCATTTGCAGGAAATTTTCCATATAATGTTTCGTAAATCTATAAAAAATAGGAGTTAGACTTGTTTATAAAAAGGAAACTATTGAAAAAAAAAAAAAAGTGGCAGCATGAGTGTGTCCATGGCATTGGGAGCATAGGCTGTAGCTTAGTGTCTACTGCATGCCACCCAGCCATAAAAAAAATACATACTACATAGGTTTTAGGGCTCTAATACAAAACCTTTAGAAGATTTAGCCTCTCCAAGCTGTCTGTTACCACTCTGCCCATTATTATTGCTTCCATTGCAGCAGAGGTTTGTGGTTTCACCTCAGCATCCCCTCTTTTAGTTTAAGCCAGTGAAGAAGGTGCATTTTGACTAAGAAGCTAGACTGAATGGATCTCATGTGCTTCATAGACTTGCTAATCTCTAGCTAAGGGGTGAAGCAATTAGCCTCAGGCAATAATAATCTAAACGATGACACTATGACACTAGACTTCTCTGTCAGAAACCTCACCCCATCCAGGTGAGGGTTCCAGGGTCTTTGAATTACCGCTGATCTGAGACCAATGTTTATTCTTTAGGGGAGAAGACAATGCACAATCAGGAAAAAAAAAATAGACATGACATTATTCCCCCAAGCCATTGTTCCAGTCTTAAGTGTTAATGCTCCTTTCAACTGAAATAGCAGAATAAATATGCCCATGCCAAATGTAAAGAAATAGTCACTGGAAGTTGGCTAAGATGATTTTGATTCCAGTGATTTTAAAACTAGGGTAAGACATAGAGGGTAGAAGAGTAGATAGTCAAGTGGCAGCTCATACAAATGTGTCTTGTTTCAGTAACCTAAGATTTTCACTTTTATAGATGGATAAACAAGGCCTGGGGGGGGGATAAAAACCTTCTTTTTTAACAAATGCCTTTGAAAAGGCAGAAAATATGCTTAAATGTGCCCTATTTTACACATTCCTTTAATCCTTTGGGCTTTTGACGTAATCCTTATCACTTTGCCATTATGTCAATTTGTGCTTACCAGTCTTTTTTTCCTCTTGTCTGCTCTTATATTTAGGCTGTGATCCTGCAAACACTTACCTACATGCTTAGTTTTGCTACTCCTTCCTTGTTAATCCCTTTGAAGTTAAAAGGATTATTTGCATTAGCAAAATAAGGCATGTGTGTGCTTTCAGGAGGAAGGTCTTATGTTGTAAACCCTTTGGGGTGGGACCAGATCAGTTATTATTCAGTCAGATGGCTCAGAGTATGGTTGGGTGGAGGATGAGTTCAGAAGTTTGTGAAGTTTACAATTATTAACAGAGTGAACTAGTTTGTGGGATATCAGTCTGGGAAATAGCACACAAGTAGTTGTTCACCCCGACTAGCATACAATCTTCTTCCCCTCTTTTTTTTTTGCATTTGTTGCTGAGCTGTAGCCTCAGATTTCATATCAGCTGAGACACCTGCTCCTTTTTTTTTACCTCCTAAAGCAGAACCTTCTCTGATATTGGCCATGGGGTAACCTAGAGCAACGTCGTAAATAGATTTATGCTGCTGTGCATAGGGAGGAGAAATAAAGATCTGAAACAGAGCTGCAGAATTCTCTACGCTTCCATTGTTGGACACTTGCAGCCTTCTCAGAATTGCCCAGCACTAGCTTCTCATCCCAGCTAATGCATGTAATGCTTTTATCTTCTTCCTCATTTTTCCCACTTTACAGGGAGACCTAGGTACTACTTTTTCCCCTCCTAAATGTGTCCTATTCAAGTACTCTATTTCAATAAAGACTTGCTTTTGTTTAAGATAGACATAATTTAAAATTCACTTGGAAAGATGTGTAGAAAGTCTTCCCATAGCTGCATTTAGCCAATGCAGCTCTGTGTTCACTACCATAATATAACAAGTAAGGTTGATATTGGGGATAGAGAAAACTGTTCTACAGTGTTTATCCTCTGGAAACCTCTGACATAGATATTTCAGTGTTTTTTGTAGTATGACTTTAAAAATTACTTCCAGCTTCACAGGAAAAGTTGAAAATCCAGTTTGCAGGAATATTTCTTCTGGTTGATAACTCTAAGCAGAAAAATCTTATTTTTATTACACCAACATCTAGAACTCCAGTGGAGCTGCATGTGCCATTTTGCTATATTATCCAAAATTCAGGACAGAAGTGCTTATCTATTAAAGAACATAATCTATGGATTTACCTACATTAAATAATTTAATAGCCATATTAAAGTAATTCCAACAAATCTTTGTACATGAAGCTGTGGATGAAGACCCACTTGCTGAGCTGGCTGTACTTTTGGAACAGGTCACTGCTGCTAGATGATCTTTCCTGACTATTTTCATGTTTGTTAGCTGAGCCATTTATGTGAACGCACCCTTGCTCCAACAGTCAGGTAGCAGGAGCAGAATGCTCATTCAAGCAGGTGAGCAAAGGCTGTAATCTCTAGCAAAAGGACTGTGAAGAGGGACAGGGAGCAAGTCTTGCAAAGTGCACATTTTCCAACAAATGTACCTAGATGAAGAGTGGTACCAATATGATGGTAGTGTTTTTAATTTCTATCTTAAAATTACTTACTGTGGTATGAATTTGAATCCCTACAGTGGTACTAAAGGAGCATGACATAGAATGGGAATGGAGACGGGAGGAATACAGAATGGAATGTCCAGTGGTTGATGTCCTCAAAATAGCTGTCAGAAGTATCAAGAACAGTACCTCTTGCTTTTCTAGCTCTTAGAGACTGGCTTTTATGACCCGTGCTGAAGCATCAAGTGACAGAACTGGAAGATGAGGCAGCTGCTGAGACTGCTGAGAGGGAGCAGAAATGGCTGAATGACATTATGTGAGAGCAGAGGTTGCTCAGTGAGCACTAAGTTTGTTTCTTACCTAAGGATAAGGTCATTAAAGGCATCTCATTGTCTGTCTGACTTCATCTTCTCCTGCCCAGCCATATCTGTGGTTTCAGTTACAGAACAAATGCTGCTCATGTGGATGGTTAATCCAATTCTTACAAGGTGCTGAGAGTGGCAGGAAGTGGGGAACAGCTCAGGGGTACAAGAAATAACTCTGAGGACCAACTCTTCTGGACCAAGCTTAAACTTGCAGACTTCTGTTGGCACCTAAAGCTGGTTGGAAGTATGAAAAACAGCTAATCATTGCTGCAACTATTCAAGCAAAATATAACTGTCATGAGGAAAATTGCACTTGAACTCATATGTCTTGTTTCACTTCTGGAATTGTTTTACTAATGTTGTTGTAGCTGTGCTCATGCTATGAAGACTTGGATGCAGTAGGACTGAACAGGTCTGCTGGAGTTTGTGTTATTTATGAACTCAAGCTTCCCTCCTGCTGAAACAATAAAAATTGGTAACTGTGTTTCTGAGTCTTTGAGAGAAAGTTGAATTTTCTCCTCATGAAATACACTGCCATGAACACTTACGGTTGACATTTGGGTAGAGGCCGTATGTGCTTCTACAGCATGTAGCCTTAATGTGCCTGGTTTTCTAGCATTGCTGCTGCCACAGATGACTTGTGAAAGGTTGCCTTTTTCTGCAAACAAGGTGAGCATTGTCAGGGAAGTTTATAATGGCCTAGAACAGAGGTTTCCCCTGATAGTTACCCTGGCTCAAACCCTCTCTGTGGAAACTTCCATCTTCTGCTCAAGAAGGGTAGTGGAGAGACTGTCTTCCCCCTGTACTCAGCATTGGTGAGGCTGCACCTCAAGTACCGTGTGAGGTGCTGGACATGTCCAGAGAAGGGCAGAAGGCTTGTGTAAGGTCTAGGAAAAATGTCTTACGAGGAACAGCTCAGGGAGCTGGGGCTGGTCTGCCTGGAAAAGACGAGGCTCAGGGACGACCTCGTGACTCTCTACAGCTCACTGACAGGAGGTTATAGCTACGTGAGGTCTGGTCTGTTCTGCTGTGCCTGCAGTGAGGGCCAGAAGAGACAGACTCCAGCAGAGACAGGGGAGATTCAGATTAGATATTAGAAAAAAACCTTTCAGTGTTAGGGTGATCAGACACTGAAACAGGTTGCCCAGGGAGGTGGTGGAGTCACCATCCTTGGAGCTGTTCAAGAGGTGTTTGGATCTGGCGCTGGGTGATGTGATTTAGTGGTTGGAGTGATAACCACTACAGTGGTAGTGCTGAGTGGACGATTGGACTGGATGATCTTAAGGGTCTTTTCCAACCTCGATGATCTGATGATCCATTGATGCCATGATGGGGTTTTTCTGGCAGCGCATCAGCCCGCTCCCGGGGCGCCATCGCGGGAACGCGCGCGCATAGAGGCGGGGCCGTCGGGCTCGCGCCCAGGATAGGCTTTCGCCAGCAGGCCCGCGCGCCAGCGCCTCGCGCGGTCCCGGCGCTTCCTTCCGGCCGCCATTTTGTC